>MU004241.1:793372-985139 GCA_010405405.1 Microthyrium microscopicum | reverse complement strand
ATAATAAGTTTTAAATAACTATAATATACCTAATAAGTTTAAAATATTTTAAATAGTTTTATAATATTTCTAATAAAGTATATATTATCTTATATGTATTTAATATTTTTATAATAAGTTTAAAATAACTATAATATACTTAATAAGTTTAAAATATTTTAAATACTTTTAAAATATTTCTAATAAAGTACGTAGTTATCTTATATGCATCTAATATCTTTATAATAAGTTAAATATAACTTTTCTAGTATAATACGTAGTCTAATTTGCAATGCATAATAATTTTTTTATAATATAAGGGAACTATTTACTAACTAGGGATTTTAGTACTAAATTTAATCGTTAGTATACTAAATATTAGTATTTTATTATATTTTAGTAACTATAATAATTAGCTTCTTCTAGTCTACTAAGTATATAATCTCTAGTATTCTACTATAGTATCTAATCTTCTACTATAGTAATTTAACTATTTTAAGGACACCTTAACTAAAATATATAAGATTTTTGCTATTATTATATAATATCTAGCTAGTCCTTATTACTTTAACGTTCTAAGTCATATCTTTATTAAATTTTATTATAATTTAACTCTACTATTATTATAGCGCCTATAAAGGAGTCTAAGAAGAAGAAGAGGGCTAAAAAGCCTATTTCTTTATTATTACGTCGTTCTATACGTAATTTAGTTCCCTTTGCTATCACTAAAGCTAATAGTATTCTTTCTACTACTATATCTTCTTTAGTTACTTTAATACCTCCTTCTAGCTACCCTCTACTACTTCTTTATTCCTTAAGATCTTTTTTAAGTACTTAAATTAAACTAGAAACTTAGTATATTAAATCTTAGCTACTAGAATCTTAAATACCTAAAGATATTAAAACTAACTAATTAGAGGCTAAGAACGCTATAATAGATAATAAAGATCTTCCTCTTATACTTAATTTTAAAGTTATAATTAAATACTATATAAAAGTATAAAGGAAGAGCATTATTTTAAATAGAGAATTCTCTTATATTTATACTTATAATACTATAACTCTTTAATAAGCCTATAATAAGGTTATTAAAAAGTAAGAACGTTAATTTATTACTAAATAGCGTTCTTACTACTACTATATTATATCTTTAGTACTTTTAATTTACTTATTAAAGTTAGTATTATTAAGGAAGATTATACTAGATTATGCCTATCCTTTACTTAAATATCCTCTTGTTAGTAAAGACTAATTTAGTAATCTTAATGCTAAAATTAATAGCTAGTAGTAAATTTATTAGTCTTATAAGCTAAAAGTTATCCTTACTTTAGTATTTAAAGTATCTCTAGCTACTATAGGAACTAATAATATTACTAGAACTTTAATATCTAATATAGCTTAAGAACTATAGAGTTATTACCTTAAAGTAACCTAAAATAATCCTAGATTCCTAGTTAGTAATTAAAACGCCTTATAAAATACTACTAACGAAGATAGTATTCTAAAAAGAGTAGTACTAAAGAAGTATAGCCTTCTTATCTTAAAGTACGCCTATAAATATAATACCTATCCTTACTATAAGAAGTATACTTACTATATTAATAATATATATAATTATTACGCTATAAATAAGGAATTACTTACTATTTAGGCTATAGAATAAACTAATAAGATACTAAATATTAATATTAAGAGGCTATTAGTAGCTATTTATAATATTATTTAATACTAGTAAGTTTATTAAATAATACTTACTTAATTAAATCCTAGTTCTAGTTCTAGATCTAGAGTTGTAATTTATAATTACATTAGATTATTATTAATAGTATCTAATCTTTCCTTAGTACTAGTAAAGCTAGATTATCTATATATATAGATATGCCTTAATACTACTATGTCTCTTAAGATTAGTAGGTTTAAATCTTAGGCGTTTAAGAAAATTACTAGCCTTAGTATTAAAGAAGTAAGTAATCTACTAATAATTAAGCTTTTAAAGCTATTTAAAGTAATATAGACTTACTTTATATAACCTCTCTATCTTAGAAAGAAAGATCATTGGCAAAAGTTTGGGTCAGCTGCAAAATAGGAGATATCCTAGTAGGACGAGCGGATCCTGGCAGGACGAGTAGTTCTAAAAGATATCTTATTATAGTCCTAAAACTATATCTATTATTATTTAGCTTCCTAGTTAGGATTAGCTTATGTTTTATATACCGTTTTGTAGCCCTAGATTAGGGCTACATTATTATGTAATCTGTTTTACCCTAGCCCTAATAGCCACTAAGATGCAGCGATTATCATTTTGCTAAAAATGACTTTTATAATAACTTCCTAATTAGGTAAGCTATAATAATATAAATAGCACCATTAGATAGAGCACGTTAAGAGGAGTATTATTATATATAGGTTATAGATTATTAAGGCTCTATTGCCGTTTGCAGCCTAGATATAAAAAGTGTGGCTTAACAACCTAAAGTTCAAGTGGCGTTTTATATCTTTTATCCTTGCTAACTCTATGAAACCTTAACGGATTTGGCTAGTTTTTTTAAAATACCTATTAAACACGTTATTTTTACCTATAGGCGAAAGGACCGTATCTGCATTAGGCTAGATAGCTAGTAATCTATAAGGGAAGGTTAGTTAGTTAGTTAGTTATTGGACTTAGAACAATGAAGTTTTGATGTTCCTTGCCAAGCCAAGATCCCTGTTCTCCCACCAAAAAATGGCTCCTGTCCTGGCAGTCCTGGCAGTCCTGGCAGTAAAGTATAATCCGATAAGATTAGAGATAGACTAACGTCCAACGGTCCTGGCAGGAACCTTACAGGACTGCCAGCTGACCCAAACTTTTACCGATGATATTAGTTAGTTTTAGCGTTTTAATATAGATTTAAATAAGTTCCTTTTAGCTAAACTTTATAATTATATTAAGGAGTAGTAGGCAGAGGATTAGATAATAAAAGTATACCTCTTAGCTATAGAGAAATACTTAATATATATAGATAGTATTGTACTTTTATAGTTTTAATATTTTTTATATAAAATTTAAGTATATTATTATTAATATTCTAATCTTAATATAAAATATTAAGATATTATTAAAATCTTGCTCTAGTAATTAAAGATTAAGTAAAATACGTAAAAAGCTAAACTATAATAAGTAATTACTAGACTATAATAGGCCTTAGCATAGACGCTAAGACTATAATCTTATATAATATAACTTAAGATATTATAAAAGTATCTAATCTTATAGACTACTACTAAAACTCTACTTCGTTACTATATAATCTTTATAATAAAATAATTAAATTTAATTCTAAAAAAAATATATCTATCTAGCTAGGCTACTCTATATATATAAAATAATTTCTAGCTTATCTTTTATCTATTCCTTATATAAGAATAGCTTACTTAAAAATCTTCTTAAAAATCTAGAATTATTCTTTATAGTTTCTTCTCCTATTAAAGTCTAGACAATACTACTTTAAATAAGACTTAATATTACTAAATAAGGCTTTAATAAGATTAAGATCTAGAAAGTATAGTAGTAGATATTCTAAATAAACCCTATATTAGTTATAAATCTCTTAAATATTATTATTATAATAAAAAAAGGTATTATCTATAATAATAATACTAAAAGGAGCTAGATAGTACTTATAGAGAGGAAGAAGCTTATTATCTAACTACTATTTAAAGCTAAGTCTATCTAAATTTACCTTATATTTATTATAGTTAAGAAGGCTATTAATAGTATAAGCTAGAATTAGGTTTAATTTCTTAAGATAATCTAGTTACTTATAAGACTTATAAATAGAGCTTATAGAGCTCTATCTTATTTAATAATAAGTATTTAATTTACTATTATTACTTTTATCTATAAAAACTAGCTATTTAATAGTATAGATTAATATATACTTAAAATATTTATTCTATTAAAGGCTATAGCGCTATTAAGTAATCTCTTTAACCTAGAAGAAGTTAATTTATTAGAGGAATTACTACTAAAATACTAAGATATATAGTTAACTTACTTACTTCTTTATCTAGTTAATACGCTTAATAGCTTATAATAGATTACCTACTTGCTATAATTAATATTAAGCTTATATTATAATAATATTAATATTTTATTAAGATAATAAGTTTTTTTTAAGGCTAAGACTTCTAATATAAAATTACGTATAGCGTTAAATATCTCTAAAATATAACTAAGGATAAATTTAGGTTGTTTAATATACTTACTAGTAACTACATTAAGATAAGTATAAATTTAATAAATAGTAGTTTTACTAGCATTAGTATATTTAGTAGTAGTAGCGACTATTTAGCTTAATTAAAGCATTATAATAACTTTAAGACGTTAAGAATCTATAAGATATTATCTAGAATAAGATAAGATTAATCCTACTTTAAAATAAGCTATTTCTAACTAAAGGGAGTCTATAATAAAGGGATAGGATAAGAATAATTAATTTCTATATAAAATAGGTAAAGGGCTATTAAGAGAAGTCTAAATAAGCATATGCTAATTAAGAGCTTTTAAATAGTAGCTAAAATACTAATTTTAGTATACTAATTATAGTATACTACTTTAATATTTAGAATACTTATTATGATAGTTAAAAATAGCGCGCTTTTCTACTTCCTGAAGCTATAGGCAATTTTACGTGTGATTGGTGGAATTCTGTAAAAAGTAACATAGTAGGGGGAGGGTGAGAGCGCACTACATTTCGCAAACCAGTGTACCACGATTTTGACTGAAAATTTGGTGGAAAGCTATTTCAATGCAAAGCCAAAATATATCATGATCGCTTCATCTCATTGACTATGTCATAATTTCGCGCACTGATTGATATTCGGGATGGTACATGTGGGGTATGCGGCTTGAAGTCTGCTGTCATCAAGCAGCATACGAGGTTTCAAGGTCACCACAACATTCCATGTGGAATTTATTGCTCCTGAGAGACTATGCTGGTCTATGTCGAAGAAAAGGGGAATTACGCAATTAAACATTCAACAATTCGTGGCGACGCGTCGTATCCAAACCCCTGAAGTTACTGCCGAAGGAATAGCTTGTACACTTCGTTATTCGTCTCCTCTTTGTATGGATATCCCAGAGTCTTCAAAAAGTCGGAAAGCTGATCAGTCTCTCCTTTGGGACACTGTATAGCAGCCAGTACTTTGGCGACGTCGCCTCCATAATTTCGGTAGTGAAATAGGGAGATGTTGAATCCGGGTTGTAAAGTGGTCAAGAATTTGTAGAGAGCACCGCCGCGTTCTGGGAATTCGAAGGAGAATAGCCTTTCATCTGGTCCGCCACTTCGTCCTCCTACTAGATATCGCACATGGGACTTTGTCAATTCGTCATTTGAGAGATCCATGGCCTTCATGCCTTCTGTTTCAAGGCGAGTCATCAAGCGATCCAGCTCGACGTCTCTCGAGGCTATGGGCAGCTCAATACCGATCAAGATATTGGCAGACTCGGGGGTTGTGAAACGGTAGCAGAACTCGGTGACTGGAAGCGGGTGAATGGTTTCGACCAGTTTTGCAAATGCCCGTGGCTTTTCTGGTATGGTAACACTCAGAAGTGCTTCTCTCCGCTCACCAATAGCCGCTCGTTCAGCGACGAAACGAAGTCGGTCAAAGTTCATGTTGGCACCAGATGCAATGGCAACCAGTCCTTTGCCACGCCGTTCACCTGGATGCATCGAGACATACTTCTTCAACCCGGCGAGCGCAAGAGCGCCAGCAGGCTCCAGTATGGATCTGGTGTCCTCAAACACATCCTTTATAGCGGCACAAGTCTCGTCAGTGGTGACTTGTATTACATCATCAACCACTTCAGAGCAGATGCGGAATGTCTCTGCTCCAACTGTTTTCACTGCCGCGCCATCGGCGAAAAGGCCGACTTCTTTCAAGACCACTCGCTTCCCAGCCTTTAGAGATTGTACCATGGCGTTAGCGTCGTAAGTCTCAACACCAATGATCTTCACATGAGGTGCTATGCGCTTGACATATAATCCAATGCCGGCAATCAAGCCTCCTCCACCCACGCAGCAGAAAATAGCATCCAATTCCGTGAGATTAGTTTGTCGTAAGATCTCCATGCCAATGGTACCTTGGCCAGCAATGACATATGGGTCATCAAAAGGCGGTATTTGGGTTAGTCCATGAGATTCGCCCAGCCTTTGACACTCATCTTTTGCCGCATCAAAGTCAGCACCGTATAAGACAACATGACCACCCAATCTTGATACATTGGTGTGCTTGATTGCTGGAGTGCCCATTGGCATAACAATGGTGGCCGGAATCTTGAGATGTCTGGCCGAAAAAGCGACGCCTTGAGCGTGGTTACCAGCAGAGCATGCTACAACACCCTTCCATCGTTCATCACGCGTCAAATGCGCCATTTTGTTGTAAGCGCCTCTCAGCTTGAAGCTAAAAACAGGCTGGAGATCTTCCCGTTTGAGCAATACATTGCATTCCAGACGATTGCTCAAATTTGTTGCATGAGTCAATGGAGTTTCGGTGACTACTTCATAGACTTTAGAAGTCAAGATCAGTCGAAGATACTGTGAACGACTTCAGCATAGAAAACAAAATAAGATCAATCTTGAGAATTCATACATCTGGCGTCCCACCTGGGAGAAGAAAGGCTTCTGGCACGCCATAATCCTTCGGCGGCTTATTAGGCGGCGAAGGTTGAGCCGTGTACTCTGTGAGCGCGAACTGGTGATTGAGTGGCGTTCGTGGGGTTTGCGCCCCACTGTCGAGTCCGTTTGTTTGCTGCTGCAGAGGAGTGGTAGGTCGAGACATTCCAATCACTATCTCAGGAAAATAATAATGGTAGAACAGTGGGAAAAGAAGGTGGGTGAGGCTCTGCTCCTCCACCTTCACCGTGTTTGAGGTGAAAAGTCCGTGGTCTAGCTTGACTGGAATTTGCTATCTTGTGCACAACAACTTCAGCCAATCGGAAAGCTTTCGGTCGCATTTTCCCCCTTTTCAGCCTTGCCTTGCCAATTTCAGCCTTGCTCCTCTGTCAACAACAATTCTTCAAGTTCTTCATACAACTAACCCATGACTTGCACCATTTTTAGATATGAGTTAAATCTAGTTCTTCATGCACTGCAAAACGCTCCAGCTTTTGCTGGTTGGCAAAAGCTGCATGATCAAGTTTTGGCGCACAACAAAATTGAGGTGTTGGAATTTCTTTGTTCCCAAGTTGACATTGGCGTTGTTCATGGAGGAGGAGGCACTGCCTTGGACAACAAAGACATTATCATCGTACTATTCTGCCAAATGATCATCACTGATTAAAATGTTCAAAATAAATGT
Organism: Microthyrium microscopicum; assembly: GCA_010405405.1. Taxonomy (NCBI): domain Eukaryota; kingdom Fungi; phylum Ascomycota; class Dothideomycetes; order Microthyriales; family Microthyriaceae; genus Microthyrium; species Microthyrium microscopicum. Next base: position 977,822 of record MU004241.1, on the reverse strand, counting down.
TATGTATACCAGATCATACAACGGAAATCATGATAACCAGTAGCCATTGTTCTCCAAAAATTCGCAACGCATTTTATTGTTACATCAACTTCTCAGTAGTAATCTTCGTGGCATCTTATTGACCTCATCACTTTAGACATTATTCTCGGAGAACCCCCTTGTCAATCAGCAATGCCTTCAAGTATGACTGCTGCTCAACAGAGCGCCAGACGTTCTCGACTAGCACTCTCGGGACAGTGGAACAGCAAGAGCACAGTAGCTGATCCACAAACCACTCCTCTTCTAGTCACTGCACGAAGCTCACGTTCTGTTTCACCAGAAAGCTTCAGCTCTGCATCATCAGGGGACTCTCTAGGTGCTTTGGTCGCAACTCCAAGAGATCTCATCGTTACTGATGAGCGACACACTCGTGTGTGGGCGACTCAATCTGGCTATAGAACTGTATGGCCTACTCTAGACACCGGCGCAGTGCCCCATTCACCTGGGATACTTGAACTGCCATCACCACCACCATACCCACCAGCTTCTCCAAACGATGAGGCCTCTGCTGAGGTCGTGATCTTCGCAGACGAACAGGCTCTCCTAGATGCCCAGCTGACCCCCGAAGTCAAAAATCGCACACACCTAAGTCAGGCTAGGGCACGACGAGTAAGTGTTCGCAACCCCTATGTCACTTTCGAGTCCATGGGCATTGCACCACCTACCAGAGGATTCGCTCGCAAAGCAAAAGATATTGTCAAAGGCATTGTTGGTAGAGTACGTAGGAAACTGAAGCGGAAGAGACGCACCTCTCGTTCTGCGGAGCTTGCAGATCCCAGTTACAAGAAATGGCGCAACAATCCACCAGGATGGAAGCTGTGCGGAAACTGCTTCATTCGTATGCCGCGAAGTGAGCAGAACATCAAATGTGAGGGTTGTCGAATAGACGAGGAGGAGCTCAAGCAACGCTTAGCTGGGGCTGCTTGGATCTAATCGCTTCTTGACATTAAACGTATATATTATATCTGCGCTGGTGTCACGGCTGTAGGGTGCCTCCCGGACCAAAATTTCTTGTCATGGCCACTCGTACCGGGTGAAAAATCAAGCACCGGTCTTTTCACTAATGAAGTAAACAAAGAAAAAGGGGGCATTTTCATATCTGGACGATTTACTTGTGTATTGCTATGTACACTCAAATGTTGTGATTAAATTCTTGTATTTAGCTCGTTATGGAAAAGGCAAATGAATGAAGAAAATTGGCTGAAGCTCTATCATAATTTCATAAGCAAATGCCATGCTTAGTCGCTCGTACTTGAGCCACGCGGTGAAATGCACCTTAGTCTTACGCGTAGTTAATTCCAGAACATAGTCTTTGTTGATAACTTGGGAAATTTTCAAGATAGAAATTGAGGTGTTGCTGGAGGTCAGCTAGATGGATGTGCTGGGCCAAGGCATCATCAAAGATCTATGGTACGCAGAAACCATGGTACTGAAGTCAACCACAGTGACATTATACTTAAATATGGCCCTTGAGGTAGGAAAAGAGAAGCAACTTATAGACTTTTCGTCCTGACCATGGAGTTTAATCCTAAACCCCCCAAAACCAAGCATAGCTTGTACAACTTCACAATGTCCGATTTCAATCCTTTCGCTGACGGCTCTCCCGGCCCAAGCAATCAGCCAGTACAACCCAGCATGTACATGTTCTGCCGTTGCTATGCATGTCGTAAAGCTGTCGGTGTCCTTGCCCTTCATCTCAACAACCGTCCTTCTGCTACCACAGCACCCACAGTCCAGCAAGTCATGCGCTGTCGTCCTTGCCCAGTCACTATGCAAGCGTTCAGCGATTCATGGCCCGGCGACTACATTCCACTATGGACAGCTCGTCAACTCATCCCAGCCCAGGACGATCCACTTTCTACCGAAGCTGAGCGCGAGAAGCTTGGTATCTTTGTGCGAATTCAAGTGCACTGCCCAGGCCGCACACCTTTGCAACAGTGGCAAGTGATCCGCCAGCATTTCCGCCGTCGAGGAATGGACCACAAAAACCTTCAAGGCCCAGTCGGATTGCCGGTTCCTTCATTGGATGAACTCCGAGTAATGCAAAATAGCACAGCCAAAATCAACCAGGAGGACATTGAGATGCCGGATGCACCAACTACGCCATCTCCTCCTTCCCTAATGGATGGATCGAGCTCGCGTCCAACGGGCCCCGTTATGTCTGTAACAGACACAAACCCACCCATTCCTCAAAAGTCCCGTTCAACATTCAGCGTTTCGAATCTTGCGATCCGCACTCGTCGCATTCGTCTTCGTTCAGCATCCCCACAGCCCGCCCCTCGTGAAACCGCCGCCGAGCGACTTCAGCGAGAGCAAACCCACAACAACCGTCTCAACCAAGGCTACGCTCGACCAGACGGCGGCAACATCTCCATCCCCCGTCGTCCAGAGGATTACGGCATCCCCTCTACCATTTACACCGGTGGCATAAAACCTCGTCCACGAGGCAAAGGCCCTGCCGCAGCCAACGATGGGCGACGTTTAACACAGGGGTTGGAGACAGAGGGACGTCGGTATCGTCAAAACGGCGGAGGCTTCAATCGTATCCGCAACCCACAATCCCAGCACATGATAACCCGCATCTACACCCTCCGGTGCGCAATTTGCGATCAAAAGGTTTGGCGAGAAACCCGATCGAAACATCGCTACTTGTGCGCAATGAAGTGTGAGCTTTGCCACGACTGTTGGTCAGGGTGGGAAGATCAGGGTGAGGATGCGTTCAGTGATCTCAACCACTGTCCTTCGTGCGGTTCTATCATTTCTAGACGGGCAGCGTAGGACTTCTCGTGGTGGTGGTGGCGACTGTCGTCCGCCGGGTGGGTCATCAGGTAAAATTCCGGTCGTTACACTTTTCATTCATAAGCGCAAATTGGTATAAGCGGTGAAGTTTGGTCGTTAATCTTTCCATTTGTAAGAGTGAATTGGTATAATCGGTTTGGCTAAGGCAGAGGATGGGTCCCCTCTACAGTAGAATGGTCATTCTCTCCCCGGTATAATAGTAAAAACTAAAAGGGGTTCACCCCAAGTTTAAAAAATAAATCAAAGTAATCTTAACCAAAAATTATCTCTCTTTGTGACTTGATGTGGTCTATGAATTCGACATAGCGAGACGTAAATCCGTTCCAGGAATGGCACGATTCCCTTGAGGACGTGTAACATGTCTGCTGACTGACTGCATTTAGCACAATGAACAAATACTACAGAGGCTGTATTTGAATCAACTTGGATATAGAACGCACCTCGAGATAGGGGCCGTAACAACGGCGATATCCTGAAAGGTGTACATGGATTTTTTACATCGAATCTATCATACAGCTGCCATGACAAAAGCAGTCATAGCTTTTACAGCATCTCCCTCATGCGCTTTGAGTAGTTCTGTTGCTTTTATCTTCGAGAGTTCCAATTGCTCAACCTATATCATATTAGAATCTACCACACAGTATAATAAAATAGAGCTTCATACCAGTAACGAGACATCCACAGCCTCGACCTTGACCTTTTTTTCCGCAGCTTTGTCCGCTCCGCTCTCAACACTAAGAGATTGCATAGCCTTGCCTAATGCCTCGGCATCGACATGCTTCCCGTTTCGGCTGTCGTCTTCATCGCCCCGTCCTTCCAGGTTGGACATGGCCGCCGCGGTCTTGCGGTCTTCGGCATTGGTTGGTACTGGAGCATCTTCATTGTCTGCGCCCTCATGGACGGTGGATGGCTGGGGTTCGGATGCCATGATGTGTTTCGTGGAAGTTTGTAATGGGAAGAAATGAAGTCTAAAAATTGAAGATGGAAATGTGGGGTGGAATTGTAGCTTAGGCAGATGGACCAATGGCAGTAAAGCAATGGACGGATGAGGCTCGAGCTCCTGTACCTTAATGAAGGGCGTGGGTACTCGACGCCTCAAGTGCTCTATAAAAATGAATTATTTTACCTAAGTTACTCAGTACCCTTTCTTTGTGACTCACGACATTGTGTGACTATTTAGTTCATAACTCGCCGCTCATTGTTCTTTGTTCTTAAAAATCGCTATTGAGCAGTAGAGCTTCTTCCAACCGCCATTATACATTCATAGATAGCGCACTGCATACAAAACTAGTATCATCGCCATGCCTGCAGCCGCCAACTCTCAATGGAGTCCAACCTGTAAGACCATTGACCTTTACAAACACCCCTCGCACTCCTAACCTAACATCCAGCCTGGCGCACCAAGCCCATCAAACAAGCCGTCGATTATCCTGATCCTACCGCTCTCAACTCCGTCCTCACAAACCTGCGCTCCCTCCCTCCAATCGTCACACCCACCGAAATCCAAACCCTCCGCAACGCCCTCCGCGATGTCGCCCAAGGCTCCGCCTTCCTCCTCCAAGGCGGCGACTGCGCCGAACTCTTCTCCTACTGCGAAGCCGGACCCATTGACGCCAAGATCAAACTCCTTCTACAGATGAGTTTAGTGCTCATTTGGGGCGCCAACAAACCCGTCGTGCGTATTGCGCGCATGGCCGGACAGTACGCGAAACCGCGCAGTAGCCCTACGGAAACGCTACCTGACGGCACCACTGCGCCTAGCTTTCGTGGAGATATTCTGAATGGGTATGAGGTGCATGAGCGCGCGCTGGATCCGAATAGGTTGAGGGATGCGTATATGCATTCTGCAGCGACGATGAATTATGTGCGTGCGCAATTGGCTAGTGGCATTGCGGATCTACATAGTCCGATGGATTGGGGACTGGGGCATGTACGTGATCCGGATCTGCAGGTGAAGTATGGACGGATCGTGGATAGTATTCGCGATTCGCTACGCTTCATGCGGACGATTGGTGCGGATACGGCTGGACAGTTGAAGACGGTGGATTTGTTCTCGAGTCATGAGGGTTTGGTGTTGGAGTATGAGGAGGCGCTGGTTCGACGGTTGCGGAAACCTGCTGGTTTCCCATCGCGGAGACGACCTTCGCGGGTGCGGATGACGGCGAATGGGCTGGTGGATGATTTGGATGATGATGAGGCGTTTGGGTATTACTCAACGTCGGCGCACTTTCTTTGGATTGGCGATCGGACGAGACAGTTGAATGGTGGGCATGTTGAGTTCTTCCGTGGATTGGAAAATCCTATTGGTATTAAGGTTGGCCCGACCATGGAGAATTCGGAGCTTGTAGAGTTGCTTGATATCGTCAATCCAAAGAAAGAGATTGGAAAGGTCACCCTCATCACAAGATATGGCGCGGGCAAGGTCGAAGACAAACTTGGCGCACATATCGATGCCGTCAAAGCCAGTGGGCATATCGTTGTCTGGCAGTGTGATCCAATGCACGGGTAAGTCATTCGATTGCTTAACCCGTTCTCCCTACTGATGTTCTTTAGTAACACTCATTCGACGTCTACGGGAGTGAAAACTCGCTCTTTCGCTGCCATCTTCAAGGAGCTTGCTTCAGCTTTGCGCATTCACAAGCTGCATGATTCGTATCTAGGCGGCATGCATCTCGAACTCACTGGAGAGGCAGTGACAGAATGTGTCGGTGGCAGTGAAGGTCTAGAAGAGGAAGATCTCAGCCTCAACTATACCACCTACTGCGATCCACGACTGAACGAAAAGCAAGCACTAGAGTTGGCTTTCCTTGTCGCGGAGCATTATCGCGCTGAGGACGACAATGATGTTGCGATAGAGTAATGGCGCCTTTCTACGCAAAGCAGACGAATTGATGACGAATGGTTGGCGTGTTATGGTCAGTACTAGACCTGAAAAGTTTTGGATATTTTCAGCATTGCGTACGATACCATATCATTAGCTTTAGTTAATCACAGCTTGTTGGAAACCTGTCTACTGATAAAACTGTGATCTTGTCCGCGCTTTGCTACCGATGCTATAATATCTTGATATCAAATCTTTACTTGTCTAGTCGCAATTACCTACCTGGGTAAGTCCCTCGGACCCAACTAGGTTCTCAAAGTATTTTCCGAACCGACTGACATGGAGTTGCCCATAACTCCCGTGGAAAAAGAGGCTCATTCAGAGCAATATCAACCCCAGAATTCCTGTAAATCCTTCAAAGACCATTTCTTCCAATTCGTCAATCAAGTCCTACGATCAAGCGGAAGATTTTGTATTAGACCATGATTCCTTCCCTTTCCAAAACCAACCGTCATATCGAATCATCTGCCTTGACAGCATCCACTCGCCTTGACAGGATGATCCCTCATGCTCACCCACTCTCTTAAAATGACCAATTAATATTTGGATAACCTGTCGCGCTCGTCTACAGGCGCAGCACATAGTAGTACTACCAAATCACATCACTCTTCGAGCTATCCTCGTATTCCCAAGGATGAATGAAGCATCTGCGGCTGAGGTAGAACATGCATGCTTCCGCGCGGCCCTTCCCTGTCTGACAGCAACGCTTCTGCTGGATTGTTTTTAGCGTGCCAAACTCGAACGATTCTGTATTCTTTATTGTGGAGTTGTTTCAGATGCAATGGCGACTGTTCAACGAAAAAGATCATCTGCGGCTGAAGCCTGAACGGGCCGTAGTGATGCAGATTAAGGCACTTAATCCGTGTACAACGATCGACGGTACACCGCGTTAAAATACAGGTATACCAGATCCGCGTAGAGTAACTAATATAATTAGTATAATAAAAGGATACGTAATATATTTAGCATCTTTATAGCTTTATTAGGGTTAGCATTCTTTTAGTCCTAATCTTTATACCTCCTTTTATACTATAATAACTTTATAAAGATTAGTATTAAGATTACTAGACAATTATAATAGCATTTAGGTCCTAAAATGAAATTTTTTTAACATTTACGTATTTATCTTATTCTACTCTATATAATAGTATAAATAATTTTATAATCTAAAGTATATTTGTAAATTCTATTTATCTTTAGAAATATAATATTCTTTTAATGATTTTTTCGTCGTTTTTTATTATAATACATTCTAGGAAGCTAAATTAAACTTTATAATAGCAAGTAGATATTCTACAATACTAGATATTACTACTAAAGGACACTGCCTTTAAAGCTAATTAATATTCCTATCGTTATTATAATTATTAGTTATGTCTTAATCTAAATTAATTTAAAGAATATACTTACTTAAAAAACTATCTTCTTATAGTCTAAGCTACGCTTATAGTAATTTAATCTTCTATAGTAACTTTATATACTTAATAGCGAATTTAATAAAATAGACATTATATAAAGAGAGTTATTTAAGAGGCTCTTTTATTAAATAGCTATAATAGAATATATTATCCTACAACTTTTATATATAAAGTAGAAAGTGCTAGATTAATAAATATTCCTACTTATTTATCTCTATAGAGAAGCTAAATACTAGATCTTATTAAAGATATCTATAACGATAATCTTATAAAGCTTTAAATAGTGTTTAAGAACTAACCTTTCTTAAACTTCTTATTAGACGAGAGTACTAATTGCGTGGGTTAATAAATAACTAATTTTTATGTTATAGTACTATTACTTAGTTCTTTCTATCTTAAAGTCGTTAATTTAGGTAGAAAATATACTATAGCTTTAGTGTTAATAATACATCTATTATATGCCCTAGAGAAGTAGACTAATAAAGATCTCTTATGCGTTAATTTAATTAGCTTTAATACGTATACTACTATACGTTATATTGTAAATATACTTTAAAAATACCCTTAAGAAGCTTTTAAGAAATGTTCTTTTATTCTTTATGATTCTCATGGTCTTTAGCTTCTTATAAAAAACATTTTAGAGTAAATTCCTACTCTAGAAGCTATTTTAGCAAAGATTACTAAGCTTATAGTCTAGTTTAGGATATAGAAGCTATATTTTAGATAACTCCGTAAGTTTTAACGTTAAAAGCTTATAAGTAAGACCTATAGTATTAGATTATTAGTTATTACTTGCTAGAAGTCTTAGTATAGTATAATTTAATTACTTATATGTAGTAAAGTAGCATTTAAAGCTTTTACTTATTATACAAAGATACTAGAAGATACTATAGCGACGTGAGCTAAAAATAGACCTCTTTTTAGTCTTATAAAGAGCTTATAGTTTTAGCATGACGTAAAGTTTCTTTAACGGATTTATAAGCCTCTTTATATAGTACAAAAAGAATCTAAGGGCCTAAAACACTATTTAGGCGTAGTAATTAAAGGCTAGAAGAAGGTTAGAGCAAGCTAGTTAATACTTACTATAGAATACCTAAAGATCCCTAGAATCTATAGTATTTAATAAGAACTACTTTAACTTTAAGATAAATGCTATAACGAATAGATTACTAATAATAACTACCTAGTATACTTACTAGATCCTACTACTATAAATCTTACTAAATCGCTATCTCTAAAGAGATATTTAGCCTATCTTTAAGCCCTTAATAAACGCTTTAAGGCTCGTAATTTTATATTAAAAGATAATCAAAAGAAGGCCCAAAATGTAGTTAATAATATCTACTTTACCTTTAAAGCTTTTAGAAACTAATAGGACGCTTTTACAATATCTAATAATTAAGCTAAAACGTAGACTTACTAATAACTACTACATTTCTAGGAATGTCTTTAAATAGCTAGTCTAATATTATCTAAGGTCGCTATTAGACTATTTAAAATAATAACTAATTCTATATCCTTAGAAAGATCGTTTTTAGTAATTAATTAGGTCTAAAATCCTTATTATACATAACTAACTATAAAGCATATAAATATATTAGTTTTTAGCTATATAAATAGTAAAAAGCTTAATTAACTTATAGTATAATCTAGGGCCTATTATGTTAAAGGTAATTTATTTAGACCTATCTATTAGTATATATTTAATACTAATGAAGAAGACGTTCTTAATAATCTATTTTATAAGCGCTAGCAATCTAATTTAATAAAGCTAGACGTAAGTAATAAAGAAGGGTTAGATATACTAAAGAATACGCTTAAAGCCTATAAAGTTAAAGAATTAACTTAGTAAGCTATAGATAACGCTATAGATTATATTCAAAAGTTGTAAAGAGATATAAATAATTCTAATATAGGTTTTAACCTTTAAAACAACACTAAAAATATTATATTTAGTTAAGTAATTATAAAGTTATTATATCTTTAGATAATTGATGATTTTGGGTGAGCGGGATTCTAGCCCTCTAATTAGATGCTCAGGTCTTAGCGGATTAACGGTGTACAACTTACCCCAGGGCTGCATCACTAACGGGCCGTTGGTTTCGTTTCAAAAAACGCGTAACTTCTTGGATCATCAGCTGTGAATACGAGGTCTGTGAAGAAACTTAAGCTGAACGTCGCCCGGTTCCTTAAGTAGCTGGCAATATTCTCGTACACATGCATTTTCTTCCAATATTGCCTCGTGTAGTGGTGTGCTGCAGAAACGCTGGCATTGGCCTCTACATTCCTCAGCTGCACCCAGAACAAAAATGCCGCACATACGCGAGGAAAGACGACAGTCAAGGGTGTTACAGATTCCATTACAACAGTTTAGCGAAAACTACTCCAAACATTCCATCCTGCCACGGCTGATTTTGCCAGGCATACACACCCGATCAAGGTGGTACCACGGTAAAAATACACATTCAACCCAGACAAAACATCCCTTCCCATTGCCCAGGAATAGAAATCCGGTGCTTCTCTGCTCTCTGAAAATAACGAGACTAACAAGGATGGAGAATATCTCTTCCTCTATCGACTGACTATGCGAAACCAACACACCTAGCATGCAATAACAATGGCTTGGTACGAACCCCGGAAAAAAGAATGACGACCGTGTCAATTGGCAGAAAAAACAACGCACGCAAGCTGAAGCAGCGCACATACGCAACGCTAAGGCCCGATTTTACACGAGAATAGCGAATGCGCCTAAGCCTATAGCTGCGGCGACGTTGCCTCCCATCTGCAGCGACGCGCCCGAGCTGGGTACCGAGCTACTCTTGCTTGAAGTCGTTGATGCTGGCGACGCAGTGCCTGTGGAAGACTTTGAGGACGTAGATGAAGCATCTGTGGTTGATGCGCTGGAGGACTTGGAGGTAGTGGTGCCGCTGCTGGTGGTAGATGTGGACGAGACGGTGGTGGTGGTCGAGGTCTTGCCATAAGCACCCTGGGTGCCGGTGCCACCAGTAACAGTGAAGAAGGGCGAGTAGTTGGTATCACTGCCGCCAGTAATGGCAATGGACCAGGTACCAGAGCCAATGTCGCTCGGCACGTTCCATGTGAAGGTTCCCGAGTTGGGGACGGAGCCTAAAAGGACATGTCAGTGTGGTTTTCTTGCACGATTGCGGGTGTTGTGTTTCGTGCTGTTTTCGCCCTGGGATGGCGGCTGCGGTTTCCGTAGATGTCGTGTGACTGCTTTCGCGTGGGCAGGGACAGGGCCGAGAGAGCTACGGCATTGGGGATAACTGGGGAAAACTTACCAGCAATGGGAGCGCCAGTTGCGAGGTTGGCTGAGCTGCCGAATCGCAGAGTTAGAGTTACTGGGCCGGTGGTTGTTGGAGTCCATTTGATTTCAACCGCGGTGCCGGCTTGGATGGCCGCGCCTTGGCCGGGGAAGATGATAGGGTTGTTTTCTGCGGCGACATAGCCGGCGAGTAGCGACACCGCTGAGATGGCGAGAGTGAAGAAGCGCATTTTGTAGGTAAGGCTGAGATTCTTTTTGGAAAAAGTTTATTAGGTGGATTTGCGAGAGGGGGTGCTGTGAAGACGGAGAGTTGATCTTGCGGAAGGCGCGATGATGGTATATTTGAAGAGAGAATGGGGAAGGAGTAGAGTGAAGTAAGGAAGAAGTCGCGAATAAAGAAGTGTGCAGTGTAAGGAAAGGACGATCCAAGCAGAGGGCAGGATCCAAAGGAAGGAGTGACTGGGGAAAGGGAAAGTTTGGGAAGGGAAGGAATGGAAAAATGGACAGGGCAGTGCTTGAACGGTGATGATGATAAGGTCGTTCCAAAAAGGGCCATGTCTCTTAGTCTTTAGATGACCTGCTGATTGTTGTCTTCTGCACTCTGCACTCTCCGGCCCAGCGACCCAGAGCCGCCGATTATTACTGGGCATCCACCGGATTTCAGAGCGGGTTTGCCGTTTGCTTTCCCTCTAGAATCCGCTAGCTATCGCTTGTCTTGCTCGGCTGGCTACTGTTGGTCACAGCGGGAGAACGGTGCACTGATGGCGCGCCTAGCCCGTTGCTTAACCACGGCCAGGCCGCTCGGCGCTCACGCGAACAAGCAAATTATCCAATTGAACATGCCTTCAACACCTGTGTTCTATCCGCCGAGATATCCGTCTTTTGATCAATCTGTAGCACGTAGGACGTGGCAGAAAAATCAGGTATCGTACCTCTGGAGAGTGATGCATTGTTGAACCAGGCAGGGGTCAGACGCAACGTCAAATGTCAAACCCTGGAAACAATTTAATATCATTGAGATTATTATGACACCAGATCCTGCTGACAGCTTGAGCGGGGCCTTCAGTAATCCGTCGAGTCACAAAGCCTGGCATTATCATCTGGAGTGTTGTATCCTTCAAATTAAGAGGCTTGTCATCCAATGCTACTGAGCACTGAAATTGTCTCTACGGTCCATAAGGCTGGATAAGAGGAGCGGGATCCTATTAGCTGCATCAATGATCATGCAGGTCCAAAGGTCAAGTTGTCCATCAATCCATCATGCAGTGAACCTGCATTATTTGCAGCGATCCACCTGAAGATTGCATGGTCAATTTTGGGCCCATAATCCCAAAAATTAGCTGGCACATGGCCTCGAGGAGTGTCCGCCACAGATATCTCATCTCATTGTGGCCAATAACAGCCTAGAAAAGTGCATATCAATCATAGTCTCAGCCGTAAAGTTTTGTGAAAGATAACGACCTCCTTCTTTCGGGGTGTGAGATTCGGGGATCCGAAATGTTGAAAGACAAAGAACAATGCCCCGGATTTATTCATATTTCAGACATTGCCATCTCGACTCTCGAGTCTCAACAATTGAAATCTGCAAACTGGTTCACGGTACCTTGCACAGTACCTTACATTAGTTCTTCCGAACTATTTGCATGCATGTGGTCAATGTGGGCGTCAACTCTGCTGGTTATTGGCCGCGCAACAACATTTCTTTGCATTTTGCTGCAGCCAGTGAGCGTCTTCTCCACCAAAAAAAAGCACTTCTTGGCATCTCTGGACTGCAATCGCCTAATCGTCGACTAAAGCGGCTAGATTATAGATTTCCCTCTCCTATTTCCACTACGCGGCTCAGGTCACTATCAAAATGCAGCTGGCAATCATCAATATAAAAAGCTGTTCGCGCGCTTTGGCCCTTGCCCTATAACCACTCGTGCCACTCGCTTAATGCCCAACATCAGCGAAATATGTTTTCTTATACGATTGCTAAATGTGTAGGCTCCAGGTGTGTACCTTGGGATCTGCATCGTCTTTCCAATCATGACGTTACAATTAACCACAATTGACCTCATGGAATGCTTCCAAAATCTCCCTTGAATTCCGTCGTACAAAGAACGTCACCACTCGTCCTACAAATCCGCCACGGCATCAGGACTGCCAGATTGCTCATTCTCAGAGCTACCAGGCCATTTTCCCTGCCGTTGTCTCTCTTTCCTAATCCGAAAACCGCGGACAGCAGTGACAGGCTGCATGAACCCATCTACATGAACACCATCATCCATGCCCGTCCCTCTGCTTTTGAGTTCGCGAGAGTCAGGATCAGTGGCATACAAGTCCCAGCGATGAGCACGCCACATGTGTTCACGAACTGCGGCATCAATGTGACCGAAAGTTTCCTTGAACTTGTCGCAGTCTGGGATTGGGCAACCATCTCGCAAGGGAATCCACTTGCGTGATGGCTTTTTGAGCCTCTTGCTGCCGTCTGATTTTTGGATATCGCTGGGCTGGAAAATGGTCGGCGCCGCAACTGGTGTGGATGCATCTTCCGTGTGAAGTGAATGGATGGCCATGCTTTCGCCAAACATGGCAGAACATCGAGTAGCAGCGCGAGACATAACTTCGGGCGATATTCCCGCGAATCCTGCGATACCTAGGACGTGGCTCCAGTCTTTGAGAGCTAGTCTAGGATGACGATGTCGATGGCCATGGCTGTTGTTTTGAGTCTTGCTAGTTCCGCTCTCATTCGCAGCGAGTGCCTGCTCTTCGGCATCTATCTCTCCTTGCTCCAACTCCATTTGTGAGGTGCTATTGGTGCTGGCAGTAGGAATTTTTGATCGCCGCTCACGTTCCTTTTCCTTATGAAGACTCTTGTGAAGAAGAGTGAGCACATTGTCCACCTTGGATATATTCGACCTGATCATAGGGTTCAGCAGTCGTTGTGATCGTTCATCATCGGCAGAAAAGACTGGTTCAAGGGGATCGTCTCGCTTGCGTTTGAGATTTGGTGTCTTTACTGGCTGCTGAACTTTCACGTCTTGAGCGATTTCAGGTGCGGTATGAGGCTCAGTCTCTTCCGCTACTATTGGCGACTGAACCTCTTCTCCTGCTGTGTCAGAGTGGACCGAGATAGCTTCGGACTCTTCAGCTTCAGCATTTGGTCCAATCTGCCCCTCCTTAATATTTGCGGACTTCTCATGTCTGTTTTCCCGAAGGTCTGTGGGTCTCTCGGAACTCTCCCTGACATTCCACCGACTTCGAGCAGTGCTTAACATGACTCCCAATATTGACTGCTCGAGCTCCTCACTTGGCGTCCAGCCTACCTGCTTGTGCAGAGAGCTTTCCCATACACGAGGTTGTCTCCGTGGCACATCATTGGGCAGCATCGGCCATGCTGTGAAACTGGCGTGCGGTAACCACTTGACCTTCTCCGTGTGACGTGGTCGAAACCGACTAAAGGCAATACCTGTGGCATCTCGCTCATTGTCCCTGAGTGCAGGCTGCGTCGCACTGCGACTCAGGCCATGTAGGTTCAGGATATGACGAGTTAGATTTCTTGACTCCAGTTGCTTCAATTGCTGTGCAATTGCGCGATCAGGGGCAGTATATTTCATCCATTGTTCTCTCGGCACGCGGCCTTGCGTTGGAATTCGCGAGGATTCGCCGCGATTGCTATAATGCTCGTCGTCATTGTCTTCTTCCGGGTTAGCGTCTTCATCAAGCTCATCAAGCTCATCAAGCTCCTCCTCGTCAAGCTCGTCAAGCTCGTCATCTTCAGCGCCACTAGAAGCTTGGGGTGCAGTCGATCCGGAGTTGCTCTTCGAAGACGTGCGCTCGGGAGGATTCACTTGATCGGATCCTAGAGTGGCAGTTGGTTGGTCGTTGGCCAAGCCCTGATCTAGGCCAGGATCTCCGAATATCGAGGGTAGTAGTGGGTTATTGGCCGACATGAAGCCTCGTCAGCGGTAGATATCGTGACTCGCCCAAACGGACCCTGGGGAAAACTACAACGTGCGCGGGGATGCACCACAGGTACTCCAGATGCGTGGGTGCTATTGCATCGTATATTGAATGACTTTAAGGAGATATTGCGCTTGACTGAGCAGCGCAAGGGATGGAATTAGAAACCGCAGTCTCACCGATAGCAAAGTGAATCTGAGAGCTTGAGCAAGCCAAAGCTCACCCCAGTTGATGGTGAACTAGTGGGGAAACCCTGATTGCTGGAACGTGATGCGCGGATCGAAGGCCCTCTAGAGAAGGTCTGGTCAATGGAAACAAGTTAGAGATGTGGCTTTGAAAGATGTATTGGACAGGGTCTGACCAGAGCCGCTAATCTAGAGTCGAGGCATTGGATATTCGGCACCAAGGAAGTTAGGCCGAGCCGCATTTGGCGTCGGCAAGTGTTGGCAGGTTGCGGATCCCGATGTGCCAGCCTGTAATCTAATTGGCCAGCAGCAGCCGCGGCAGAACCTTGATCTAACTACTCCTTTCCTACTCCATACTCCACAGCTTTGATGCTCACTATTCCAGATATTCCTTCAACGACTACCAACTTCCAGGATCGATATTTATTCCTATAGTGGTTGATCATTTTATTCACCATCTCGGTCTGTTATACCGTGCGAGGCTTCAGGTCTAACCGTTGCCGGCTCGTGCCACGCCGGTCAGGGCAATTTCACCCAAATTCTGCCCGTCAATGCCTCTCCCGTCGTCTCTTTTGATTGATATTCATAAAATATATAGCCCACTCTCTTATTCTGCATTCGGTCATCATAGTGTCTTCTTCTTGTCTCTTAATGACACGAGCGGTCAACCGATCAGTGCTGCGTAAGCTCCACTTTGTTTGTCATTACTTGCTTCCAGACGGCCAGTCCTTCTCGAGACAACCTGGTGTTCTCGAAGCCTGTTCACCAATCATACTATCAAACCATTTCTAACACAGTATTAGACTCTCTTGACGTGATTTGCATAATCTGAATGCACACCGACCAACCTCGAATGATCTGGTGCAAATCGTCCAGCATGTCTACCGTTCCCACTGATATTCAACAAACTCTCGAGGTTATCCCTGACACTACCAAATAATGATGGGCCACCTCAAATCTCGCTATTCGGATGGCTCTGCGGCACTGATCCACAGTGGTTTTCCAAAATCCTCTATATT
Organism: Microthyrium microscopicum; assembly: GCA_010405405.1. Lineage (NCBI taxonomy): Eukaryota > Fungi > Ascomycota > Dothideomycetes > Microthyriales > Microthyriaceae > Microthyrium > Microthyrium microscopicum. The sequence goes on along the minus strand of MU004241.1, from coordinate 962,253 downwards.
CTCAATGATTTTGGACAGAGGTATGATGCCATAGAAGCGTGTTGAACTCGCCATGCACTAGACATCCTGGTAAGAATTTAGTATAACACGTTATCCCTTCTATAGCATATAGTGCAGGTTAGGCTTGCATAACGACCTAATCTTCTTTTATATGAGATATATCAACTATAACGGCCTAACAATGCGAGACCATTGGCGGAACAGCCACGGGTAGATATTGATACCCCCGTTGCAGATTGCTCGTTATGTTTTATGAATCCTTCTTCGCACTAGGTATAGCCATGTCACCTTTCATCAGCCAAGCGATGGCAACGTGACAGCAGTCAATTTAAGCTCATACCCCGGATACAAGGCTAAAATGTTCCACACACGTAGCAATTTCATTGTCACCCACATGGCCCACATTGCACGGCTCGTCAGTGAATACTAGCGAGTATATTCGATTCATTGTATAAGTATCTGGTCGATCCTGTTCCATCTTTGTTTCTTCAAGCGATCCAACTACACCACCACATTCATTTAACCAAAGTCACTCGTTTTAGACTCTTTCTTCATCATGAAGCTCATCCTCAGCTTGGCCGCTGGCCTCCTCTTCACCGCCGTTCAGGCTGTCCCTCCTCCAGCTGGATTCAACGCTACTGCTCACGCTACCCCGGCTAAGGCACCAGTTGCTTCAACTGCTACACCAAAGCTTCCGGTTGCTGTGCTTCCTAAACCAGCTACTCCATCAGCAGTAGCTCCTAAGCCAGGTTAGTGTTTCCAAAAGTCGTCCCGGGATCTGATTCGAGACGTCGCGGACAAATCAACACGAACGTTGTACGGAGATGTCTCAACCACGTCTATCTGTTGATTCATTCAACTGGGACGAACTTCGCGTATATCCAGAATCTAAACTAACAATGGCTTAGTTGTCCCTGCCGCTGCTCCCCCAGCAAAGGCACCGGCACCAATCGCTCCTCATGGTAAGTGCCGCTCGATATGAGAGCTTCTACCAATGGTTAAAATCTTACTCATACGTAACAGCGCACCCATCCCCTGCTGCCGCCCCAGCCCACATTGCTCCTAAGCCAGGTTAGTTCAATTCGAGCAGAAAATGATTCCATTGATTTTGTTCTGTACTGATATACAGCAGTGACCCCAGCACCAGCACCTGCCAAGGCTCCCGCCGCTGTCCCACCACCAAAGCCAGGTAAGCACAACTTGATATTGATATATATCATGTACTGACAGTCACAGCGGCACCAGCTGCTCCAGCTCACGCCCCTGTTGCTGCACCAAAGCCAGTTGCACCCGCCGCTGCTCCTAAGCCAGCTGCTCCAGCTCACGACCACGCCCCTGTTGCTGCGCCAAAACCAGTTGCTCCCGCCGCTGCTCCAGCTCACGCCCCTGTTGCTGCTCCTAAGCCAGTTGCTCCCGCCGCTGCTCCAGCTCACGCCCCTGTTGCTGCTCCTAAGCCAGTTGCTCCCGCCGCTGCTCCAGCTCACGCCCCCGTTGCTGCTCCTAAGCCAGTCGCTCCCGCCGCTGCTCCTAAGCCAGTTGCTCCTGTCGCTGCTCCTAAGCCAGGTATGTCTAGTTTCTTCCGAGAAAGCTCTTTATTGCAATTATATCGCAAGGTTATCGTCTATCGTGATAGCGCCTCGTGCTCTCACTGGCACGATGAGTGCAAGCTTAAATTCCACGACCTGCTATCCCCCAAGCTTTCGCAAACCACCGTCGTATACAATACTAACAACCGATCAGCTGTCCCAGTTGCCTCACCAAAGGTCTCGGGCCCAGGCTCTCCCCCCGCTGCCGCACCAAAGCCCATCGCACCCGCTCCCGCTGCCGCACCTAAGCCAATTGCTCCCGCCGCCGCTCCCAAACCAGTTACTCCCACTGCCGCTCCCAAACCAGTTGTTCCCGCTGCCGCTCCTAAACCAGTTGCTCCCGCCGCCGCCCCTAAGCCAGTTGCTCCCGCCGCTCCTAAGCCAGTTGCGCCCGCTGCTGCCCCTAAGGTGAGAGATTTCCCAATGAAAACACAAATGATCTTTTCAAGGCAAAGCAGCTTTGCTAGTAAATATATACTAACGGATTCTAGCCCGCCCCACACGCACCTAAGCCAGCTGGCCCACCAGCTCCTAAGGGCCCTCCAAAGGGATTCCCCAAGGGACCAAAGGGGCCCCGCCCATTCGGACCATTCGGTGGAAAGCCATGGGTGAGTTTTATAACAGCAATGAAATGGTATCAGTGACTAATGGTGTGTTTACAGGAGAACGACGGTGATGACGATGATGATGAGAACTAGATTATCTCTAGAACTTTGAAAGAATCGTTATGTTGTTGAGCTGGAGAGTTATAAGTACTGTGCGATACTTGGAAAAGTGTAATTAGTGTGCGTTTATAGTTCAATGAGATCTATAGCTGTTGAAATTGCGCGTTTCCAACAATAAAGACAAGGTCCGAAGTAGATGCCTTTCTTATCTATAAGCTAGATCCATGGCGAAAATGGAGCCTTTCCATTATCACGTTGCTCAAATGCTCTACGTACTTAAGATGTATGTATAAAAAATAATGCGGGAGGAGCCGCATCGCTTACGTTGATATAGATTTAATGATTAGATCTAGCAATACTATATCCTTGACTAAGATCGAGTATGATGCCCAGACATTCGTGGATATAAATCGAGGTTGACTCTGGCGTAAGCACTAGTCCATGATAAACCCGGGGCAGACCATATAAAAAGGTATCCGGCCAAGTGAAACCTTCGTCTTCGAAATCTTCTCTACAAGTTTGGCGATACAAAGAAACCTAGTACAGTTATTTTGCTTACCTGAAAGTGAGTCTTAGAAATGTCAACGAATGAAGGTCGGACAAGCAGGCGTGTCAAAGTGTTATGCCTTGGACTTTCGCGTACGGGGACAATGTCACTCCGAGCAGCATTCGAAAAGCTTGGATATCATGGTATTTATCATTACCGTGTGCCATCTATTGAAGAGCCATCGCACTCAGCTTTATGGGTCGACGCCTTCAAGTCCAAACACGAGCTGCAAAAGCCAATTCCAAAGGAGGATTTCGATCGCATATACAGCAACTACGAAGTCATAACAGACAGTCCCTCCGTATTCTTCTGGCCTGAATTGCTCGCTGCCTATCCAGATGCCCAAGTCATACTACAAACCCGAGATATCGATGCCTGGTATAAGAGCCACATGGCGAATATTTGGCCTCTCAACAGAGACTGGTATAAGCCAACTTGGAACCCGTACGGATGGTTATTCCAGTACTTCTTGCCCAAAACACCACTGAACGAATTCACCGGCATTCAAGCAGCGCATGGGCATGGATTGGACTTTCCGGAGACAGGGAAACAGAGATATCGGGAGCACAATGCGGCTGTTATTGCTGCATGTGAGGCGCAAGGCAGACCACTTCTTGAATACGATGTGAAAATGGGATGGGGTCCATTATGCGACTTTTTGGGTAAAGATGTCCCAAACGAGGCGTATCCTCGCCTCAATGATACGGATGAGTTTCAGGCCAATTGGGCGCCAATTTTGGCAGATGTGAGGAGAGAGATCAATCGAAAAATATTGTTACTGGTTATAGGGGCTCTAGGGGGCTTGTCTTCTGTCTGGCTTTATCGTTCTCCACTGCTTGTAATGATCAAGAAAGGGGTTCGTAGGAATTGAGATGCTGATAATCACATTTAAGAAGCCGGGACTTTACTGTTAGCAACAATCTGTTCAATTTGACTTCAATATAATACGTCAAAATTCTGTCGCTTACTTTGAGCAAGATATGGAAAGAAGAATTGTCAACTGGTGGACAAATTAACTGGCGTGCTCAAATCAACTTCAATGGCTCCCGCCAACGCTTCCAAACAGCAAATACTACCATTCCTATCATAATCGATTGATAGTGGTGGAATAAACGTAGTCCTTGCGAATTTAAACACTCGATAACAAAGCGTAGCAGATGGGAGCCATAGAAGTCGATGGGGGCACGCCAGTTATTTTGTCCTTCAGTTGAATTGTATGATCTAAGAAGAAGTATTATAGGATATACGAAGAAGTACTGCTAGGATACATCAAGAGTCGCATTGTTATGAGTTATGACTCTTATACGCGCTGTTAAGGAGAGAGAAAAACAGTCTGAGACGATGAGGGTCGCAACCTTCAAGTCTATCCGGCAGTACGAGAAGCTGAATGGGCCAACCGTAGCTGCAGGGGCTGCTGACTGATGCGTTGTGCCTAATCCGCTTATCCCGAGATCTCTCCTACTACAAATATAATATTTGGCCAGGGTAGCTTTCAATAATCAAGTTTGTCCTTTTCTTTATCATAAAACTCCGGATCAGCACCATGTCAACACGTACAGTATTTGCAACGGTCACACCACTCCCGACAGACATATCACACGGTAAGTAATGAGGATATTTATAGAGTCGTAAGCTGAGAATACATAGAAGTCGTGCTGGACACATTACACGACCATGGCGAAATGATAGATCTGAATCCGCTTGTCATACGACGCGAAAAGCTGGACGTAGCACCTGCTTGTGCTGAGGATGACGAAGTCGAGGCTATCTGGTATGCCATTACAGACAAAATCAGCTATCTTCCTGGAGGTCTTTATACTGGCGAATTAACATTCTACGGATGCTTCAACGACTTATCAGATGGACTGCAAACTCATGTTCACGCACCGATGGGAGTAGAGATAAAATCTCGATGGACACTGGGTGGAAATCGTCCTGGAGAGCCCTGGCAGCCAGTTGAACTGGGTGTGGGCGCTCCGCAACAGGGTCTTTATTTGAAGGAGGAAGTAGATTTGAGATGTAATTTTCTCACAGCGCCGTTTGTGAAGAAGCAACTGAAGGAGTCGCACGGAACCGTGGTGGATTTGATAATCGAAAAGGCGAAAACCAGACAACTTCCAAAGACCGATGAACCACCTGGCCTAACACCGCCAGTTCTAAGTCCTCGAAATTACAACGCCAATGCAAGCCCTTTCGTTCAATATCCCAGCTCAAGTCATAACCAATCCAGAGTAGACGGCCTGATGGTTGAACAACCAAGCAATCAAACGCTAAATGCTGGATCATCAGCAGCACACAGAGAGAAACCTCTTCCACAACTTCCAACATGAATATGAACTTGTTCGAAAAATTGTCTTGCGAAATTACATCATCATTTCAAGGCGTTATACATTAATGAGAAACGAGGTATGGGTCATTCAATACCCCTGAGATCGGATGGCCAGCCATTTTCGGGCATTACTTTTTATTCTTTGTAAATAAACAACGCTTCAGAGCCGATTTTCACAATCGTGTGGTCAACATTGAGCTCCTTCTTGATTGTCCACTTTGAGTCGCAATAAGCAGTGTACTCGCCGTTGTTCTTAAGGTAAGAAAGAGATGCACGCCTCATCTTCTTGTTCATGATCCCGCAGACCCTTTCTCAGTATATCCTCCGACTTTCGATCTTCGTTCGCTTGCTTCTCAATCTGTTTGGCCTTTTTGAGGTTCGCTCGCGCCGTGGCCTTCAGTTTCTTCTGCTGATTATATTTGGATAGGAAGCGCTTTGTAGCGTCGATGCGTTTTGTCAAGCCCGCCAATGCAGCTGGAAGCCATGAATAGGGTTCCCGCTTCTCGCTTGCCGTTGATTTATCTTCGCGGCGAGTCTCAGGACACGACTCGAAGGGAACAGGAGTGATATCAGCGGATATCTGGTCTTCGGGGGCTGATAAAGCAAGCTTCGACAGGTCCGGATTGAATTCTTGCACCATGAAGGCAGGCTTTGATTTTGGGGAAAGAGGTGGCGAAGGTGGTGCTTTGCCGCTTGGTGGTTGAGCTAATGTATAGTTCTCTGGCCATTTAGTCCATCCTATGACAGCTCGAGAGAGTGGCTCCGGAAGGAAATCGTCGCTGTCATAGCCATCATCGCTATCGATGCTGTCAGAGCTGCTGTCAGACCTATTGAAAGAACAGCGGTCGGTATTGGTGTCCTTCGGAGTTTGTCGTTCAGCAACTGGCGCGAACACGCAAAAGCTCATCCCGATGAGGCATTTTTCACACATGATTGGTTTATTAAGGTAGTTAGAGTTGTTTTTCGGGTTCTGTATTGTTTGGGTAGTTTGGTAGCTTTGGTGGTTTGAGCGTGGTAAGTTCGTGGACAGAAAACAACGCGAGATATGCTTTGAGGGATTGAATTGAATGTCACTTATCGCAAGGTGAAATGTGAACTTTCACTGAAATTCACCTCAAATATTCCACCTCTTGCTTCATGGATGTGATAATTTCGAGTAGGCCAGCCTGATATCTACCTAGGTCAACAGAAAAGACATTCAAATCTGGTATGCGCCATGAAACAAAGGCATTGTTGCCATATGTGGGCAAGTAGTCGTTATCATATCCGCGTTGCTTGAGACCTATTAGTTGGCTGAGCCGTATGGCTTTACTTGTGGTTAAAGGAAGCCGACACCAGTAGTCATCAATCGCTGGACAAACTTGATATAGATCTAGCTCAGTCTTGTTCAAATGTGCAGTGTCAACATTTCGGTCAAGTATAAAACTGAAGAAGTCGGCCATGAGAGACTCCCTCTGCGCTCAATACTATGCATCTATCGCGTATCTCATTAGCAGATCCATCCCTTTCTGTAACTACCTGTTCTCTGACTTTCGTATTACCGAAGGAAGAGAAGGAATTACAGGCTCTGACAAGAATGCATGGGAGGATTTGTTCTCAAAGACCAGAAGAACGACTCACCAGAACGATCGACATCTCTTCTAGCAACTTCTTACAAGTCCATCATCCAACTTAGCCATGATGTGCCTTGTAACTTTGTTTGGTAGTCCTAGGCCTGGGGTAATGTTCCCAACCGATGAACAAAATAACTGGCGTTCTCCCATCAGCGTCGATGGCTCCCACGAACGTTGTTAATTCAAACGTGTTATATTTCCTATCGTATTTCATAAATAATCGAAGTGTGATCGCGCTCTATGGCAAATAAAGCACTTAATAGCGGATCGTCTTGTATAGGAGCCATCGCATTCGTTGGGAGCGCGCCATTTATTTTGTCGACCCCTTGGTTCCATACCGACGACTAATTTCTACCCCAATTGCTTTTCTACCCCAACTTTTTCATTCTACCCCAACGCTTCCAGATAACGAATTAAGGCTACTCACTCATTAATGAGTTAGTAGACTTCGACATGTTGATTATCAATCAAGAAATATGCACCCTGACTACCTAAACTTCGATCATTAGCAATCGACGTGAAGAAAATCTACACTAGCCGTGTAAATCGCAGAATGAATAGCGAAGGAAAGAGGTATATAAATCGACCTCTCCAACTCTATCTTTTGCCATCAGCTTCGAGAGCGACACATTCTCCACTTTCCAACACATTGAGCAAGAGCTATTGATACATTCCTTGCATATCCTTACGATCATGTCTACTCAAACCGTGTTCCGTATCACACTTAAGGATGGCATTGACGGAATTCAAGCCTTCAACGAGCCCATACCCAAAGCTGGACAGTACGAAGTTCTCATCAAGATCCGTAGCGTCGCCTTGAACTACAGGGACATTGCAATTGCGAACTCCACCTACCCACTTCCAACAAAAGATCAAGTTATCCCTACCTCCGATATGGCCGGTGAGATTTTGGAAGTTGGCGAACATGTCGATGGATTTTCTGTTGGCGACTGGGTCATTCCACCCGTCACTGCTGACTATCTCTATGGTCCGTTCAAAGAAGGGGTTGATGCCTACGGAAGTGTTGCAGATGGCATGTTGCGAGAATATGTTGTGCTGCCGGCACACATCCTGGTCAAGGTACCGAAATCCAACATCAACTTCAATCAGTGGGCTTCAGTGGTTGGAACTGGATCGACCATTTGGAATGCGTATTATGGAAACACACCGTTGAAGCCGGGAGACACCATTCTCCTCCAAGGTAAGAGACCGCGAGAATTGAGAAGTACCAGGTAGTGGCTAAGAGTTAACAGGGACCGGCGGTGTATCAATTACCGGACTTGTGGTCGCCAAAGCGGCAGGAGCAAAAACTATCATCACATCATCCAGCGACGAAAAGCTCGAATACGCGAAATCCCTGGGTGCAGACTACACAATCAACTATAAAACCCATCCTGACTGGGCCGCTGAGGTGCTCCGCATCACGGACGGGCGAGGTGTCGATCACGTCATTGAGAACGGTGGTCTCGGGACAGTTGAACAGAGCCTCGAATGCGTAAAGGAGTCGGGCATTATATCATTGATCGGCTTTCTCTCCAACGAAGGAAAGAGCCAGCCAGACATGTTGATGCCAGCGTTAATCAAGGCTGTCATGCTTCGTGGAATTCGGGCTGGCTCGAAGCAACAACTAGAGGAATTAGTTCGTTTCATTGGCAAGCACAACCTCTCAATGCCTGTTGACAAGACTTTTGGCTACCATCGGGAAGATATTGTGGCAGCCTTCAAGTACGTTGCCGCTGGAAAACACATTGGAAAGGTTTGCATTAGCTTGAACTAGCATCCAACCGCATGACAAAAAACTGGCGTTCTCTTATCAACTTCGCTAGCTCCCACGAACGCTTTAATTAGGAGGTGTTATATTTTCTGTCACACTCGAGAAAATATCCAAGTCTGAAGGCCCTATATAGTGAACAAAGCACTCAATACTAGAGCGTGTTATGTGAGAGCCATCGAAGTTGATGGGGGCACACCATTTTTTTTTCTATCGGTTGGAGTCCACCAGGAGTTGAAGACCAGCTCCAATGTCGTTTTCCATATCGAGAACATTTACGCCTTGAAATATAGCAGCCCAGATTTTGATCACTGTACAAGCCATTCTTTGAATATGTGATCCGTAGTCTTCCATGATGGTCAGTGTGTTGGCCAAGGGAGTGCCTTTGATGATATCCGTGATAATTCCCAGGAGGCCTTTTTCAACTCTGCTCAAATCGTTGGGCCCTGATATCCTTACTGTAGTTGAAATCAACTCCAGCCAGTTTTTGAGAAATATAGCGCTCTCCAAGCTGCAGATAGATTGCTCCAAGCTGGAAATGGCTGTTTTGGTGGTTGTCATAAAGGCGATGCCGAGTCGCACAGGAATACTTAAAGAGTGCGCAGCATGAATGACTGCTCTGTTCGTTTGTTCGGATCTTTGCAATAGGTTCGTGCTCTGTAGCATGGCGTCTGGATTTCGATAAAGTAACAGGTTTTTACTGGGATTATGTCCAGAACTTAGACGAATGTAGGCAAGCCGGAGCAATGCAGCTCCCGTCAAAGCCAATGGTCCTTTAGCATACAATGGGTCCATATTTGAATCATGCTTGGACTCTTGAGTATTCTCCCAACATAATTGCCATCGACGGAGTGCTGTCTCTATGGGCTTGACATTGTCCAAACGCATTGAGATTATGGACTTGTGGCACTCTCTGCACATTTCTTGAATTATTCCGTGAATGAGCAAGTAATTTGCGAACGTGGAGTTACTTGTATCCTCCAGTGAAGTAGAATCACTGAAGAGATGGCGTAGTTGTACTTTGAAACCACGATCGGGCTGGCAGGCAGCTTTCTCCCATTGATCAGCACTAGCCGATCTCCATTGTGCAGCGAAACCTGGCAAGCATAAACCAATTTCATGATTCAAAATCAAAGGTGGGATGTCGAAGGCAATACATTGCAGGTTTACCAGCACATATGCGGCGTATAATGTTCTGCGCCTTTCCTCGATGACAATCCAGGCAAGCCATTGGATATTCTCTGCTTTTTCATCTGTTTCCGATATCCCGTTCTCTCTGGCCAGAATCGCGATTTGATTGGCCATAGCAAGAGCATCCCTGGAGATCATCTTGGTCGACCAGGAGGCGAAGTCAAGAAGCAAGATAAATGTTTGTAACCTTTCGAGGCTTTGACTTTGACTACATGCGAAGACATCCTGCCCAGACACAAAGTTTGAAGCTGATTGAACTTCTTCACGCCGAACTTTTTCAAACAGTACTGCTTTGGCAAGGAAGTATAGCTCGTATGACTGGGTCTTCTCAAACAGGTATCGGGACCCAAGCGCCGCCATAGCCAGCACCAGTTCGACAGGTTTGTGCTCAACTCGAAAGGTTGCAGAGTGAATGAATGGTAGATACTCTTGAACGCATCGATGATATTTCTCCATACATCGAATCAATGTGGTCTGTGCAGGTATCGTGCATCCGCTAGGAACTACTATAGCAAAGTCCTGCGTTCCGCGAAGTAGATCTTCATAGCAAGACTGACTGAGATCCCAAGGCTCACTCTCAGCACCGTTACGTAGCCTGCCTTCTTGGGAGTTGTACGTGTCAGCGTCGTCGTCGATGTCATCCTGATTGGCATTGTCAACGTCAGCTAGAGTCGGCAGTCTAGAGCTGAATTGAGCAAAGTTTCCTTGCTTTGGCGCTTCTAGACTCCTCGCTGAATCGAGGTCAGAGAATTCCATGTCAAAAAGGGAGGCTGGTAACATGTCTTGGTCCATCAAGTCGAGGTTCCAGAACAGATTGAAATCAACTGTCCCCGTCTCCAGGTCATTACCAGTTGCAGGCATTTGCACAGCCTGTGAGACGGTTTCCGAATGCTGAGAATTATGAGCAATATTCATATGACGAGACAAAAGATCTTGTCTGGTGAAGCCTTGACCGCATTGACAGGTGAAAGGCCTCTCATTCGTATGGGTGCGTTCATGTCGTAGCAAGTGTTCCTGGCGCTTGAACTGCTTGTGGCAGTACTGGCATGGAGGGACAACATTTTTTGGTCTTCCTCGCGGCATGGAGCTTCGACATAGCACTGCGCGTCGCGCGGTCTTGCGTGTCTTGGTAAAGAGCGTGAGGTGAGGTTAAAGGTCGCGATGAGGGTCTTGCTCGATGACCCAATCAGAGTGTCAAGTGCTAATGTACGGTAAGCCTAAAACAGTTTAGCGCGAGGCCCATTTATGCAGAAGTCGGATTTCAGAATTTACAGATGGATCATGTTCCGACGACAACTTCTGTTGATAACCTAAAGACCAGACAGGATTTTGTTCACTCCTGTGACTTTCAACCCCATAAGACGCCCATCAATATAAGTATGCACTATGGCTCTGCCGCCTCGCCTCTTGCATCTGCAGCCAGAAATACTTCTCTTGATAATCTATCAAATGCAACCCAAAGACTTCTTTTCGCTCAGTTCTATGTTATCAGCTACGAGACATACTCTAACCGAAACCTACCCCAAATGGAAGGACACTCTTATCACGACAGACGCATGGGTTCGACGGTTCCATGGCAAAAAATTGCATCCTCGCCATAGCAAATTCTCTGAATTTGTACCAGAAATTGGTAACCAACAGCCGTTCCGTTCAATGCCGTTGCACTAGGTCACAGATTGCTCCCCTGGCATTCTATGTCTATCAGAGTGCGATAGGGCTACATCGTAGGAATCTCCTACGAGTCGATTCAACGTGACGAAATAACGCACCTGTGGATGACAAAAAAATTGCGCGTCCGTCAAGTACGATGTCTACCACTGCACCTTATGAACAGCATACTCTGTAAATTCCCGTCGCGTTCGAGTATCCACAAATCATTTTGAATACTCGATGGGATACAAAGTAATCGATACCATATCGCAGTGGATGGGAGTCAAAGAAGCTGACGGGGAATGCCATTTATTATGTCCATCGGTCGATGATCCACCATTCTGATTTTTGACTGACAGATATAGGTCAACAAAACCCTTTCTGTCGCATGATTGAATGTCTCGAATGGCCTCGTGGCACTCAATCCATAATAACACTAGACGTCTACTATGAGTAGTGGTCATAGTTTGGCTTCGACAATGTAGGTGTTCCTGTGCTACGAGACACATGCCCGGACATAAGCAGTTTTCTGGACTATCTGGATGATGCTAGTGAGGATGTGCAGGCCGAGGTTCTGAAATTTATCGAATTTGTAATTGTCGAGGCAGCAAATGTTCAAGGCGATGCAGCAAAGAGACTCAAAAAAATCATCGAGCACAATTCGCAAGCAGTCGCAATCTCCAAGCTTACACCCAGGCTGAAGATGTGAATACGCCAGACCCTCTGACCCCAACGTATTTGCACTGTGGTGGTAGTTGTGGTAGAAACTAACCAATTACACTTCTTCTAAACCTCAAGTTGGGGACCTAGACCAGGCAACGGTTGCCTGCCTCCCAAAAACTCAAGCTATTCTCTATACATGGCCGGGCCTAAGAGAGACGCAGTCACAGGTAATTCACGCTGTAGACACGAAATTAATTAATTGCCCCGTGTCACAGCTGGGTTTGGTGTATACACCGTGACAGAATCTGTCACCGTGTCAGCGTGTCAGCGTGTCAAGGCCGTGTCAGCTATATCTGTAAATCTTTTGATTGGTCAAAAGTGCTTAGTCAGCAAGCCAAAAAATCGCAAAAAAAGAAATTAACCAATATTGGCTGAGGTGCATTTCTACTTACTTATTGTCTACTATTTTGAATTTATGTTATTTTCACTACTACTGCGGGAATTGAACGGGTGTTGTGACTAGGAAAGGACTAGATGACGGCTTAGGCTACGCTACATACGGCTAGGCTAATACGTCATTATACATAAGAATTACGTCTTAGATTTACAAGGATAATACGAGATCTAAAAATAAGTTTACCCATAATCGGAATATATAGTGCCCGACCCTTGTCCATTACTGCTTGCTCCCTTAACTCCGATAGCTCCTGGATTTATTATTATTCTTTCACTGAAGATTATCAGCCAATTAGAATATTCCACCTTGCTCCCGGTCTATGTCAGCTCCGTGACAGCGCCGTGGCAGCGTGTCGGGAGCGTGTTTACCACTCCCCTAGGCACGGCTATGTATGATTGGCTAATTTCTGCCAAATCTACCAGTCAAACCGTTAGGGGAGGGGTCCGACGCAACCAAATTTTAAGCCTGGGTGTAGAATATAACGTCAAAGCCTCGTACCCAGAATCCAAAGATATTGTTTTGCGCACACTTGTTGTCTAAAGCCGCTATCTCAAGCCCAAATAATCTCAACCTCTTTAACTTCACTATGCTCTCGTCCAAAGGTCACGATCCTATCTTCAAGAACAAACCTGTAGTCGGACGCAGTCGACTGGCACATTTTCGACTGGGAGATCTCCTCCAAAGTCTCAAAGAAGCATTTACCCAGAAACAACCGAAACATCCGCCTGGCAGGCCTCGACCTGGCAGCAGAACAACGAGGAGAGAGGCCCAGAAAGATGCAAGAGACAGCAGCAATACACGATCAAGTACCATTAATAGCGATCCTATTTTTAAGAACAAACCTGTCGTCGGACGCAGTCGACTGGCACATTTTCGACTGGGAGATCTCCTCCAAAGTCTCAAAGAAGCATTTACCCAGAAACAACCGAAACATCCGCCTGGCAGGCCTCGACCTGGCAGCAGAACAACGAGGAGAGAGGCCCAGAAAGATGCAAGAGACAGCAGCGATACACGACCAACTACCATCAATAGCGATCCTTCCTTGATGATTAACGAGGCGCCCCCAAACTATTATGACCTATTCCCTAAGCAGTAAACAATTAGTCTTGACATATTTATACACGGGACTTGATAATTAGGGACGAGCAATGACTTGCAGAAGGCGGCTGAAACATGATTATTGAAGTCCAAAAGCCGAGCAGAGACTTCATCATTACCTCAGTTATACACTCGAGATAGTTTTCAATACCGCTTCGATGTCTTCAAGTTGTCTCCCTACCTTCTACATAAAGCCTCCGCCCATGCCCATGGCCCTTCCAGGACCATCCATACCTCCTCGGCCTCCGCGACCTCCGCGACCTCGTCCACGACCACGACCACGACCACCCAAGAAATCCATTCCGGACGGCATGTTCCCGCCAGGCCCAGCAGCACCATGATTTTTCATGAATCCGCCTTCTCCCATCATCATCTCTTCATCTTCCCCGTCCTCCCCGTCCATCATCTGCCTGCGTTGGTCCATCCCTATCTGCATTCGAGGATCTATTCCCATTTGCATTCGAGGATCCATTTCCATCTGCATTCGATGATTCATTTCCATCTGCATTCGAGGATCCATTCCCATTTGCATTCGAGGATCCATTCCCATCTGCATTTGTGGATTCATTCCCATCTGCATTCGGGGATCCATTCCCATCATACGCGGATCTTGCATTCCTGAATCACCGGGTCTGCTCATCATCCCTCCCGGGTGACCCATTGGACCATGAGGTATATGACCACTGCTTAGACCACGTCTATAATCGCGGCCCGCTTGATCTGTGGCGTAGCCTGGAGCGCCATAGTGGTCATGAGAATGACAGTTGCAGTTGGCCAATGCATTCATTTGTTCCTCATAGTACTTGGATTCTCCTGCGCCCATTTTGAAGAGCAAAAGCAACTGTCTTAGGTTTGGTTGTTTCGGTAAAGCCCTTGCTTCAGAGTTGTGTTGACGAATTTTGTTGAGCTAGGATTTATGTAGGCAGAGATTCTCCTTCATGGTTTTAAATGTGCGAGGGGAGTAAATACTATAGCGTGCAACGGGGGGTAGAGGAAATAATGTCTACTACTATCTCTATAGTATTTTTTGAAAAGGTACTTCTTCTAGCATCCTTAATAAACATAATATTAGATTTTGGTACTATGTCTAGCTAACAAGACTATTTTTTCTAAAAAATCGTTCCCTAGCTATTAAACGGAACTAAAAAAATTGCCTAAATAGGCAATTTTCTAGACTTAGAGTTTTGCTAAAGAGACTTATTTAAGATAATTTTAAATTACGGTATTTTACTTTACGTTTTAGGCTAGGCTCGTATTTTACTTATGAGCAAGATTTAGTGTATAGACTTCTACTAGTTTTACGAATACTAAATATACAATTTTGCAATCTTAGTACATATAGACTACTAAGATTCTCCTTTTCTTATTCTTACCTACTACTACTTTTGCTCCTTCTTAGTTTCCTATTGTGATCCTTCCTAGCTATTAAGACACTCTTTTACTAGACATCATTAAGAAATGATCTTATTTCAAGAAATATTGGCTCTATAAACCAATATTTTGGACATTATGTCGCCAAAATGTCTATAATAAGACAACTCGACATTATTCCTTCTACCCCCCCTCCCACGCTATGGTAGGTAAGTGAAGATTATGGAAGAACAGTGATATGGGAGTTGAAAGACTGCTGAAGATCAGTTCATAGAAATAATGAAACCGGGTCGAGTGAATTGAAGACAGTATAAGTTTAGAGACTAGAGGAGTTAACTCAATCTGTTACTTAGCTGCTAATCAGCGGTTTATATGGAAAGCTTTATGTAGTTGTGTCTGACATCTTTTTTTTGCGAAAGACGAGACTAAATAATAGCTACCGTCATACATAACATAGCAGTCTTACAATTCGATCTAGCTGCATAATAGAGCAAAGTCTACTAGATAGATGATGTGGCATTTAAGTCACGTATACAATGTTCGATCATATTCTTGTAGAATTGATCAGGTCTGGTATATCGCCTCCTTTTGTATAACATCTACATAAAGCCTCCCATATGACCACCCATATGACCACCCATATGACCACCCATGGGACCTGGCATTCTGCCCATAGGACCGGGCATGCCGCCCATAGGACCTGGCATCCCACCCATACGACCTTGCATCCCGCCCATAGGACCTGGCATCCCGCCCATAGGACCTGGCATCCCGCCCATCGGATTGCCGAATCTCTCGTCTTCCATCATATCTTCTTCGTCCTCAAACTCCTCTTCAAATTCTCCCTCAGAATCTCCCTCATCTCCAAATTCTGGCCCCTCGAACATACGTTGTCCACCCATCATGCCACCCATCATACCTCCAGGCCTACCACCTGGACCGCCTGCAAACATACCTCCTGGCGCCATATTGCCTCTCGACATACCAGGCGGCATACCAGCTCTGCCACCTTGATCCATCATACCAGCGTGACCGTGACCCATTCTTGGATTCATTCCCATCTGTCTAGGATGTCCCATTGGCCCCTGAGGCATTCCCATTTGCATAGTATGTCCCATCGACCCCGAAGGCATTCCCATCCCCATTCCAGGGTGTCCCATCGGCCGCGGAGGCATTCTTCCCATTCCGGGATGTCCCATCGGCCGCGGAGGCATTCCCATTTGTCCAGACCTAGCAGTCAAACCCCTCTGCATGTAGTGAGCCTCCCTAGGGTCGCCCGGTTCAAGACGTATTCTCCCCGGATTTTCCAGGATGCTTCGGGCGTGATGGGAAGACCTGTGGTCTTCTTTTGAACCGCAAAGGCCCATTTGGATTGGAGAAAGTGTATACGATTGTTGTTATGCAGGTTGTTTCGAAGAGTTGTGTTGAAGATTCTTATGTTGAACCTAGATGTGTATGTGTGGTGAGTTGCTCGGAGCTTGGTATGGGCAAGAGTATTTGTTTTATGGTCTTTATAAACTGCCCGAAGAGGAATTGGAAAAAGGTTGTAAAGCATCAGTGACATAAATCTTGGATGCAGAACTTGCCGGCTATATCTTTCCATGAAAAATTTAACTAGGATTGAGTAGTCAGGCGATAAGATGTACTGTGACATTAGAGAAATATATTTAGTAGACCGTGACAAAAATGGTAACTTAGCATTGTCCTATACTCTAGTAAGCACAGTAGAAAACTGCTGAACAACCAACGGCATGGCAAAATAAATGGCGTATTCCCATCAACTCTGATGGCAATATCAGCGCTGCTAACTAAAAGGTGCTTTAATTTCCATTGTATCTGATAAACATTCCCAATTCGAACGCCCTTTATGGCAAATATAGCACTCGATAACAGACCGTAGCGTCTGGGCACCGTCAGAGTTAATGGGAGTACGCCATTTAGTTTGCCATGCCGTTGACAACCACTATCAAAACATAATAAACATTACCCCTGAGTGGCAAACCCTATAACAAGACTACTTCACCAAACCACAACACAGAAGGAGACAGCATTAAGACAATATTGATAATTATTATACACTACTACAATCAGACATATCATAAGACACTTTCACTCACAGTGCCATTTACAAAAACAAGCCCACAACAACCCCAGGGATATCTTAATTCAACAAACACCAATATCGAGTGAATACACAAGCTCCTTTGTTCATCTTCTCTGCCCTATTCAAACCGCACCCCCCCTTTTTCTCAAAACATATATGCAAAAACAAGTCAACAATAGCATACATGCCTCTTGCAAACAACAGCGACGCGCGATTTTGTGTGTTCGTGTTTGTATCAATCCCGAGGTCAACGGTAAATGCTTGGCAGCCCAGCTCCCCACTGGTGAAAAGTTGTAAAAAAGGGGTACTCCGTGAACGGAGGGAGGGTGAATTGAATATAATGTGTTGGTTGTAGAAAAAATGTCAGTTCGTTGCAGTAGATATACCAGCTAGCATAAAGACGGTTTCGCAGAATGGGTTCATGATTTGCCAGTGGGGGGACGTTGACCGAGAGATTGATGTAACACGTTTTTTTGAGATCTCGTTGCCCAGTAAAGTTTTGATGCATGTCGTAACTCATAGATCCAAGGATATCTTAGCTTTCACAAGATTTCGTTGGATGCCATGCGGTGTCTATTGGGCAAGAGGCTCATGTAGCGTGTCATAGTAGCGCTGCACCAGCGAGCAGCGCACCGGCTACACCGACTGCTTGGCGGCCGAGATTCGACGAGGCTCCGCTGCTGGGGAGAGCGGATTGCGAGGGTTTGGCGTTGGCGCTTGTGGCTTTTGCGCTGGAGGTTGAGACGGTGCTGTTGCTGATAAGTGGTCCGGATGTGGGAGCGTGGAAATCAGAGGAGACGGTTAAACCGTTTTGGTTTGCGCATGATTGTGGCGACTGGCCCTGTGATGTGTTAGTGATCTGATATATAGGTGTTGAAGGCAAAGTTGCTTACGTTGGGGCAGCATGCGCCCGAGGCAAGGCAGAAGGCGCCTGATGGGCAGGCCCAGTTGTTGGAGCAGCAGGTCTGGCCTAGATCGGGGTTGTAGCAGAGACGGTTGGCAGTGGTGGTGGCATCACGGCCTGTATGGTTTTGTTAGTATGTATGATTTGGGTGATGGTTTGGTTGCTGAAACCCCAGTCTGGGGTATCAGATCGGTTGTGATAGCCGGGTTCCACTTACAAGTTACATAGCCACTTCCGAATGCGTCGGCGCAGGTGCTACCTTCAGCAGTAGTTGTGGAGGGTTTGAATTGTTGGCGTTTGTGTATAAGGCCGGTATTATCAACGAAGCGCTCGTTGAGGGCAGCGAGCGAGCTCGCGCCAAAGACCAGTGTTGCAAGAAGTACGGAGCGCATTTTGGTGTTTTGATATGTATGATAAGCGGCTTTGCGTTATTGTTTGTGAGACGAATCTTGACCAGCAGATGGACAGAAGGGCGATTGAGCGTGAGCAGGCGATTTGTTTAAGGAGTGACTGTAATGAGCGTGTTGGAAATGGAAAGCAGATATCGTGAACGTTTCGAACGAGCGATGAGAGACAGAAGAACGAGGCAAAGGAGTGAAAAGGGTCAGAGTCAAGCGCACGGGGAGATTAGAGAAAGAGCGAGCTTGAAGAGCAGTTGGCGACGGCACACCCCCCCGGCTATGATTGATTTTATCGCGCAGGCGCTGATCTGGAAAAGCCCAGCGCTCCATGAGGCGTAGCTAAGACCTTGAATTACCTGAAGAGGTTTGGCGTCTGGGTGCCCAGCAGTCAACCAGCGAACGAGCAAGCAGCTTGGGGAAATGAACAGCCAGACGGCCTGGCCTGTTGGCAACAGTCAAAAGACGACTCATTTCCGGGGCAGCGGCTGGGTGGCGGGCGTTGAGGGGGGCTCAGCAGATTGTGCAAAAGACTGGTTCCAAGCCCAGATTAGAATCATGAAGGATGACTCGTTGAAACAAATCAAAAACGGGGGTTGCTTGGGGGTCACCGAAGAAAAAAACGACCATGGCCTCCTGTAGCGTCACGATGATCCACTAGCTAGCTAGCTAAGAGACGGCCTACGATTTACCATCGTGATTGGTGTCGTTGCAAGTTATGGATACCAGAAGCACTGAATCAGACAATAGAAATGCTCTTGGTTGAACAACCAGACAACGTACAACGGCGACGAGATGTCTAATTCGAGTACACGGGGATGGTAGTACTGCAGCCATGGCCGGTACCTGCATGAAAGCAAAGCCTGCCCAGGAACACAGTGCTGCTTTTGTGTGTCGACTCTGGAAACTCGACGAAGCTCCCCTGAAGTTGAGAGGCAAAGCGGACGCGAAGGGAATGGTGTTGCATTTCTTGGCCAGGGGTAAAGGCATTAGCCAGGCACAGACCAGGATCTAGTCTTACACTAGTACTCTTTGAGCAACAAAAAGAAGGCTGGGCCGGAGCTAGATGATCTACACGTCTAATCATTGGCCATGAAGGGAGCCTTGCCGAAATTGACTCTCGGCTGATAGCGCTTGGTGGCCAGGAGATCCCTGTGGGAATCGCCATGAACGTTTTGGATCTCTGCGGATCCTACCGATAATACCAAACAACAACCCAACGTTTGGTGATTTGCGACTTTGCGTTTGACCATTCAACATCGAGTCCAAAGGCCTAGATCGCCAGCAAGGTCACGAGACCCGATTCCGCCATGAAACATATCAAAATAGTTCATCCTATCTGCATCGTCAGACAGCATATTCTCCTCTGTCGGGTAATAACCTTCCGCTAGGACAGATCTTGACTGGTCCGACTGGCCAAGAACACAACACGACTTGTGAAATGATTCAATGTTTGTCCTCCGCATCTTGTACAACAATTGTGTCCCAAGGCCCTTTGGACCCTTAGGTAGCACCATTCATTCGCAATTTCATTGACGTGCTGCCGTTGAAAGCAGCATCACCAAGCACAGCAGCGCGCCTCATAGCATACGAAGGTAACATCAACAAACCCCCGGCCATGGCCACTACGAGGAGTGACATATCAGCTGCAATTAGAAGCACCATCACCAAGCACTGTAGCGCGCATAAACAGACACGCAGGCGACAACAAACAGAACACCAGCCTGCTATCGTAAGAAATTGAAATATATCGACATGCCTGATATTTCTGTACAATAGTAAATATCCGCTGAAACCAAAATACAAAAGGTCGTAATCATGATGCTACCGCTATGCTTCTTGTCTGCGCCTGTCTTCTCGTCTGCCACAGCTGGTCTTGCCTTATCCGAAGACTTGAATCTGGCGGGCCTGATCACTCCCACCAATTCACGTCAATCAACCCATCCCGGGCCGCGGGAAGATAGGCATTGTCTCAACTCGTTCACTCGGAATGCCTCCTATTGTACCCTGTGGCGTAGAGGTCTGCCAACCTGCGCCAGTGTTCTGATTCACAAATGCACTCTGCCTAAATGGGTTTGTCCCTGTGGCTGCTGGTACCAGCGGTGCAGCCGATGTGAATGGACTTGATTGTTGTTGTGGCTGTGGCTGGCCAGCAGGTCCTCTTGCGAACGGATTCGCTTGAGCGGGTTTGGCAAATGGGTTCGTACTGCCAGTGGGTTGTGCGCTAAGCGGTGATACTGTTGAGAAGGAGGACATGGACGTTCCTGTCGTGGAGCTGCCTAACATCGATTGTCTAAATGGATTGGTAGATTGCGCCGAAGAAGCATTAGTCGCGCCTGTAGGGAATGCTTGTTGTGGTTGAGGTTGGAAGGAAGCTGCTCCTCCTTGAGGAATTGTGGAGAGGTTAGATGAAAACGAGTTGGACTGTACTTGAGGAGAGAAGTTCCCAAATGGACTAGGGCCGCCTGTGTATGATGAGGATACGGCAGAGGTAGGAGTTTGTTGGGATTGTTGTTGCGGCTGCTGAGGTTGTTGTGTCTGAAGTTGTAGAAAGGGATTAGATTGCTGAGGTTGTGAGTTGAATGGTTGTTGCATGGGTTGTCCAACAGGTTGAACAGGCTGCTGCATGCCGAAACCAGTCTGTTGTTGTAGGAACGGATTTGGTGCTTGCATTTGAGGTTGTTGTATCGGCATGCCCGTCTGTTGTGGTAAGAATGGATTTTGCTGCGGCGGATACGAGTTCTGTTGGGATGGAGGCATTTGTCCGCCGAATTGAGGCTGCTGAAATGATTGCTGTGCTATAGGTTGTTGATTTTGCTCAATGGACTCGAAGAAGTCTATCATATCTGGAGCCGGACCTTTCTGTGGAGATGACTGTGTCGTTTGTTGAGGTTTAGCATCTGGAAACGCAGCATTATTCGAAGACGTCGCCTTGCTTCCTAGAGTTTTGGTAGCACCATTCGTCGTCTTGCCATTCTTCTTAGCATCTTGTTGCGCCAAATATTGTCTCCGATTTTTTTCAAATTCTGGGTCCTTGAGATATTCTTCGAGTGAGCTCGTGAGACTTGTTGGCGCATGCTTGATCTTTGGTATTTCCAACCGAGTGGCATGATCATAATGCCGTGCAATGGACAGATATCGAACGACTTGCTCTGTTTGTTTTACGAATGATCGATAAATTCTGAGAGCGCGCTCTGCATCTGTCTTTGACATTTCGAAGAATTTCTCCAGAACCGTAATCGTCCCCTCATTCATAACATGAAATAGGGCCAGGAGGTCCATAGTGAGAAGTCGAAATGCCGTCAGAGTTATCTCATTCTCGGGTTCATGCGAGAGGAAATCACATCTACATAGCGCCTTGATCTGATCTTGAACGCTTTCCGTCTCTCGCAAGAGTCCCTTGTCGACGGCCAACGTCTTAAGGCGGCCTTCTCCACTCCGGACATAGTCGTTCTTGGTGGTAGAATATGATACTGCTCGCTGTGTAAGGTAGTCGGCGTAGGTCCGGATATTTCGTCCTTGCGTCTGAACTATAAGAAGACTGTTAGTTTGATATCGCAACGCCTGATATAGATTTGATCCTTGACATTTCTTTTGCAAACCACAAGATCGCATTGTCAATGCGCCGACATATGGTCCACTTAGACCTCGTAGTAAAACTTGAGTGTAGCTATCATGGGGTTTGGTCTTCGGTACGCATTTCAACTGAACTACCGGTTCCGAAGAATGTACGCCTATGCCATTATGTGAGAGGTAAGAAATAGAAACCATACCTTCCGTAAAGTTATTGATCGCTAGTTTCCGATGAGGATTACTCGACAGGTATTTCAACGTGACTTCTTCCTGACCCTCACGGACCATGAAATGTACAACAATCAGGGCCTTGAACACAATGGTCCATGTTGAATCGCGCAGACGGTTCTGAAGTGCACGGAAGATCTCGGCCACGCCTGCCTCGCCAGTATGAGTCGCAATAAGAATGTGTTCGATGTATTTGCTCTTGGGCGCCGCGAGCTAGACAAGACATTGACGTCAGCAGTGTACTTCCAAAGTCCCGGCGCAGATTCGCGGCCTGGCGACGGTGAATGTTGAACTTACCTTGATCTTGGTGGCGCCCTTGACGCTCTTTTCCCAGCCTGAAGACATTGAAGCAAAAGGACAAGTTCAAGTCTTCAATGAGGTCTGGGGAGTAGCTCAGAGAGTATTTGGAGGATGAGGTTTAGGTGGTGGTATTGTTGGAACTTGGAGGGCTGGGTTGTCGGATGTTAAGACTCAAGAGGGCCCAATCGCCGTTGAAAGCATCGTGACGAGCTTGGTAACGCTCGGGCCTTTCACTCCTACAGCTACGGGTTCCGACCTTGTCACTGCCAGCTGGCGGGAACACACTCCGAAATGCAGCATATTATTGCGCTGGCCTCCCGCCGGGAGCAAAGTTACACCCTTTGAAGTTTTATCATTTATTTTATCAATTTTGGTCTTCTAGACTAACCTGCATTACGAATGTAACTTTATTTTGGCTAATATGCATCGCGCTGCGCTAACGCAACGCGTTAAGAGATTATGCATAATTGCCTTTATAAGATAGCATCTTAGGAGATAAGTAGGAAGTGAAAGCTATATAGACTTAGAATAGAGCTATATGTATAAGTAGTAGGATCTAAAACTAAAAGATTATGCCTTAGTAAATCCTTAATTAGAGGAGATTTTCTAGTCTATAATACGCTTTTACTGCTATATTTAGAGTTATTACTTATCTACGCGATATATAGGAGAGCTATATACTATAAATTAGAGTTTTTATACCTACGTTAAAGAGATATTTCTATAGGTGTAGTAGCTTCCTTTTGGTAATAATGATTTTATTTTAAAGCTACTATATACCTATTTTTTAAACTATAGAATTTTTATTCAAAGATCTACTATTATCTATAAAATTGGCTCTAGATAATAGTTTAGGAGTCTTTATCTCGTATTAATATAGTTAGCTATAGCCTCTACTTTTTTTTTATTATGACTTCCTTCTCTACTAAAGTATAATAGGCTAAATAGGATAATAAAGGCTAGGCTAAGAAGCTAAGCTATACTCTAAATCTATCCCCTAGGACTATAGTCCCTAATATATTTAAAGAGATACCCTCTAAGGGAGCTATAGATAGTATAAATACTATAGATAAGGATAATGCGTTAAAGAGTTCTCTAAACGTAGGTATACGCTCTTCTTCTAAGAGTTTTATTAATACGTAGGCTAATAGAATAAATATAGAAGAATCTTATAATAAGCTTAGGGCTCTTAATTTTAATATGTTAGATATGCCTAACCCTAATATAGGATTAACTAGGTAAGAGGTAGAGTAGGCGAAGGTAGATAAAGTAATAGAAGATGAGGCGATGGACTGCTAGTTGGCTAAGGATTAGCAGAAGGTAGATTAAGAGGCTAAAGTATTAATAAATAAGGAAGAAGAGAGATAGAAAAAACGAAAATTAGAAAAGAAGGCAAAAGCTAAAAATAAGAGGAATAAAGTAAGGAAGGAAGTATAAATCGTAAGGAAGAAGGAGAAGGCTAAATAAGCTAACGCTAGACATAACGTAGTTAAAGATAATAACGTTAACCCTAAAGGGGGTAACGTCCTAGTTAAAACCTTAAGTAGAAGTGCTCTTACTAGCTCTATTAAGATGGATAAGATAATAGAGGGACTAACTAGTCTCTTTAATAAAGCTAGTAAAGCTTGTATAACTCTTTCTAAGCCTTTCTTACTATAAAAACTTCCTCCCTAGGTGCCCTAAAGACTTACCTCCTCTATTAATGTTAGTATTTAAATTAGTTAAGTACTTCTTATTTAAATCCTATAATGCTTAACAAACGCTATTACTTATAGTCTCTTTACTAGAGATACTAAGCCTAAAGCTAAATCCTCTGCCATAGCTAAGAAGCGTGGTAGAATAACCTCTAATACTATTAGTTGTATAACTAAGAATAAGCAGGTCTAGACTCTAGACGGACTAAACCTACCTAATAAGACTAGTAGTAGGTTAAAATTATGGAAGCCTAGAGAGCATATACTTAATGCTCCTATATTTGTAGATAGTAAGCACGTTATATGCTAGTTACTAAAGAATAAGCGTAGCTTATAGACTATTACTAAGAAGTAGGTTATTAATGCGCTAGAAAATGCTAGGATCCCTCGTCCTATTTTTTGCTATAAAATAATAAAAGGCTATGCTTTGTAATATCCCTCTAAGGATAAGGTAGAGAAAGCTAGCTATAGTATTATAGACATTAAGGGTATACCAGAGGTTGTTAGACTTTATGTCTTCATTGCTAGAAAACTAACCATCTTTATAACTACCTAGTCTATGAGGCTAACCGCTAACGATATCGTCGCTAGCATTATGGTAATCCTAAGTGTATAGAGTAAACTCCTTAGTTTCTCTATAGGAACTTAAGAATACTATAGTGTTTGCCTAGGTAGCGTGGTAGTATACTTTAATAAAGTACCTACTATGCCTAATAGCTATATTAAATTAACTATTATAAATATTAGGCTAGAGGGCTAAAACCTTAGTATCGTCGTTCTATTTTAGGTAGTAAGACTAAACGACCTAGAGTGCTCTATTTGTAAGTAGGTTACGCTAGGCTATATAGTCTAGCGCTGCCCTAATCTTATTTAGAAAGTAGCTACTTAAGTGCCTCTCTATGTAGTAAGCTTGCTCCCTATACCCTTATTATAGATTCTTATGTTAGATATAATAAATATAGTTTCTTTTAATATATAAGGGCTTAGAAGGGCTGCTCCTTTTTAAAATTTATACTACTACGTAATAGCTAACTCTATTAATATTCTGCTAATGTAGGAAACTATGCTAGATAAACCTATACGACTTAAATATACTGCCTTATTCCCCTAAATCTATATTAACGTAGTATTAGATAATAATAAGAGAAAGGCTAGAGTTATAATATTAATAAATACAAAAACTAGTAGTTAGATTAAAGATAATTAGGAGACTTAGGACTATGTATCTAGCTAAATCCTTATAAATAGTAGCCATCTTCTTGTTTAGAAGATACGCTGTAGAGGGATAACTATTATAGTTGCCTTAGTCTACGCTCTTATAAAGAGACATAGGCAGAATAAAGAGTAGTAGGAAATAATATATCCCTAGCTAGTAGCCGCTCTACGTCTTAACTATAATGTAATAGAAGAAGACTAGAACTCTAAACTCTTACTAATAGACTACTATAAACTTAAAAGATTAGAGAGGCTAACCCTAGATTTAGAGAAACACTATATTTAACTTATAGGCTAAGGCATAATAGTAGATAGCTAGCGCTACTAGTAGCTATAGGCTATTATATACTTATTTAAAGAAGTCTCTTAAATTAATAGATTATATATTAGAGAGGATTAGCTTCTATGAACTAGAGATTAGGATATAATATAAATAGGCCTAAGTATTTAGGACTATAAAGTGATTAGGTTTACCCTAAAGGCTAACCTAGAAGGGTGCCCCTAAGGCCTAGGTTATTAGCGGCTTAAGGTAGAGGATCTAAAGAACTTATAATTACTAGCACTCTATGCTAAGTAGTTAATAAAGTTTAATATAGAGGACCCTATCTATAGCTAGGATATATACAAAGTAAAGATAAGAGAATTAATTATAACGTACTTAACAAAATATTATCGTGCGATAGGATGTTAAAAGTAACTACTAAAGAAACGCTGTCTAAAGCTTTATGCATAAAGACTAACTAGCTAATTAGTAGTTATTAATAAACGCCTAAAATATATTGCTATTTAGGAGGTATGCCTAGTATAATAAGAATATAAGAACTACTCTTATAATGCCCTAGCTAAAGTGGCTATACTAGATAAATAACCTACTAAGTAGTTCTTTGCTTAAACAAAGAAGAGGTTTAAGACTTCTATAACTTTATTAAGAAGCAGAAATAGGGAAACGCTAAAGAGTAATAATAAGATCCTAAGATAGGTAGAGAAGTTTTATTTTAAGCTATTTGCTAAGAAAGATATAAATAAGGTTTAAATGTTATACTTTATATTAGCTATTAAGTAGAAAATTAGTAGGCCTAATAAAGCTTAATTAATAAGTTAAGTAATGAAATAAGAGGTAGTAAAAGTAATATAATTAATAAAGGTTAGGACTTTGCCTAGCTATAATAGCTTTATTAGTAAGTTCTATAAAGCTCTTACCCTTACTAGACTAATAATAGAGGGTTAGACCTAGGGCTATCTAAATCTTATAAAGATCCTAAGAGTAGTCTTCTAGGAAGTAATAGATATAGGGCGGTACTTAAAAAGATAAATAGATAGTTGTCTTATAATTCTCTATAAAAAGGGAGACAAAGAGTAACTAGCAAACTATTACTTGCTCTTAGTTATAAATATAGATTATAAACTATTTACTTCTATACTAAAAAGGTAACTAGATAGCGTCCTAGAAAAAGTAATTAGTAATTATTAAATAGCCTTCCTTAAAGGTTATCTAATTAATAATAATATTTATATAGTATAAATGCTTATTAGCTATCTCTAAGAAGATAGTAATAAGTAAGGCTTACTATTCCTTAATTAAGAGAAGGCATATAATAGAGTAAACTATATCTACTTATAGGTAGTAATAGCTACCTTTAGCATACTAGTAGCGTTTATAAACTAGTTAAAAACTCTTTATAAAATAACTAGTCTCTATGCTTAGATTAATAGTTATAGGAGTAAAGTAATAGTAGTTAAATCTAGTGTTCGCTAAGGCAATCTAATTAGCTATCTTTTCTTCCTAATTGCTATTAAGCCTTTAGCTTAAATAATTAAGTAGAACTTAAGGATAGCTAGCTATAATATACTAGGCTTAGACTTACTAAAGATAATACTATATACTAATAATACTTAGATCCTATTATAGGACTAGATTAAAGTAGATATTATTAAGGGAATCCTTTATAATTATAGATAAGTATTAGCTATAAAAGTAAACTAGAATAAGTTATATCTACTTTACTATAAGGGCTCCTAGATTGCTATACTAAATATATAGATTATAAGTAGAAGTACTAAGTACTATTACCTTAGCATCCTAATAGAGACTAACCTAAAAGAAAATATAGTAAACTTTTAGAATATACTAATAGATAAGATTGCCTTAATTATATCTTAATAGCTAGTGTTATATCTCTTACTAAAAAGTAGAGTCCTTATTACTAACTTAATAGTATTATTTTTAATTAGATATATACTAAGATTTCTACCTATTACTACTCTATAAAGAGATACTATAGTAAGTAAGTATAGCTATATAATATAGAATAACCTAAAGTAAGGACTAATTATTATAATTAGAGCGTGTAAACGTAAAGATAAAGGTAGCTTAGGCTACTAGGATATCTAATTTATTATAGATACTAATACCTATACTATGGTAGCCTAAACTTAGAGCTATCCTAATCTATATTAGGTACGTCTTGCTAACTTACTAATTCTTTCTATAATAAAATAGAGGTATACCTTTATAGAAGCTCTTATGAATCCTTAGGTTTAGATAATATATAAAAAGGTAAATGCTAGCTCTCTACTAGTTAGATTAAGCCATATTTTTATATAGTATTAAAATATCTAGGGAGGTAATAAGTTTAAGAGTAATAGATGCCCTTTAATGTAGAATCCTATAATAGAATAGTCTAATATTCTAAGGGCTAACCTATAGTACTATTCTATAATAAGTATAGGAAAGAGCTATAGAGCCTAAAGGTAGAATAAAAAAAAGTTTAAAGACTTTTAGTATAATAATTATTAGACTCTTAGTGACCTTTATAACTCTATTACTATAATACTTTTTCTACTAAACTACTCTTAGGACTTATAAGGGGAAGATAAAGACTATATTAAAGATATTTAGAAGCTAGTAGAGTCTTTACCTTACTAGTAGTAGATTGCCCTATAGACCCCTAATACTTAAAGAGCTTAGAATAGAATCCATAAGGAGGAATTATGCTATAAAATTAGCAAATAAGGAGAGTTCTTAACTACTACATTTTGCTAGTTCTATCTCTTTTTCTTAAGCAAAAAGCATAATAAAATTAATTATAATAAGAAGGTTATCTATGTCGTTACTATATATAAGTAAAGGACTAGATAAGATGTTACTATAAAGCGTATATAGTAATTAGTTTGCTAAGGACTTATTGTTCCAAAAGCTACTAACTTGTTTTAGAAACTTCTTTACTAAAGGGTCTTAATAGGCTAAGAGGTTACTTAGGCTAATTACTCTAATAGGCTTAACTACCTAATCTACTATATTAACTTTATAAGAGAATATATATAGCTTCACTATTTAGTAGCGATAAATATATAAGATTATATAATAAAGATTCTTATTTACCTTAGCTTAAGGAGAGAGGATCTATATATTCTAGAGATAATGCCTAAGCTAATAGTACTATATACTATAAGCGTCCTAAATATTCTAAAGGCTTTAAGTAATAGAATAAAAATTATATACTAGTTTGTAGCTTAGTACCTCTATAAAGGGTACCTATCTTACTATTATAAGAAACCTAATCTAATTTAGAGGAAGACTAATATAACTACTATCTTTATTAGCTACTTATACTACTAGATTATAACAAAGCAGGTAGCTACTATAATGCTATAATACTAAAGCATAAGGACTAACTAAAAGATATTCTAAGCACGCTAGGGCTAAAGACCTAAGGATATTAAAATCCTAAAGGGTCTAAAGTGCCTAATAGACCTTAAGTTACTAAATAAATATACGTCTACTCTAACTAATGATAATATAGACTTTGTTCTATAAAGTTAATTCTTATAAAGTACTTACATATGGATAGTAGAGAGTTAGGGGCTCTTTAAAGTTTATTTAAAGCTCTGACTACTAATAATATTTTATAGGAAACTAGGCGTGGAGGTTTAAGTCCTCCCTATATCGTAGCCTTACTTAGACGAGGGCCTTAATGATAATCCTGTCTTTAAGCCTTAATTGCTAGAAGAGAATACAACTAAGAAATTCATCGATATTATTGCGCTGGCAAACGCGCAAAGAGAGACAGTCAAACCTGATCAAAGGAGAAGCCTTCACCGAGGTAAAACGATTAATATTATTGTGGCGTCCCTGGCTGCCATTGAACAAAATGCCTGTCCAACCATTCTCAGTCAACATCAAATGCAATTCATCCAGAGCTGTCAGCCACCTAACAGGTACTAGCATCTAAAAACAAACAAAAAACTTTATATACACTTTCGAGCAATAATCCTACTTGATCCTCGATTTGATGAATCCGCATTAGCCCGGCAAAATCCTGCCAGCATATTGTCTGAGCCTTCAGAGGTCCCAGGGGTTTGACATCCATTCTGCCGAGAACAGAGTGCGAGGGCTAGAGTATGCCGTGAAAGTTATGCCATGGACAAGACATAATCGCACAGCAAGCCCCTCGACCGTGCCATCATCATCCAAATATACACCTTCTCCATTTTAAGGGTCAGAGTTGCCATCATCGCGCTCGTTAAGTAACAAGGTTGTGTGCCGAGCGCCGATATCATGCTGCCATCAGTTCAAACAAGAAGCCACTTGAGCCCCGAAGGGAGGATTTCATGCCGAAAAGATGGACAGCTCATCTAGAGCACGCTAGGCTTTCATCATCTAGAAGAAGAAATATTAGTATCAATGCTGAACAGAAGTGGTTGAAAGTTTTATACTCACATGAATAAAATGGGAAGGATGAAGAAAAGAATTTGGAGGGGTGCTGGAGTTGCAAGTCAAAAGTAGGCAAAATCTTAGCGCGCAAGGCGCGTTACATAATCCAAAGCTTGCCAGGGTACATTCGAGCTAGTACTATTTGGAATACTAGCTTCTTTTTTTCTTGAACTTCAACATCGACATCAATGATGTTTTCAATGCCCTCCTTTTTATACTCGGAAACCAACACTTTCAGCTGTGCTGGTAGTTGATCTCAAAGCCCGATGCGCTGGGGACTCGTGACCCGCTCTCTGGCTGATCTTTCTGCCATTCCAAGGCCAGCTTACCATATCATTGGAAATCATGGGTTCCGATCATCACAGCGTCGCTATGTCACGGAGAGTACTCCAGGCTCAACGTCGCCGTCGGTGCTGTCGTTAGAAGACTCTGAGGCCTACAAACTTACATGTGAGTCTCTGATGTTACTAAATAATGCATATCTGACACCTCGTAGTAGGATTGGAAGCCGCAACCCATAAGTTGATGTTCCTACATAAAAAGGAGGTACTCGGCCAGCATGTCGAATTCGATGGCTACATGGGGACGAAAAGAAAGCAATCCAGCAAGCTGAACTTCGTCGACGTCCACAACATCGGCCTCAATAACAAGGTGCAGGTAGTGTGTAAATCAGGCGCGGACATTCTTCAATACTCACGTCACAGCCCCATACGAGTTCGAGGCAAAGTGGTTGCTAGAAAAGCGAATC
The DNA here is from genome assembly GCA_010405405.1 of Microthyrium microscopicum. Classification (NCBI taxonomy): domain Eukaryota; kingdom Fungi; phylum Ascomycota; class Dothideomycetes; order Microthyriales; family Microthyriaceae; genus Microthyrium; species Microthyrium microscopicum. The sequence goes on along the minus strand of MU004241.1, from coordinate 931,434 downwards.
TAGCAATTTCCAACAACGCACTGGCTCACATTGAGATTGACTACGAGTCTAGCACACTCTTGAGCACTTTCCCCTCAAACATTATGCTCAGTGAAGATAAAGTGTTTGGGCCAGAGGAGCGAAACTTGGAGATGAGAGCATCTTTGAAGCTTCGCGAGGCCCTGCTGACGAGGTCGAACGTCTATGCCACAGTCTGTACTCATTTTTCTAAACACGGTTATGCGATAGTCGAAACGCCCCTGTTATTCAAGTCGACACCAGAAGGTGCTCGTGAATTTCTCGTGTTGAAAGGAAGCAAAGGGGAAGCATATGCATTGCCCCAAAGCCCACAGCAATACAAGCAAATTCTCATGTCAGGCGGCATCCATAAATATGCTCAGATTGCTCGGTGTTTTCGAGATGAGGACCTGAGAGCTGATCGACAACCAGAATTCACGCAAATTGACCTTGAAATAGGGTTTGCGGGTGAAGATACAGTCATGAAAGAAACAGAGGGACTCATTTACCAAATTTTTCGTAAACATTCGAGAGAGCAAGTGAAGCTTGACCAACCATTTGGACGTATGACATATGACACAGCAATGACGAGGTATGGATCTGATAAGCCAGACCTCCGTTATGATCTTTTGGTAAGTTGGGCAAAAATCTCGTATTTTTTCAAGTACTGATTTAACTAGATTGAAGACGTAACAGATCACCTAGCAGAAGCTTTCGATAATCCAGACGTAAACAAAGCCCTCAGAATAGAGGTACTTTCCTTGGATCCGGGCAATGTCTCAGCAAAAGATATTATTGGCGTTTTCGATTCATTATCGGTTACATCCCAGCAGAGAAGTCTCTTGAGCGAGCATCTGCTCAGTGGCCCAAGACTATCTTGGTCCAAAGCCGGCTTTGTTGTAGGTGTTTACGATGAACTTACCGGTCTCCCCGGGGTCCCCGATGACCTTATACATCTACTAGCTAAAAAGCGGCCCGACCTTATTCAACACGGCCGGATACTGATAGTCAACACCGAGCCACGCGCTCCCCGCCATGGAGGCTGGACAACCATGGGTCGCCTACGTACTGCCTTACATCGTGCTGCAGTTGAGAACGGCGCCATACCGAAACCGTCAGGCTTCAAATTCCTCTGGGTCACCGATTTCCCGCTCTTCTCGCCTAGTAGCGCGGATGAGCCTGGCCAAGGTGGCGCCGCTGGCATCACAGCCACCCACCACCCCTTCACCGCACCCAAAACCCAGGAAGATTTCGATTTGCTAAGCAGCAACCCGATGGCTGCAAAGGCAGCACACTATGATCTTGTCGTCAATGGCGTGGAGCTTGGGGGTGGCAGTCGGCGGATTCATAACGCAGCTGTGCAGGAGTGGGTGATGCGGGATATCCTGAAGATGCCGAGTGAGCGTGTTGAGGACTTTCGGCACTTGTTGAACGCACTGCGAGCAGGATGTCCACCACATGCGGGCATAGCGCTGGGCTTTGATCGGTTGGTTGCATTGTTGATGGAGACGGACTCGGTGCGAGATGTGATTGCGTTTCCAAAGAACAATCGGGGCGAGGATTTGATGGTGAGGAGTCCGAGTGTGATGACATCGGAGCAGTTGGCTGCACACAATCTGAAGAGATTGGAGGGCTCGAGTGAGCGTCCAGAGAACTTTCGAGTCGCCCAAGAGCTAATAGCAGAGGTACCGCTACCCTCCGAGCTGCCAGCGAGGTATGCTGGTCACACATCGGCAAATGAGGCACAACATGAAACCAAAGGCCTCTCGCGCTGAAATCAAAATGCCGAAGGCGGATCAATACGCATTGGAGGTGAGACGTGGCGACAGGACAGCACGTGAGTCCATCATAAAGCTACGGAGAAAATGAAGGTGCTCAGAACACCGTGTATTGCTGCAGTACAAAAGGACTTGTCACTTTTCCGCGCCAAGATTGCTATCTAAGCGCATATATAATATAGTACATATATTCCACTCTGTAACATAGAATTGTATTTTTACAAATGCTATCTCAAATACAAGCTATTCTGATTCTTTCGCAGCAGGACTCGCTGCTTTTGGAGGCGGTCCAACCTTTGGCGGTGGTGGGCGAACTCCAGGTCCTCCCGGCTTGGGAGATGGCGCGTGGTCCTCTTCCCTACTTTTCTGCTCGCCCTCGCGAAAGTACTCGTCAATTTCTGCATTGGGCGAAGCATGATGCCGTACCTTGCGCTCCCGTTTAGCCACAGGTGGGCCAGCAGGCGCTTTCGGCGCATCGAATTGCATGTTTGCTGGGACCAAAAAGTCTGTGTTAGCGGGCGCGGCTGCCAGAGCCTGCTTCTCGTCAAGCGATGTGTCGAACATAGTCTCTCCAGGTCCATGAGGTGGCTCTTCCAGCGGTGCAGGAATGCGATGCAGGGCACCAAAGCCCAGCGTGCAGCCAAGAGCTCCTTGGCCACCCCAATGGCGCGAAGGACTTAGTTCGACGGGACGAGTTACGTTATACTCGTGGTTGTAGACGAAAAGCTTGAGTGGCTGATCCAGGAACTGATGCTCAGATTAGTGGATATTTATATGCGGGTACGAAAAACATACATCTTCGATGAGCTCGGGAAGGCCAGACTCTCCGCGAACTATACCTTCAGGGCTGCCGATGATGTAGTCGCCGTATGGAAGTAGACCGGCTTTGTCTGCGGGTGAGTTTGGTGCCACTTCCAGTACATGCCAAACATCTTCGGTACTGCTGAGGGGCGCCCATTGCAGGGAGAGGCCTAGAGATGGCGATTCAACGGGTATAGGTGCGTAGATCTCCTTTATCTTTTGGCCCTGTATATAGTTTAGTTTCAGAAGTTATGAAAAGGTCATATATCATACCTTTGCGCTCCATATGCCAAGACTTATTGTTGAGCCTCCGCAGTTCCTCACCTCTGCAGCGAACAAATTTGGATCGCTGTTGTCCTATAATTTTGTAAGCGATGAACGCGTCGATTCGCGAAAGCTTAGAGCGTACTAGAGTCCGGCCGTTGATTCCAATGATAAAATCAAACCACGGCTCCAACGCCAGTTCCTTGTTGGTACTTCTAAGAATTTGGAAGCCTGCTGCTCCATGCGGCGCTGTTTGCGCTTGCGGCTCGCCATCCAGTCGGCCAATGAATCTATTCAACGCTCCAAACATGATATCTGCGGATTGATTGGTAAGTCGCAACCGAAAAATTTGATGTTGGTGCTGTTTTTGTTGGTTGAAGCGGGTTGCAAACGTGGAAGGTTCAACCAAAGAGTTGAAGGAGTGAATGGCGCTAAGCCCTCCTGGTACTTTAACTATGTACTCCAACCATTCCTCCATTTCAACTCTCCTACCGCTCTTCGACCCATTTTCTTAAGACTTTTCATATCCAAAAGGAGAAATGACACAAGAAGAGGATGCGCAAATGGAGGAGGAAGATGCGGAAAAGGCACAGCACTACGAGAACATGGATGAAATGCCATACGAGCTACAAAAGTATGATCTTCATCTTAAACACTCAAGACTGCGCTAACTTTGTTTAGATACTGGCATCAAAGATATTTGATATTTTCTCTATACGATGACGGTATAATGTTCACCAAAAGTGCATGGTTTGGTGTCACACCTGAGCCTGTGGCGAGGTAAGAGTCAAGATACAAATAACAACAACCCCATAATCTTACTCTGAACAGAAAGATCGCGGCGCACATAGCCTTAGCGGCTCCAAAACACAAGACAGCTATCATAGATGCGTTTGGTGGTGCTGGTGGCAGCGCAATAGCTCTAGCACGATCAGGCCGTTGGGATCAGGTCTTTGCCATTGAAAAGGACCCAGAGGTGATCAAGTGCGGAAAGCGGAACGCAGAAATATACGGCGTGAGCAAGAAGATCTGGTGGATTCAAGGAGATTGCTTCGATGTTTTGAAAGCGAGATTCAAGGGTGTGGGCAAGAATTATGTTATATTTGCCAGTCCACCCTGGGGAGGTATGTCAAGAACTTGCCATGAGCAATCCCGACTGATCTCATCACAGGGCCACAGTATACAGACACCACCATCTTTGATCTGAAGAAGATGGAACCTTACAGCATCGAGCATATCTATTCGAACTTCGCCAAAGTTACAAAGGATATCGTCCTGTATCTTCCTCGGAATTCGAATTTGAATCAGCTAGTCAAATACGCCTCTGCAGATAGGGAAATGCCCATAATTCACTATTGCATGAAAGGGGCCAGCAAGGTAGATATTGTGCATACTGAGGTATCGATTGGGGCTAACCTTTTTGTAGGCTCTATGCGCATATGTTGGGGAATTTTCTTATCCATTACAGAACGGGGCAAATGAAGCCGAAACCGCTATCCAGGAGTAGAGATTTTCCTCCTTTGTTCGTACCGCATGGGTAGATAACCCAGGTAATTCCTAATCGAACCATTCTTATCGTGCTATTGACGGGTATCTACCTCGCATATTGGCTAGTGAAGGCTATTCTCTGAAGACAGCAATAAGCTGTCACGTTATCATCACAGCTTGGCTCACAAATACGGAGACATTAACATAAGAAATCAACTCGTTGCAGGTTGTATGTTCTGGAGCAATGTTCTATCTCCGTTGTGAAGCAGTTGATAAGTTGAGGAGTGAGACCAGGGACGTGACAAAATTGGCAACAGAGACTAACAGGTCGTTGATGACCATCCTCGTCTCGCTATGCCAATTTCAGTAATGGTTCATTGTCCTTCGCCTGTTCGAAGCAAGTCAACAGCTGCTCGAACATTCCAGACCAAAAGGTCACTCTTTCAACATTCAAGTGCCTCATAGCGTGATGTCAAAGCATGGCGTACTTAAGCTCGCACTCGAAATATTTCCACTTCTTCTTCTCTCTACCACAAACATATTCTCACTCTCCAGCCTCTCTCAGACCTACACACTTCAAAACCGATTACTACAACTTCTACCATCAAGATGCGCTTCTTAGCTATTATCGCTACCATTCTCACCGTGGTTGGATTCGGAATGGCATCCGCTATTCCTGCCAACGAACTTGGTATGGCACATTGTCTCGCTTGTGAATCATCAGACTTGCTCACTTAATGGTTAGTCGCCCGCAACACCACTACAGCCAACGACTACGGTACCATCTGCAACTCCGCCTCACTCCAGCTAGCAGATATTGAAGGCTGTTACGACTTCTTGAACGCTCCTGAACGTGCTGACTTGGATTGCTGGTAAAGTGTTCTTGCATACTTGTTGGAGCTCTTTTGAACTAACTGCTATCAGGAGCGAGGGCCCGGACTCAGATGGACACTTCTGTTCCAACAATGGCGTCTACGTTACCGGAGTCTCATGGCCAAACCGTGGCGTCCAGCTGGCTACGAAATGTGGCATGGCTGCTGGTCGGTTGTGGCAGCTGCTTGGAACTTGTGGCTTGAACGGTGGTAAGCATTCCTCATTCTCAGGAAAAGGTTGCGTTTCCTCCAGATCTGACACTTTCAACAGGCTCCATTGGCGTCATGGGAAATACTACTCCTGACTTGGTCATTCACCTTACCGATCATTGGGTCTGAGTTGCTTTGGTGGTGCGGCATAGGACATAGGCAGCTATGTTTAGCCACAGAGGTATTCCTCACCATCAACCGCCCTTGAATCGTGCTTCAAAGGGTTTGTTATTCATGTAGTTGCTCGAAAGAAAATTCTGTTCAAGGTTTAATAAAGGCGCTTCGTCATCATCTATGTGTACCCAACGAAATAAGTAGCAGTGATCTCGTTCCACGCGATATCTACCATCCACTATGCTGTGATGTCAAATTGAGTGTTTTGATCGCCATAGAGGACGCTCATTTCCTGATAAATCATCGAATGCGATCATATTCCGATGAGTAGTGCTGGCCGAAGCCATCACCGTCGATGGGAAGGCGTCAGTGTTTTGCCAGTCTGTTTGGAACCTATTGTCGTGCATCGCTTCCGAAGCTCAAAGGGTCCCCTTGCACATAAGAAACTGTGATGAATGACTGAGTAATCGTAGGTAGGGAGGTAGCGTGGTAGTTGAAACTGCAAGAGCCATGGCAAGGTTTTGCGCTTAGGCCTGCCTTTTAGGTGCTTGCAGACGCGCGCTAATCGCAACCTCGAAAGTTCACTGCAGGCGAGGCCTCCCAGTCACCTCAACCAGTCTCTCAACCTTTAAAGCTACTTTCTACTTTCTCCCACTCCGCTCAACCCGTATCCTGCCAACACCTTCCACTAAGCCCTTCCATTATGACTCTATCAAGACGTGTTTGATTCAACTGCCACTACCTTTGATTCCGAACTTGGCGCATCGAGCCATACTCGAAAGCTATGCGCAAAGCATAATCTATCTTCAGTGCTACGGGATACACATCGTCTTAGACCTCACATATCGCTCCCTTTCGGGCCTGTCCCAGCTAGAATAGTCCGATTTCTTCATTCTAACTAGAGCTTTACTCGTCAAAATGCCTCACGCGACCGACGACGACAAGCAGCCTGCTCAGGCCCCGCTCGTGGCGGAAGAAGACGATGATGCAGCCATCGCGCGCGTGCTTGGAGAAGAGGACTTCATGAACAACCTCACCGAACGCCCTCTAATTCCTGGTGACAAAGCCGATGATGCTGTTGATTACGAGGACATTAGCGACGATGAGCTACCCGAAGAGGAATCGCCTACAGAAGAAGCACGTAACCGAATTGCCCAGGAGGATAGTGCGACGGCTCTACTTCCAAATGGCCAAGAGACGAGTACTTTTGGAGATGGTGATTTGGATGATCTGTTTGGTGATGGGGGTGAAGGTGGTGATGGACTAGACGATCTATTTGGTGATGCTGCCTCCGACCCTTTGGCAGATCTCTTCGGCGATACTCAAGCGACACTACCAGACGATGTTACCGCTACAAACGATCAAACCGATGTTTTAGGTGATACAGCATCGAAACCAGCATTTCGAGACGTCAACTATGAGAAGCCTCCCGAACCATTGACCGAAGCGCAAGAACATGAACAGAAGATGTTGGCTGCCCAGATGCTGCTATTCGGCGATTACTATCGGAACAAAGGCATGCTTGATCCTTCGACGGCTAATATTCCTGCAGCGCCGGAAGTGGATCAGGATATATTTGAGGTTACTTGGCCACGCTTTGATCCGAATGAGATTCCACACTGGTACGCTCTATTTCGAAAGAAGCTTGCAACATATCCATTTAAAGAGACACCAAAACCCCCTAAGCCAATACAACCCCACAAAGCAAACCTCGACCTCGAGCCCGACCAAGAGCGACTATTCAAGCTACATGTACAGCATAGTCACAAACGCAAGCGCGAAGACTTGACGGAATACGGCATGGTCATAATACCTCCGGAGAAGAAGGAAACGACCAAAGAGGAAGAGGCCGATTTGCTGGAAGAATTGGATGACAATGAGATCGTGGGTGGTGTCAGCGTCCAAGATCTCCGCATGCTCTGCGAGGACTGGGATAACCTCTCAGTTCATTCCGGGGAAGGTACAGACAACCGTCTTGCTCTCGTGACTGGGGACCATTTTGATGAACCTCCTAACAAGATGGTTCGACTTTCCATTGACAGCTGCAAGGCGTTGCCAATATTCTACGACGACTTTGAGTCTTTCGAAGACCCTGAGGAACTGGCTGCAAAAATCGCGCAGCAAGTTCATTTGGACCTAAACGATCCATCTCTATTGATCGATACTCATCCGCAGCTGCCTTCTCGAGCCAAGTCTATACGGCAGAAACTGGACGGCCGCGGACTGGCGCCCGGTAATATCAAGAAAGCCATGGAAAACAAGTACAATTTCTCCAATGACGATGCTTATGAGCTGCTGAAGGAAAACCATTCGAATAAGATACGCAGCAACCTGGGTAATCTCAATGTAGAACACAGTTTGGTGGCAACGAAGCTTCAGTACCCATTCTACAAGGTCAAACTCAGCATCAAGGAAGCGAGAGCATTCCACCGACCCACGCCAGCTTTCCCTTACAATGGACCAGTCCGTTTTGATCCTCTTTTGCGAGTTCGAAAAGCAACGTACAAAGGAAAAGATGCCCAAACCATATTTCAAACTTCTGCGGATTTGACCATGGCCGACAACTCGACCATGTTATTTGTGGAGTATTCAGAAGAGTATCCCACTACCCTATCGAATGTCGGAATGGGTAGTAAATTCATCAATTATTATCGCCGCATCGACGAGAATGATCACCATCGACCAAAAGAGGACATGGGCGAGACTCAAGTGTTACTTCCCCAAGATCGAAGCCCTTTTGCTATATTTGGGAAAGTCGATCCAGGTGCAATTGTTCCGACTTTTCACAACGGAATGTACCGCGCCCCAATCTTCAAACACGAGCCAAAGCAAACGGACTTCTTATGCATTCGATCGACTACAGGCGTAGGGGGGACTCGCTGGTTTCTTCGCAACATGAATAATCTCTACGTCTCTGGTCAACAGTTTCCGGCAACAGAGGTCCCAGGAACACATTCTCGGAAGGTAACTGAAGCCGCAAAACGAAGACTTCGAATGATATCTTGGCGGATATGGAAACGCAATCGTGATCAAAATGCTCGTCAACCGTGGCTAAGCAACGACATGATCAAGGAACATCTGCCTGGCTCCGACATCCCCCAGAATCGAGGCAAAATGCGCGAGTTTATGGCTTACGACAAGGTCGTCAGTTCTTGGGGTCCCAAAGAGAATGATGTCGTCCCAGAAGATGACATTATGCGTGGCTGGATCAAGCCAGAAGATATATGTTTACTAGACTCTATGCAGGTTGGAGACCGACATCTACAAGATGTTGGCTACAACCGCGAAGGTGAAAACGCCGAAGCCGAGGACGATGATGATAAAGAAGGGCAAGGAATAGATCAACAATTGGCTCCTTGGCAGACTACCAAGAATTTCATCAACGCTTCTCAGGGGAAAGCAATGTTGCAACTTCATGGAGAAGGCGATCCTTCTGGTCGTGGCGAAGCCTTTTCTTTTATCAAGACGTCTATGAAAGGTGGATTTAAGGCAATTGGCGAGTCCGTCGATGACAAGCTCGATCAGAAACGTCTCAAAGAACTCGGTGGTCATAGTTACAATGTTGCTAAACAACAACAAGCCTACGAAGACGCTATCATGCGTATCTGGGATGCCCAGTCTCGTAGTTTGTCTACGAAAGAGGAACCAGAAGATGTTGAACCGGGTATAGAGGATAATGATGTCGCATCCGAGCGAGCCGACCGTCGCTTGGCGAGTCGCTCGGAAGTTGGCACGCCCTCTGTAGCTTTCAGCCGACGAGACGATGAGACCGGTAGTCAGTATAGTCGCATGAGCTCGGCCAGCCAAAGCGGTAAACCTTTGAAAATCTCGCGTACCTTTAGAGGGAAGAACGGCAAGAAGGAACTTATAGAAGAGATCATTTACGATCAAGCTGTCATCAAACAGTACTTCCGCCGTCGACAAAAGGCTAATCTCGTCAACAAAGAGTATGTTCGCCCCCAACTTGCATATGTGAACATGTTTCTAACTGTACCTTTAGCATTGCAGAGTTTGTTCCTACAGGTAACGACGAAGAGGATGAACGTCAGAAGCGACAGTAAGTACCCGCCTCACCTACATCGATGAGGTTGCTAACACTTTGGTAGTCTTCAAGCAGAACTTGATAAACTCATGAAGAAACGAGAACGCCGCAAGCATAGAGAAAAGCAGAAACAGCTGGTATCCGGCGTTGTTCCTGCGACGCCTGACTCTCCCTCAGATTCTCTTGCAGGTAACCGTGGTGGTGGTACTACTCAGCGAAAGTGTGCCAATTGTGGAATGGTTGGCCACATTAAAACCAACAAGAAGTAAGTCCATGTTATGATTTTTCTCTTTTGTTTTCCTTTCCTTATGTTTTACCGCTTTTCCAGCTCTCCCGGTCAATGGACATGCAATAGTTGTTTGCAGATCCATTACGATTTTCTAGGCTAAGGCCCCCCCGACTAACCAATTCTTCTTTTGCGTCCTTTTATTCTTCGACTCAACTTTCTTCGACCCATTATTTTTGCTCTTGTCAGCCTGTCAACCTATTTTCTTCTTATGGTTTATATTCTTCCAGGTCCATTCTCCTTTTTCTTCTCTATACACTAACAACTTTCTCATAGGCTTTGTCCCTTACTCAACGGGACCCAAAAACTGGATCAGAATGGCTTTGATAGCGCGGCGTTTGGAACACCTGCGACTCCGGCGACACCAAACACAGAAAATGCTCCAGCCGGGTCGACAGTATAGTATTGCATATCACGGTGTTACGGGCATATATTGATACCCCAATTTACACGGTCGGCGTTCTTACACTATTTGTTGAAGTTGACTACATGCAAATGGAACCTTCCAATCTAGGTAGAGTGGATGGCATTTCCAAACAGTCCGATAAATTCATCTTTGTTCTCGTTTTAAAACTGGCTATTGAACAACAACATTCTCTATGGCGCTTACCCTAGTTGGCCTTGATGTCAAAGCACTCAGTGTTGATTACGGGAGGCTTGACTACTAGAAGTTCTCTTGCACTGATGGAGGATACTAAAGATAGGTACGGACAGGTTTCAAAATACCAGAAATTCAGATCCACTAGATGAGCAAAGGCTTTCTACATAACTAAAATATTTACAGGAAGAGATATGATATACAACTATATGCTTCCTCAAATTATACACATTTGTAAAGAGTACACTCGTATGAAGATCTTTATACAGTTGGCCCCTGAATTTCCAAGCACATGCCCACTTGCTGCTTCATCTCTGGCAATCGTTGGACATGAGAAGGTCGACGATTCCGACGTCAGGAATACCTATGGGAACATTCCTCTCCGTTCTGAAGCCGTTTACAGCATCCACTGCTCTATGTATTTGTCAATTGAGCTGTGTGGACGATGTGATCCCAATCGACTGATACTGCCACGTCGTTGAGCAGGCTTTTGGGTCTGAAGCGCTGGAGATTAGCCTATGCGGCTGCTTGAGAAGGTTAGCTTGTTTCAAAATAGACAAAGAGATACACATACCTGTAGGTTCAGACTTAGCAGAAACTGTTACTGCAACTGAATAAGTTGTATGAACTCCAAACTTTCCGGGAGACAATTGCTCAGAGACAAAGTCCTCTAGCCAATCTGGGTGAGTGGGTCTATTGGGCCTTGTATATCTCCCTGATGGTGGTGTCAAATCTCCGTTGCGTGATCGTTTCTTGTTACTCCTGAAGTAATTCATAGGATTGATCCAGGAAGGAAACCAGCCACTTGGTCCAGAGGGAGGAGGGAATGGGCTAGGGAACTGGGTTGGAAGGTTGGGGAATTGAGTAGGGAAACTAGGTAGTGAAGTAGGGAAACTGGGAAATGATGTAGGGATAACCGGCAATGAAGTAGGGAAAGTAGGGAATTGAGTAGGGAGACTGGGGAATTGAGGGAAGCTATGAAGTTGAGTAGGAAGCGTTTTAAAGCTGGAAGTGGTCCCTGTCATTTGATGCTTATGTTCTGCAGCATTAGGGTGCTGCTCTGCTGAATTCGAGCGTTTATGGGGACCCCAATGAGAGTCAATCCAATCCTCAATGGAACCCGAGTACCAGCCTGGCTGCTTTTCATAGTTGTAGCCAGATCCATGACTACCATGTCCAAGGCCAGAGCCTGCGCCCGAGCCGTAGCTACCATGACCATTACCGTTGTAGGTAACAGGAGCCTCAGGTTGATCGTCATCATTGTTTTCGGCAGCTTCTGTCTGCGGTTGATAACTGCCACCATTACTTGCGGATTGATCATCATTGTTGCTATTCGCAGCTTCTGTTGGCTGAACGTCCGTCGACTGGTATCCGCCAACATCGGTTGGGAATTGAGTGCTAGTGCTACTGTCTGCAGCTTCTGTCGGTTGAGAGCCGCCGACGATCGTGGCAGCGAATTGATTGTTACCGTTGGTTCTATCGTCCTCGTACTGAAGATTCTGTCCAGTCACTGCCATCGCCAGCACACAAGACAACACAAAGGTAGAAGAATGCATGTTTTACAACTTGCTGATATGGAGAAAGATCGTGATGTTTGACGCCAGAGTCTGGGAGTGTTGCTCAGAGAATGAGTATTGATAAAAGAATAATATATTCGAAGGGTAAAGGCTACCCGAGAAGTACAGGTGTACGAGATTGATACACATCATGGATGCTTTTGGGATTTCAACAAAGGAAGTATCGGAACTTGGATCAAAGAAAGCCATTTACGGGCCATTTTTGCTTTGTGAATTCAATCGCAACGATTTCTTTGGCATGATTATTGGTTCAACGTAATTGGCACTTTCAACGTCAAGAACAATCAACTTGGCCTTGAAAGGCTGTTCCAGATTTGGCGTTGGCCTGGCCATAATAAAAAAAAGCACCAGTTTTATCGTCCGATACTACGTATTAGTGTGCAGATCAAGATGTTGTTAGAGTCGATCGCGCTGCCTTTGGCGCCCCGTCTGCACAATTTTTGCATGTTAGTGTTCTATCGTTTTGAAAATGAGCTGAGAAAGGAATCCCGTCTTTACTTGGCGCCAACAGTTCTTGATGCGTGGTGAAAACGTGGTGCATGTCAAAGAAAGGAGGTTCTTTGTAAAGCTAAACAAGATACCAGATTGGGCAGGTACAAGCGCAGAAGTTGAGAATCACTTCCTTGACACGTGAACACGCGCCTATCGCGAGTTTATCAGACGCGTCTAAGGATCTATTCGAAATTCACACAAGCTCGACCTACATTGCTGAATATAAGGAAACACCCAAGATCGTCTTGTAGCCTCTTATTGCCAACTCGTAAGGCTTCAGCACTGCATACTTCGACGAACTTTCTCCACGGCTGGACACAACTTTATCAGAATTCTGGCTGGCATCCATCCATGAACCCGTTAGAGCTTGCGTGGATTTCGAGCATATGGGGCAGTTGAATTGAGGATTATTGTTTTATGGCTACCATAGTAGGTGGGACCAGTATGGCTGCCTTCGACTCTCTATTCCCTTCACCGTCGTCGACGGCGCCCACGCCGCTCTCTACCCCACAGTTGGGCTTCTCATCCGAAGGAGAATCCTTTGGCGGTCCACAAGCCACTCTAGGTTCTCTCAAAGCCGATGAGAACTCACACTCAAAAAGACTTACTGCCATTAGTGACTGCAAACGTTTTCTTGAAAATGTTGCTCTCTCAGAGGAAGTGCTATCGGCTGATGGTGTGCAACAAATTACTCGAAAGATCTCCAATAATGCCCCAAGAGGTATTGGTGCATCGCTGGAGCTCCTGTTGCTGGACTGGCCGGAAGGATTGGGTCCAGATGAAGACATCGTAAGCTCGTGCAGTCGCTGCAATCGACGTGGCTAATAAAATCAGGTTGAATGGTACACAACTGCGATTCGCGCAGACTTTCACAACGTAGTTGGACCTTGTCTAACTCGACTATGGTCTAAAGTATGTCCATTCTATTACTAGAATGAGCGTTCATCTAACCATATGTCTAGCACTCCCTCGAGAATATTATACCTCGACTGCAAAAAACTGGTGAAATTCTAAGTTATAGCCAGCAGATTTATTCATTTCCAGTAACCGAATATATGGTTCCAGCGTTGGTTTCTGCTTTCCAACAAGGAAACGCAATGCATGACCAAAATGAGCTATCGGGGGTGATAGCGAAACTCCGTAACAAACTATCCAAATCTTTGCATCCGATCTTTATAGACAGCATACCCGGAGACAACTTTTACAAAGGTCTTACGGAAGTCACTCTCAGATCGTGCACTCGGACATTCCGCTTACACACTGAATCTTTTCATGAGGACGACGCCAAGTACGATATCGACTACGAATCTAGTCTCAAGCTGTTGCAACTCTTCGAGAATCTGAGAGGTGTTGGTCTTGGAGATGGTCCAGCAGTGCGTGCATTTGCTCGTGCAATTGAAGAAGCTATTGTTCAGTTCGTCCAATCAAACTGGATGGGAGTTGACTGGGATGATAGAACTCCTGTCATTACCTCGCTCATGATATGGGTGGACAAAGCACTAGCGCCGTTCATTAAAAGAGCAGTATCTGCTTTGACTGGCGTAGCCAATCCATCCATGGACGAGGAAGTCAAACGTTGGACGGATTTGGCTGTGTCATGGCTTGGTCGATCAAGAATTGCCAATCTATTCACCTATATATGCCGGTGGCCAGAGTCGCAAGGTGCGATACTCGACATCAAAGTATGAACCTATAACCAGATCTGGAGAAGCCTCTAACAAGATTTAGGGATATATCAAGACCCCCGAAGCACGCAAATATCTAACCGTAAACTTCCAACAAGATGTAGAGCGTCGGCTTCTCCATGCAGGTGCCACCACCAAACACATCCTCGACATATACATGATCATTATTCAAGCCTTCACGACCATTGACACCCGGGGCGTCCTCCTCGACAATGTTTCACGACCCATCCGCAAGTACCTCAAATCCCGCACCGACACCGCCCGCATAATCATCGCCTCCATGCTCGCCGACCTTGCCGACGAGTCCATCCGCTCCTCGCCCGACGTCTCGCGCGCTATTGCTGATGAAATGGCCAAACCAATCGCGCCCGCCAGCGACATACACCGCCACGCCCCCGATCTCGACTTTGATAACATGGCCTACCAACCGCAACCGACTGATGCAAGCCCAGATTTTCGCCGTGCCGACTCGTCGGACGCCATAGCCCATTTACTTAGCCTATATGACAAGGAGCAATTCGTATCAGTCCTGCGCAATATCCTCGGTGAGCACTTACTACGGTCCACAGCAGATGTGCATCTCGAGCGAGAGACAAGATTGCTCGAGTTGTTCAAAAGCCGGTTTGGCGATGACAAGCTTCAGGCATGCGATGTCATGCTGCAAGACATTGCAAACTCGCGGCGATTGACGCGCAAGATCTTGGAAAGTGCTGCATTTGCGCATACGGACGGTGGTGCATTGACAGCGCAGATCTTGTCTGCATTCTTTTGGCCTGAACTGCGCGACGATGAGTTTCGTGTGCCGCCACCCGTACAGGACTTGCTTGCAAAGTACGCAGAAGGTTTTGAACAGCATCAGAACATGATGAAACTCAAGTGGATACCCGCGCTTGGTCGTGCGACTGTGGAGTTGGTGTTCGAAGATCGTGTAGTCAGTGAAAGTGTGCCACCATGGGTGGCAAGCGTGGTATACGCATTTGATGGTGGCGATGCCGCGAATCCAGTCGCCAAATCTATCGAGCAGCTAGCCGAAGAGCTGGAAATGGAGGAACCACTGGTGCGGAACGCGGTGGCGTTCTGGGCCAGCAAGCAAGTTCTTGAAGAAAGTGCTAGCACGCCGGGCTTGTATACTGTCATCGAGGTGCTCGCAGAGGAGGGCACTCGCGGCAAAGCACCAGCGGCGCAGGCTCAGGAGGAGGTGTCGGCAGTGAAGACAGCGCAAGATGTGTTTGAGGAGAACATGGACACGTACAAGGCGTTTATTGTGGCTATGGTGACGAATATGGGCAGTATGCCGCTGGCACGCATCTTGATGATGTTGAAGATGGCATTGCCTGGCGGGTTCAACTTTGGCGAGACGGAGTTGAGGGGATGTCTGCAGAGTATGGTTGAGGAGTCAACGTTAGTGCAAAACGGGGATTCTTATGGGGTGAAGCGATAGATATACCAGAAGTTTTTATGATGAGACGATAGCGAATAGCATCAGCATTGCCAATGATATGACAGACGTTGGTGAATAGACAAGGAGTGTGCATGCGTAGAATTAAGAATGGTTCACGCCGAGCCTGTGCCACATTACACTCATGTCCGATGAAATGATGAGAGTATATCTCTGACATTAGTCGTAAAGAGGATTGATTAGCCTCATGTCGACATTGCAGTCGTACATCAAGATGAATGGTATCGAACAAGAGACCCAAACATGACCATACCGTCCAGAAACCATAATATAGAACGCCGAACAAGCACCCAGCCAGGATAAGAAGAATAAACAGGAGCAGTAGATAAGAAGCGTCTATCCTCGACCTCGACCGAAACCTCCGCGACCACCCCTATCGCCGCCAAATCCGCCTCTGCCACGCGGTGTGAATCCTCCACGTCCACCACGGTCGCCAAATCCTCCTCGTCCGCGTGGAGCAAAGCCACCTCTTCCGCCGCGATCACCGCCTCGTCCTCGTGGAGTAAACCCACCACGGCCTCGGGGCACAAAGCCGCCTCGTCCACCGCGGGCACCACCACGTCCACCAGCGCGCTTGGGAGGTTTTGATCCTGGTGGTGGCTTAGGTCTAGGGAGAAACTTTTCTAGTGGTAGTAATTTGTCGGAGCCGATATAGAACTTGTCGCCAGCCTTGAAGGAGCTTGCTTGAATGCCCTCCTGGGTCTTGATAGTGAAGAAGACTTGATTGATTGGCCCGAGGACCTCTTCGACCTTTCCGATTGGAGTCTTGTTTTCGAGGAAGATCTGAGCGTTGAAGTAAGGAATTTTGGTATTGATAGATTCGCAGACGATTTCGCCTTCACAGTCGTGCTTGAAGGTACCCATTTCTGATAGATAGTCAGTAAGACGCGCTATGAGAGTTTGTACTAAAGACGTACCTAAGATCTGGTCTGGTGGGCCATAGCTGTTTTGGAAACCTCCTCGTCCTGTACCTGTTAGTCGAGATAAAAAGTTCTTGTGAGAAAATAGCACATACCACCACCGCGACCACCACCACGAGAGAAGCCACCGCCAAAGCTACCGCCGCCGCGACCTCGATTGCCACCGCGGAAAGACATATTCGTGGGCTGGTAATGTCGGTTTATTCGTAGAAATTGTCGTTGGTGGTGTAGTAGAAATTTCGTCGCAGCTTTTGAGTTATGCAGGCAGAGCTAGTAGCTGATTGGCGGGTCTTGACAGGGAAGACTCGGAAAAAGGTTGGACCGAGGCTAACCCAAAAGATCGAAACTTAGAGAGCTCCTTCCCCCACAGTCACCTGGTCCAAGCTCCATATCAAGGAAGGCTAGGGTGCGGCAACATTTAATTGAGGTCGGATTTGATGACTGGACCTTGAACTGGGCATATTTGCCAGAGCTCACTGCGCATACCCAAGGTTTATCACGATACGAGCCTACCAGCTCTCACTGCCTCCTTAACGTGACTCATCCCCCCAAATCATTTATAAGTTCAGTGTGAGGCGCATCAATATTCAATTGACGACCAGAGGCCCCACTATCAAAACCTAAACATGGCAGGAGCAATTGGAGACTCGGTCAAGCAATTGGCGGAGAATGTCAAGAATCTGGCCACAAGCGACAAACCGCCAAAACAGCAAGGCCAAAAACCACAAGGGCAAAAGAAAGAGAAGAAAAAGAGTGCCGCTCCAGGTGGACAGGATGAACTTTCAACACCTCCACCATATTTCGATCACCGAATTCAATTGTTCGAAAAGTTAAAGGCAGAGGAAGACGCCGAGTACGCGAAAAAACCAAGAAAGGATATTCAAGTCACCATGCCAGATGGCAACATCAGAGTCGCTACTTCATATGAGACTACACCAGGATCAATTGCGCGAGATATTAGCAAGTCGCTGTTTGAGAGATTGGTGATTTCAGAGGTCGACGGTGAGCTTTGGGATCTGGACCGCCCACTCGAGACGGATTGCACACTCAAGCTGCTAGATTTTGATGACCCTAAAGGAAAGCAAGTCTTTTGGCATTCAAGTGCTCATATTCTGGGAGAAGCCTCGGAGAAGAGATTCGGCTGTGATCTCTGCATCGGACCTCCAATTTCCGATGGGTTCTACTACGAGATGTCTCTGCCTGAAGGAGCTGCTGTTCAGGAAACGGATCTGGAGCCGCTGGAGAGAATTGCCAACAAAGTGATCAAGGAAAAGCAGCCCTTTGTTCGGTTGACACTATCAAAGGAGAACTTGCTGGAAATGTTCAAGTCCAACAGATACAAGCAACACATCATCAAGGACAAGATCGCTGATGGTACATCTACTACAGTATACAGATGTGGTCCACTTATCGATCTATGTCGGGGGCCTCACGTTCCCCACACAGGCCGTATCAAGGTCATGAAGGTCATGAGAAGTTCAGCGTCCTACTTCTTGGGTGATGCCAAAAACGACTCACTTCAGAGAATATACGGCGTGTCCTTTCCGGACAAGAAACTAATGGATGCCCACCTTAAGATGCTAGAAGAAGCCGCTAGACGAGACCATCGTAGAATTGGCAAAGATCAAGAACTCTTCTTCTTCCATGATATGTCACCTGGCTCAGCATTTCTCCTACCACATGGCATGTCCATCTTCAACACTCTCCAGTCTTTCATCCGATCCGAATACTGGACTCGCGGATACACAGAGGTCTCCAGTCCAAACATGTACAATGCAAGTCTTTGGAAGCAGTCCGGCCATTGGCAACATTATCAGGACGATATGTTTGTATTGGACGTTGATAAAGATAAGTGGGGTCTGAAGCCGATGAACTGTCCCGGACATTGCCTTTTGTTTGCTTTCACCAATCGAACATACCATGATCTCCCTTTGCGAATTGCGGAATTTGGCGTTTTGCACAGAAACGAGGCATCCGGTGCTTTAAGTGGCCTGACCCGAGTACGACGCTTTGTTCAGGATGACTGTCATATTTTTTGTATGCAAGATCAGATTGGTGCAGAGATGGCCAATATGTTCAACTTCTTTGAGACTGTGTATGGAACACTTGGTCTCACATTCAAGATGAAGCTTTCTACACGCCCAGACAACTTCCTCGGCGAAATCGAGACCTGGGACGAAGCTGAGAAGATGCTCACAGACTCTCTAAACGAGTTCTGCAAAAGCGGCACATCATCATGGGAACTCAACCCTGGTGATGGTGCCTTCTACGGGCCCAAGATAGATATCACTGTTGGTGATGCACTCGGCCGAGATTTTCAATGTGCCACTATCCAACTCGACTATCAGCTACCACAGCGCTTCAACCTCACATATATTACTGGAGAAAAGACAGAAAAGCCTGCGGAGAAGTCCGCTGACAAAAGTGTTGCGCCCGTCAAACCCGAAGAGACAGTTGTGTCAGCTGCGGAGAAGGAAGCTGCTGAGAAGGCAGACGAAGCAAAGGGTATTTTCAAGATCAAGCCGCTTCAACCTGGCTACGCCCGTCCCATTATAATCCACCGTGCAATTTACGGCTCATTCGAGCGTTTCCTTGGCATTCTGATCGAACATTTCGCCGGCAAATGGCCCTTCTGGCTCAGTCCACGGCAGATTTTGGTGGTACCAGTGATGCCTTCAGCGAATGAGTACGTGCTAGAGGTGCAGAAGATCTTCCGGGAGAAGGGTATGCATGTGGACAGTGATATCTCTGGCAATACATTGCAGAAGAAGATTCGTACTGGTCAATTGGCCCAGTATAACTTTATCTTTGGTAAGTCACTTCTGACCGTAAATTGCAGACCGGATGCTAATATTCGCTAGTGGTGGGTGCTGAAGAGATGAAATCTCGCACAGTAAATATTCGCAATCGCGATGACCAGGAGAAGCAGTCCAAGGGCGAGCTGATTCCTTTAGATGAAGCGATTGAGAAGCTCACCAAGTTGCGAGACTCTCGACAACAGGTCAATGCCATTTGATGTCATTGCGAAACGCAAAAAGAAACGATTGAGTATTGTTGTTCCTTGTGTGTATTAGATAAATGTAGGCCGTCAATGCATAGCGCTATTATACAATGCTTCTATGATACATCGCTGCTGCACCAGCGTCTTATACTACATCACCCCCCTGTATCACTCGCTCCTTGAACCACCATGCACATTCGAGTAACGCGCCAACATCTACAGCTGCCGGTCTTTCCCTGATCGCTACCCAGGAGGCTCCCTCGTATCTCGTGCCCTTGACTATCTCCTCCGCCCGCTCCTCGCCCAACAAATCAACCATTGACAGCACTGGCACCTTCCGCCCACCCACTTCCATGACCGGCACCTCTACCGGCGTATACACCACCTTCGGATTCCCTCTCGCCAGCACTCTCTTCCCCACTGCTATCTTTCCAACCATCACCCGCCGCACAGCCTTGTCCGTTCTCTCTGCAATATCCTCCACGCGCATTTCCAGCCTCGTCACAGTCTCTCGCTGCATGCGCCCACCGAAATATAACAACGCTACAAAACCTTCCTCAGGCATCTCATCGTCTTTTCGGCCCTTGAGCTTCGCCATAATCCACTCCAGCAGACCCGGCCTTGTCTTCCCCATCCCGTGCGGCGCATCCCGCAGCCGTACAAGCGCACCACCCCGTCTCAAATGCCAGCCAAGCACACGCTCTACACGTCGGCGCATAAGCTCATCGATAGCGTTAAGCAGACCTGGCGGCGGCATAGCATGCGTGCGCGTCCACGTAGCCGCCGCGGACGCATTTTTGACTTGTGCCAGTTCAGACCAGGAAGCGAGCAGAGAGCGTGATGGGACGATGTACACGACTGGTGCAGAGGCGGGAATACGCGTCTTGGAGAGATGTGCGTAGAGCGAGAGAGGCGTGAGTATTTTGGCGTGCGGCGGGTTTGGAGAGGGGAGGGCGTGGAGGGTTATTAGCATGGCGGAGGGCACTAGGGTGGCTGTTATAGGACATAAGCGGGGAGGAGTTGCGAGGAGGTTCGCTTTGTCTAGTTAGTGGGTTTTAGAAAGAAGGGAGGGAGTGAAGAATACCGTAGGGATTGCGCGCGAACTTTTGGCGGAAGGTGGAGAGGTCTGCGATGGGCGGTGGTGCTGGTTTGGGGAGACGGTTGCGGACTCTTTGGCGCTGGGAGATGCGGCCTGGGTCGAGAAAGGAGGAGAGTGGGAGTGGTTTATTGCCATGTTTGCGCTGGTGGAAGGTTTGGTTTGGAATCACCTGCTGTTCATCGGTTGATGATGGTGATGGTGTTGAGGACGCAGGTTCCGAAGGAGAAGCGCCATATTGTCGGCACAGTCTCACAAGGGAGGCTAATATATATTTGGGAGGGTGGAGATAATTCAAGGCGTTGTTCAATCGCCGGACAGAGGATGTCATGCCATTTGTACTGGTCGGAGTTGTATGAAGAGTGTTGAAGGTCCGAAAGGAGACGCGCTGTTAAAGATTTCGAAGTCTTATCGATAAAGCTCCAACGTCAACCTTTGACGCCAGCGCAGGAGCTCTCCTTCCACCACAACAAACTACACAATGTCTAGAATAATATCACGGCACTGGCGCCAAATACTACACTCTCCAAGACACGTTCGTCATATCTCAAAGCCAACATACAGTGGTCCAATCTCGGATGCGCCGCCAGTGTCTCCGCCGAGAGGATGGTCACCGACGCCCTATGTTACTGAGACCGTGGTACGCATTGCCTCAATTCAGGAGACTATAAATGCTAATTGATTAGGGAGGAGCATGGCATACATGTATGATCGAGCAACATTAGATGCACCAGCCTGCTAATATGCGCCAGACGATATATTCTCCCGCCTCTTAAAAGAGCGCATCATCTGCCTCAATGGCCAAGTCGATCAAGAAACCTCCGCCTCAATAGTCGCCCAACTACTCTTCCTCGAAGCCGACAACCCCGACAAGCCCATAAACCTCTACATAAATTCACCAGGCGGCTCTGTCACAGCTGGTATGCTGCGTCCTCTGCTCCATGCGGATTAAGCTAATGCTGCACCCACAGGTCTCGCCATCTACGATACAATGGCCTACATCTCCCCCGATGTCGTCACAATATGCATGGGACAAGCAGCCTCAATGGGCTCTCTACTTCTCTGCGGCGGCACACCAGGTTCTCGATTCGCTCTTCCACACTCTAGCGTCATGGTCCATCAGCCAAGTGGTGGCTATTTTGGGCAAGCATCAGACATTGCCATCCACGCGAAAGAGATTCTTCGAGTACGGAAACAACTGAATGAAATATATCAGCGGCATATGACGAAGCCACATACACTTGATGAGATTGAGAGGTTGATGGAGCGGGACAGATTTATGGGTGTACAGGAAGCACTGGAACTCGGCATCATTGACAAGATACTAGAAAAAAGAGGAGAGCAGGATGGTAAATCTGAGGATGGCAAGATATAGGCACGATCATACTTGTATTTGATGAGTGGACAAGCATGCTAACGATGATAATACTACAATCCATGTATATCAAGAACTTGCGCCTTGCCAAATCTCGGCACTAGTACTACTTCTTGGTGAATGCTTGGATCTAACAATACCTTGGCGTCGTATCTTGGGCGTGGAGAAAGCCAAATCTCCATAGTCGGCGCTATAGTTATGCTTCTGTTCCTTGCATGAACTAAACAACTCACTTCGATTGCTTTGGCCAGCGGCTTCCCAGCGTCTGTAATCACTTCCATCGTCCAGATCAATACGTAGACACCGAAAACCTAGAATTGCTAGGGATCATATTTCGCTAGATAATCAAGAAGGTTTTCCAGCTATAATAACAACATTCAACGAGAGTAAAGGGAACACCTCTACTCAATCCAAAATAACATGTTGTTTACTGATAAGAATCTTTGGGTTGTTGGTTCTCAAGGAAAACGAGCAGAATAAAAACGTTGTGCAAATTGAGGCTTCAGCTGGGACTGGCCCGATAGAATTTCTAATTAGAAGTAGTACTTAAAAGTGTTTAATGGGTATCCACAAATGCGCTGCTCATCTCCCATGATAACCATCCAAAGTCTAACTTTTACAACAGTAGCGACGGCGACGGGCAACTTTGATAAAAAACAAACATAACAGCAAACACGAACACGCTAAACCATCTAAGAAACGACCTTATCAGATCCAGCATGGCTAGCATATCCGCCCTCGACATCCTCACCCATGATCTTGGATGGCATGACTGATGTGACCTCTGGGTCATCGCTCATAAAGTAAGCAGCTTCGCCGTGTACGGCATCATCACCTGCAAGCAATTCCTCCTCGGTCATGCGCAGTGGGATTCTGCAAACGTACTTAATGAACATGCAGATCAAGCTAGTCATGACGACGTTCCAGCCGATGATGAAGCTGGATGCGGCGAGTTGCCAGCCGATTTGCACGCCGTTGCCGGTGATGGCACCACCAGTGGAGAGGGCAGCGAAAGAGAGGGCGCCTTCGGAGGTGGCGAAGATGCCGACGAGGAGACCACCGAGCCATCCGGCGACCAAATGGGTGTGTACGACGCCAAGGGTGTCGTCAACGCTCTTGAACATGGTCATTCTATGACCGACGAAGTTCATGGTGAACCATGGGACAGAGCCGCTGAAGACACCGAGAATGAGAGCGCCCCAGCCAGCAACGAAGCCTGAGTAATTGTTAGTTGGCTATCTTGGGCAATGATGTTTGCAAGGGGACTTACCAGCAGCGGGAGTGATGGCGACAAGACCTGTAATCATGCCTTGAATGGCACCAACGACGGATGGCTTCTTGAAGAAGATCATGTCGAGACTAGTCCAGACGAGCAGAGACATGGCGGTTGTGAGGTTGGTGTTGAGAACGGCAGCCGAGCTGTCTGGGCCGGCGGAGAGAGGAGCACCACCATTGAAACCGTTCCAGCCGATCCAGAGAAGACCGGCACCGACTAGCGAAAGGAGAGTGTTGTTGGCCTTGAAGTTCTCACGATCGCGCTGCAGACGTGGGCCGACCCACCAAGCGGCGACCCAACCAGCAGTACCGGAGCTGACGTGGATGACATATCCACCAGCTGATTTACGTTAGCTCTCGGGGTTTTGATTTTGGTTCGGGTCAATAGCAAGCTTACCAAAGTCAAGAACACCACGCTGGAAAGCCCAGCCACCTCCCCACATAACATATGCACCAACGGTGTATGAGAAAGTGAGCCAGAGAGGAACGAACAGCATCCATGCCTTGAAGTTCATGCGACCGAGCAGAGAACCGGCGATTAGGATGAGTGTGATGGCGGCGAAGACGAACTGGAAGTAGACTAATGTAGCCATTGGGAATGCTGGAGTAAGATTGGCGGATGGGATGTTGGCCTAATCACAATGCGTTAGCTTTCAGCTGCCAGATCAGAGCCGGAATTTCTTACCTGCTTAAGCTCGGACATTGAGCTCAGGATAGGACGTGGAATTCCAACGAGGCCGGGAATCATTTGAGCGCCAAATGACATTTGGTATGCCCAGACGCCCCAGCAGACCATAACGCAAGCGAATGCGTAGAAGCACATGAAAGCGGAGTTGATGGCCCATTTTGTCTTGACCAACGAGCCGTAGAGAATAACGAGACCAGGCTATTCGATGGTTAGATATATTCAAGAAATGTGAGATTGCTTTCGAGAGCAAGTAATACATACCACTGACTGCATAGCGACAAGTGAACTGGCAGTCATTTGCCAGGCATTGTCACCATGGTTTAGCCATGCTGGATTTTGGAGCTCAGTTGCGTTGAGTGCCATTTTGAAAGGTCGCGAAAGACGCGAATCCGTGAAGGGGGAAAAAGTAGGGGAAGAAGAAGTATGGAAGGTAGGGAATGTCTAGCAGCGAGTCAACACCGCAATTGCCAATTGATGGAGTGACGACTTCCTTTGTACAAAGAAGTGCCAAGAAAGTAATCGACTTGAGATCAAGATCGAAAGAAAAGGATTAACGAATTCAAGAAATCAAGATGTTGGTCTGGGCGGCTCAAGACTCTATATACCTAAGCGCATGGCAGAACAAGGCTAGGAAACGATGGCGGGCTTGAGCTTTGTTCGTGAACATGGCCGTTAAGCCAAACATTTGGAGGCTTGAACTGATTCGTCAAAAGAACGGATGACAGGGAGTCGCCAGCAATCCTTTTTTGCTTCAAAGCCTTCAATTGACCCGTGTCCCGCGAAGCCGCGATGGATGCATTTCGCGGAAACCGTGCGGGATGCCCACCCCCATGCGAACGCACTGCCATCTTTGGTGCGACACTTCACCGACTACGGGTCTCGTAGCCTGTGGCCAAGCCTGTAATATTTCATCCTTTCCCAGTATACTGGATTCCGAGTCTAACTAAGTACTAAGCACTGGAGACTTGATGCTCCACTCTGCGATAATTGCTCGGAACCGTAGGCGAGGTTAACTATCGCAGTAGTAGTTTCCCATACACATGGTGAGAGCTAGTTGCGACTATCGCTTCTATCACAACGTGGAAGACGAAGATCTGCCATGCAAACGCTCAAACTAAGAGGTGGCCATCCTCCAAGAAAATATATGATAATTTGCAGCTCATATATACCCCATGTCACTGTAAGCTTTTACTCCCGTGCTGGATACCACAGCATACAGTCTTGTCAGCTTACCGGACATGTTTTTAAACACCCGTATTGCATGGTTACTGTGTAAATTTACACTGCAAAAGTAGATATACGTACCACTGTATGCTTTTTCAAAGGCTTAAGAACAATTTGCACTACTATGTTGCCGCGAGTAGCAACTAATGCATTAAATACGGAACTGACGGGGGTTCCTAGCTTCCCATCATTGGACAACGTCCAGATTATTGAGATTATAGGTGAAGCCGATCTGCTTTTGAGCCAAACTCCTGCCAGAAAGATGTACAGTTTCTTGATTGTCCATGAGTCCAGGCAAGGCGATGTGTGCTCCACCTGCATGGCGAGTACTCTTCGTTGAGCTTGTGACTGTCATGAAGTGAAGTTGATCTTTAAATCCTTGAAAGTTTGATGCAGAGTCTGGCAGAAAAGACCAATGATAGCAACCGAATTCGGGGGAAACGGTCCAGTCAATCAGGAACCGGTGGTAAATGTGTGGTGCAAGTGGTTGAACAATCCAGGGTCTTCCCGCTGCACAAATCCCCCCTAGTCGCCAGCCACCAACTTGGAAATTTTGCTGGTGTTCGATCAAAGTGACTGTTGATTCGAGCTGCCTCAGGATTACCGCAACTTTACGCCGCTCTAGCAGCTACAACTGATTGGAAAGAACATATCGAGATCAGCTGGTGATGATTCAGAGGCAGTCAACACGCGAGCGTTTGTCCTTTTGCCTCGCTCCGTCCGTCCCCGCTGCAGCATCGAGAATTCTGGACCAGAAACCCGTTTTTCTACCCTCCCCCCCCACAGCGGCGTCTCAGGCGATCGCAGTCGGTACATCCTAGCGAGTTCCAAGACTTTGCCGTTTTGAAACGGCCAAACATGCATGACTTGAACTGTTGCGGTTACCAAATTCTATTGTCGGCCAACTGATAAGGAATTTGGTTGAATGCTTGGTGTCATTCATTCTTGTTGTTGTGACATTCGTGATGATTCAACATTCATCAAAATATTCAGGCCTTCGTCTGTCGCCTGTTCAGTCAGGGGACTCATCTTTCCATCGTGTTCATCAGACGTTGGATAGGCGCGACAGCGAAGATCATGGTGGTGGCATGGTTTCAAACGACTCTCAACTGTGCTTTGCTAAAGACGGGAGACAACGTGTACTGTGTTTAGGCGCAGGACGGGAACTCGCGGCACAGCATGCATTTGGAAATTGGAAATTGGAATCCGGCATAGGAATATAATGGACCACCAAAGAAGTTGATATTCGAAAGTGTGCATTGCTATTTGTTCAAAGGTACTTAAGTATATCATCTTGGCAAAGCATCTTTGATACTACCTACATAGAACCTTTCAGTTGAGGGTCGTACATGCCACCTGACTTAGCAGTACGGAGTAGCGTTGACAAGTTTGATGTTCATATGTACTCCCCAACCGGGTTTCTGGTCTGCAAATACATCGGTCATGCAGCTTCTTCGTACATCAAAATAATGACTTCTTTTCAATTCCCAGTATTTCCAGTATTACCGGTATCAGTTTCGATATTTACAAGCACATCACAAGCAATTCGTAGTTTCGTACGTCTAATAGTTTTCCAAGCCACTTGGATTCCTGACAACGTTGAGCTTAGCTTCGGTAAGCAATCTTGGCTACGAAAGTAATTTGTTGAGAGGAGTTTGTGGAGAAAGAAACAAGCGCTGTCCAAAGGCTTGAAGCAATGAAGCTACCGCATCGTATTTCGGTTCTTCAGGCAATAGAGTGCATTTGGCAGCGAATCAAGGGTGCAGGGAGGTGTGTGGAGGCCCAAGCTGGTGGATGTAGAGATAAGGAACGCCGCCGATTGCAAATCACATCGCTAATGAATATTCGCCGTGCCCCTCTAACAGTTCTGTTGTTCACCAGCAAAGACTGCTTCGATGCATTTTCTGGAACACTTTCTATCCAATCTCGCAGCCAAATTGCTGCACCCTGCAATACCTGACATTGACTGAGATCCTTCAGACATGCACCTCGGGTTCTTTGGTGGGATGGCACTATTACGGCCAGTCTGGCCATCGATTCCTCAACATATTGATATCGGATCATTGGGTAATAGTAATTCTTTGCGGTAGTCGTAAGCGCTAAACGAAGCTGTTTATGATTTTGAGCTTCCCAAAGTAGTAACTGCGCTCAACCACCTGGTTCTGCTTATCGGCCATACCGTGCTGTTGACGCTTCTCTCTGTGTCAATACTGCGATGAGGTTTGGGCTCTTATCAGATAAACACAATGCCAAATTATGCATGTCTCTAGCTGCTGGCTGCAACGGCAATATCTTTAGCATATGCCCCCAAGCATGACTGTTGGAAACCAATCCTTCTTGCACGCTTTACCATTCAATAGCCGCCTCAACACGAATCTAATGCACACATTATCTTCCTCAGCAAAGATACCTACGCGCGTGCAGCTGGGCGTTCCCAAAGCAGTTTAACGTTGATACATACTCGATTCACGATCCATTACTGCATACCTCAAATCAACAATCACTGACAGACCATACACAACCGTATACAGCGTGAAGCCAAACAAAAGGGCGAAATGTAGTAGAAATAAGCTCGCACGAGGATATTGGCAAAAAAACGTGGCCAATGCAATGTGTGACGATGGCGGTTCCTTGGAGTTGGATTCAGTACGTAACAGATGGCCCTTTGCAGCCAACGAGCAGTTTTTCTTACTCCAGCGAAACCTTCAAAACCACGCACGACCTTGGAAAGACCCTGAATAATCTACGATTGTTGTACGCACGCTCCTTTCGATTCCTGCTATTTTAAAGCTATTTGAGGGCCGAACTTTATTTTAACGTCTTGATCGCGTGCTCTGCGCATATTGTTGTACGAGTCTTTTGGTGTGATGTTGGACTTTGTGGGGTTGAGGCTCAGGTACCTGGTATAGAGATATGATTGACATAAGATCGTCACTGAGCCGCCATATGTCTCGCATAACACTAATTTGATTCGTTATTCGTTTATTCATTAAGTATCACTGCTACCTCCGCCCGAGTCCAAGTTCATAGCAAATTTTGTAGGAGGCCGTGTCAATCCTTAGACGTAACCAAAACTTGTCAACTTCATCACCACACTCTGAACGCAATACCTCCCAGCATTCAATCTCTCTTCGCACATACCACCTATAAAAGCCTCAACCCCTTCAGCCCTTCCAGTCGATTCAACACCCCAACACCCGCCCAAACCTGCGCCACCTCCGCCGCCAATATCAACACTCCCAAGCACAACGCCAACACCGCCACTCCAAACATAACCACCACAACCTCCCGCCCACCCCTCCCATCCTGCCAAAACATCCTCCCCCAGAACCCACGCCTGTCACGCTGCCGTTCATCCACATACTCGCGCAGTTCCACAAGTCGGTCTGCGAAGACGCTGTAGTTTCCGGCACTTACCTTCTTGCTCCGGAACCAGGTTCCTGGTGCGGAGACGGAGAGGTGGGATTGCATGTCGACGCAGTGGGCGGCTAGGTTGGCGGTGGTTAGGTCGCCGAGGGTGGAGTGCGCGTTGAAGGGGTCGAGGGTTTCTTTGGTCCAGGAGGGGATGGGGAGGGCGGCGTAGGCGGTGCGGGCGCGGCGGCGGGTGAGTGGGCCGGAGGGCGTGAAGAGGATGGCCTGGGTTTGTTAGTTTGATGGAGGTTGATTTTGGTGATGGTAGCTTGGATTGATGCGGGAGTTATTGGGTGCTATACTGAGTATAGGAAATTGAGGAATAGCGATGGGGAAAACTTACCCATGTGGATAGGAGGTATGTAGGAGAGAAATTTGCTGATGAGTTTGGTCGAGCAAAGTAGCTGAGTGAAAGGTGGTCAGTAGTGGATAGGAGGGAAGGTATAGATTGTGCGAGCTTACGGATTGAGCCACTCGTACTCAGTGAAGTCGAACCAATAAATGTATAGAGTAACTGACTCGGCGCGATCACGACAAGAGTCATATGACCGTTCCGAGGTGTCGTCTCGCTCATTAGGATACATGAGTTGCAGATGTTTGCTAGCGATGTCCGTCCATGTGATCTTGAAGCCCTCGAGTTTCAGCAACGAGGCAATGTCTAGGCCATTGAGATCAATGAGCTTGCTTGCATATTGCTCTCCGGAGTCGCTATATACAGGATACAAATCATCTTCGGCTGGGTTCAGCACAAAGACCGGAACGTATGAATAACCACACCAGATATTCATGGCTGCTGATGCAGTACGGAGAATCTCTCGATGGCGATGCTCGCTCGTACTGCTGGTGAACCTTGCCCCCTTCTCTGGGAGCGGCAATAAACCACGGCGGTAGCATCGCATGAGAACACTGTCCTCGCTCAGCCGCTTTTGAGATGTTTGCCGGTCTATGCCATGCTTGGAGCTGTGTAAATGGTCTTCACAGATTGTTTGCAAGAGCACAATCATAATGTCTGGCCACTGCTCTTGTCGCAAATAGTGGCTCTTCTCAGCTTTGCATAGCATGTGCACGATGAAAGTCGCTGAGTGATATGGTGAGAGACCAAGTAGCCCACATAGGACTTCACTCTTCATCTTGAAAGCATCCCGAAAGCCTGATGGAGCTCGGAACATGCCCGGAGCTCGCAGAATCGGCTGGCCTTTATATTCGGGTGCTAGCTCTTTGACCCATTGGTTAGCAGTCTCGAGATCCTCGGCCTCAAACTTGGCACGGTCGATAACCTCGACTTCGCTCAGATTGAGCTTAGACACATCAGGTGGCGGTGGCGGAATGTATATAATTCCGTGACTTGAATGCTTCGACTTTTTCTTTCCGTACGGATATATGGGAGGAAAACCCGTGCCTATCAGGTCCCCTGGTGTGCTCATAGGAGGCGGCGGTGGAGGCAGGAATGAATTTGCCATGCTAATACCTGAAGGCGAAGCTAAAGTCCCTAGAGATCATCAGCAACAATTGAAAGTATGAGTTCAGCAGAAGACCAAACCAGCTTACCAGGAGCAGGCGGCGGTGCTGGGATTGACATCG
Source organism: Microthyrium microscopicum (assembly GCA_010405405.1). Taxonomy (NCBI): domain Eukaryota; kingdom Fungi; phylum Ascomycota; class Dothideomycetes; order Microthyriales; family Microthyriaceae; genus Microthyrium; species Microthyrium microscopicum. The sequence goes on along the minus strand of MU004241.1, from coordinate 901,200 downwards.
GCATTGGCATGGCTCCAGGTGGCCGTGGCTCTAAGAGTCTACGTCCATTTGAACTGTTCGGCCACATGGCCATCTTAATCTTATCTCCAGGCTTGAGTAGACTTTCCCAGAAAGGTGCTATGATGTGCATATTGTCTTGCTCGTTGACGATATCGTAGCGGCCTTCAAAGATATCAAGTCGAAAGCCATCAAATTGGTGAGCTACGAACAGTCCTTGAATGACGCTTTTCATATCCTGCGAGGGAAGTTTAGTACACATCCATGAAAATAACCACGAGTTATGTCTCGAATGCTTTCACTGACCTTCCATCTTCTCACTCCCTTAAAGGGAAACTTGAAAGTGCGTCCAATCATGTCCTTGAAGTCAATGAAGCGGTCATCAGGCTTTGGGGGAGTCCCAAGAAGCTCCTCAATCGTAAGTGCCATCGCCGGTAATTTGTTGGCTACTTTCTTAGCAGGAGTAGGCGTAGATACAGACTCTGTCTCTGAGATCGTAGAGAGACTTGTAGGTGTAAATGCATCTAGTCCAGCTACCCAAGGGTTCGTACGAGTACTATTACTTGGGTTCTCGGAGCCATTTTCATGAGTAGAAGACTTAAGGGAATGAGTACTGTCGAGCGAAGCTTCAGTGATGCCCTCGATTGAAGGAGATCCAGTGATAACCTCAAGTGGGCGAGACATGATTTTGCTAAACTCTTCCTATTCTCTATCGTGAAGTCTTCAACGACGCCGAAGGGAATTCCACTGATAGTTCAGCTGGCGGGGTAGATCGTATAAACCAGGCATAAGAGCTTGGCAACCTTCATCAGGATGGATGCAGGATGACCTGTAGTTGTTGTACAAATAAACGAGCCTATAGAACGAATTGCAGGGAAATTGTGGACTGCCAATCAGTCAATTGTATTTTGATACATAACTATACTACAAGGTGAGAAGGTAGATGCATAAGAAGTTTGAGCGTACACGATGTTTATCGTGACTTACTTTATCCTTGCTCTTCTAGGATCAAGGATATGTTTCGATCAAATTCTTGCTTCGGTTGTCAGGCGCTATGTAATCGAGCCAACAAGAGTTGATATGTATGAGGAGGGTACATTCGGCATATGTTCATCCTGGGTACCCGTATTTCGTCAGAGACATTGAAGCTGGTAGATTGCGCGGGTATGCACCAATCGTAAAAGCTTCATATATACACTTTCTCATCAGAGATTCTGAGACAGCTTGGTGTTTGGTGCGGGAGCCGAGCAATCATACATGTATGATGCTTTGGCGATATGCAACTGTTGGCCAACATTGTATGTTGGCAATGTCTAATTTGCGAGCGCTTCGAGGTGGCCTGATTTTGTCCCTGATAAGACGTATTCGACTGTTGTCCTTCGTGGATTGTGGTGTAAAATATTTGAGACATTCCATATCAATGCTTCAGGTTCCAAGTAGCCCCTTGACGCGATCAATCCTCTTCAGGGCACCCTCAAGTCTTTCCAGTCTCTTGCGCTTCTCCACATCTCTCTTCTCTAATTGCTCCACTCGCTCTTCGAGCTTGGCTCGCGCTTTTCTTTCTGTGGCCACCATCTCATTCGCTTGCTCAAACAGTGTCGCAGTAAGGTCCTCAATCTCCGAGCTTAGCTTCGACGCCTCTCCCTCGGCCTTTTCTCGCCGCTGCTGCTCCTTCGCCAACGCAACTTGTAGATCCGTTTCTTTGCGAGACGCCGGTGCAGCTGGTGATGAGTTTGTGGTGGATATCGGTGCGTCTGCGGAGAGTTTCCGCCAGGAAAAGGAGCCGAAGCGTGAAGGAGCGGGACCGGGTGTTACTGGATCGGCAGTAGAGCCCGTGTTTGTACGGTTGGGTCCGGCTTGGAGTCCGTCTTCGTATTCGGCGATTTTTGATTCCGCGTCGTTGGCCTTGCGTTTCAGGATGTTAACTTGCGCTTCCAAGTCGGCGATGCGGCGCTGGTTATCATCACCCAGACTTGATCCCGTGGGAACGGGACAGTAAGAGCCGCAGTTGGAGCAGAGTACGGCAGGTGTGGGTTTGCTAGCAGAGAAATCGGTGTTCATGGGTACTGTCATTCTTTCTAGGATCGAAAGTATGATGTGTCGTCAGGATGTTGAGGGTTGCAGAGCCGCAAGAGCGCTCGCGGTTATATATGCTGGAGGAGACAATCCAGCTTCAACGAAGGACAAAGCGGTTGTCACAGAGGATTTGGTAGAAAGAGGTATGTAACAAAGGTAAATCAAAGGTCAATAAATTTGGAGGGAGGCGGAGTAACAAGACAACAATCAACGTGGATCAGATCAGTTGATGTGGTTGTTGGGGCTCCAAGGGCTCGTGCCTGCCAAAGTCCTCGAATCTCGTAACTCCCGCCTTCCTTGTCATTTCTGGTGTTACTCGCTCTGGTTGGCTCTTTCCCTGCTGCTTGGCACGTTCTTGCCCACGTGCGGCATGTGCCTTCCCGATCGATTCATGCGCTTAGTCACCCCACCTCCTTTTCTGTGCTCAACACCATGCCTATCTTCACTTTACTGAGCCAGAACATCACGTATTGGCCGCAACATAACCATAGCGCAAACATGTGCAGTCGTTGCGCGCATTCGGTACGTCTCATGCTGTTGAAAACACTTTCCAATAGTTGATATGCCTTCGCTCCAAGAGTCATCATCGGATGTCCAAGTCTGTCAACAACAATCTGTTAATCTAACTTGATACGATTATGTAAGTCTGCCTATAAGCTTGTTCTCTTTCGAGTAAAATGCAACTGGCTCTCCCCGCTTCTGCACCGCTACTCTGCCAACCACTCCTCTGTTGTTCCACTCCATATCAAGCACTGTCCCACCACGTAGCCGCAGCCCTTTCACCTTCCCTGGTCCCCAGCGCGACGGTATGGCCGGCCCAAGTACCACCTGACGCATCTCTGTGCTCTCCAGCTTCGCCGGCACATCATACACCAACATCGCCAACATCGCGCCTGCCAGTCCAAAATTCGCGTCAATCTGGAACGGCCCATTAGCCCCGTCATAGATGCTCAGCCCATTTTGACCAATGTTCTGATAGATTGCGTATCGCAGGTGGTAGTCGGCCTGCTCTGTGTCATTTAGACGCGCCCAGGCGGCTGCGCGCCATACTTTTGCCCAGCCGGTGTTGCCGTCTGCTTTTCCGTTTCCGCGACTGCGCAGTGAGGCTGCGACGGCGGCTTGGATGCTCGAGTTGGCGTAACCATCTTGGAAGGACGCGATGCTGTAACCTGGGTACCACCCAACGAGATGCGATAGGTGGCGATGTTTGTCGCCGAGTGTATCGTGGCCCATGGACTCGGGCAGTTTGAATTCTCGGATGCCACCCCAGCTGGTATATGCGAGGCCTTTATCGAGCATAGTGAGAAGCTGGGTCAGCTTGCCGGTAAACTCAGTATCGACGTCGTTGACGGCGTTGGCTGCAGCAAGAGTTGTGGTGAAGAGCTGGTGGATGACTTGTTGGTAGTGGGCGCAGCCGAATGTTGTAGGCCCCTTTTCAGGGCTGTTGCATGGATTGACTACGAGGGTGTTGTCTTTGGTATAGCGGTCTTGTTGGAGCTGAGCCATCCAGAACTGGGAGACTTGGCGAAGCAGGTTGTAACCAGTGGTTTGAAGCCAACCGAGATCTCGAGTGTAGTCCCAGTGGTCAAAAATCGTCTGCATCATCCATGCCGCTGCGGCGGGATCTATACTGTGTCAGTTTGTATTTTTGCGTTGCCTTTTGAATGCTTACAGTTTGCCCACTCAGCGGTGTTCTTCATCCCAGTGTGCCCAAAGATATTGATTTCATCATGGACTACCCATCCAGGCGAGTTATACAGCAAATGAGCCGTCTCTGTTCCTCGTGGAACCCAAGTGTTCACGATGTACTTGAATAGCGCTTCTTGCAAATGTCCCAATCCAACCTGATCAGCGAACCAATGGTTCATCTGTAGGTTGATGTTTGCGTGATAATCCCCACTCCAAGCCGACTCGAGTCCATCCGCCCATCTGCCTTGAAGATTTGGTGGCAAAGAGTCATCTCTGGATGATGAAATAAAAAGATGTCGCGCATAATCGAACAAGAGCCCCTCAACGTATGGATCGCCTTGCGCAACGCTCGGATCTGCCTCGCTGGATGTTCTTTCGGACGATGGCTCCTCAGCAGCGTCTCCTCCGTCTACACTCGCTTCTTCTATGTTCTTTGTCTCTCTATTGTGTACGTCTGGGTCGAGCCTCATCTCCGTCGTTTCTACTCGAGCTGCGTTGGTTGGAGTTGCTGCAGCGCGCGCCATGCTCGCCTTGCTTGCAGTTGATGAAGCCATTGTCAGCGTGATCGTGTGCTTTACTCCATCTGCTGCCGTTGCTGTCACAATGGTGTTTGTTGTCCACGGCACAGGAGCTGTATGTGTAACGCCTTTGGCCAGGTTGGTTGGAAAATCAAAATCGGGGAACGGTGGAGCGGTATGAACAGGGGCCCAGGTATTAGAGGTTGATTTAGTGGTAAACGAGCTTTGAGGCGCTTGTCGCCGCTGAACAGGTCTAATCATGCTTGGATTATCGCTTTGGGGAGGAGTCCACCTTCGCTTCACCTCTGCTCTTTTCATTTTGTTGTTTCCTGATATACCAGCGGAAAACTTGTAGCGATCCAACAGCTGAAACAATTGGAGAGTCTCTGAAGGATACTCTGATGTCTTCCAAGGATCGTAGAGGTCAAGTTCGAATCCACTCATCAATCGGGCATAATCCTGCTGATGAGCGGTTAGCAGTTTGGTTTCGAGCTTGACAGACGATTGAGCAGTAAGTTTGGCTAAAGCTGTGCCTGGCTTCGGTCCTCGGAATGAGAATTTGCTCTCTGCTGTGCCTTGTGTCGGGTCGTAATCTGAAGCCGCTCCAACTATGACACTGAAAGTGTTTAGTTTAGAGTCACCGCCATAAGCGCTTCCTGTCACTACAATTGTTCCCTTTGAGTTTTTACTGCATGATGACATTGGCATTCCCAGAGCTCCCGTACTGAGTCTCGCTATCACATCATACTCCATCCCTTGTGGTTTTGTACTATCCCCATGCTGTGTTACTCCAGCCAAGCGCACCATGCTATTGTCGCAGGTCGCATTGTATAGGGAAGGCTGTACAAGTCGATTCTCCAAGGCGACAGCAATGTTTGGCAGAGCCCCCGTGCTGCTTAGACGGTAAATGCAGGCCTTTGCAGGGTAAGAGCAATAGGCGGCCGAAGTGTAGTTGTTATTGTCGTTTCCTACGAAGGTCGTGCTGTGAACTCCCGTCGATAGATCTAGGGAGCGGTTGTAATGGGCATAACGAGTTATCCCTTGTATGACTACGCTTAGATTCGCGAGGACTCGGTACGATCCGTAATTGTTGTTCGATCCCAATATTCCTGCGAGACCTATCCCTTCTTAGTCGAACTCAATTGTGATCATCCGTATCACTCACTTCCAGTTCCGTCGCGGAATATGTTATCTCGGATACCAGCGAGGGATGCGGCAGCTACTTCCGACGGATTACCACCGTTGTATTTCTAGGCCAACAAGTCAGAATTTCCGCGTCTGTAGCAGGTAGCTTCGGGATACTTACAGCTGATTCGAACGGTCCACCACTCCACAAGGAATCCAGGTTCAGGTTCAACTTCTCCTGTCCAGGCTGGCCAAATGGAAGAGCACCAAGGCGACCATTTCCCACAGGGAACGATTCACGAATGAACCGACCACTCGAGGCTGGTGAAAGAGACCATAGTGCCTTGGCCTCAATGATCGAGAACAGTAATGCAAACACAGCCAATACCAGGGCCGTGGGAAGCGTCGACTGCGCAGAGGACCGCGCCATTGCAACCAGATACCACGTCCTTCTCCAGTATAGCGAGCTCAAAACGAACAGAACTGTCGTCAAGAGATGCTTTGAGGAAAGTTAATCGCCAAGGAGGTGATAATGGTTGTCGTATAGCCAATGACCTTTTTCTTCCATTTTGAATACATGTTGTAATAAGTGGACTAGCAATAAATCCAGAATCAATTTAGATGCTCATTTAAGCAAGTCATTCGGCCTGTTGGCTCTAAGATGTTGGCTCGCTAGGGTCCAAGAGCGCTCCAGGCGTTACTCGAAACATGGTATTGGCTGGCATTGTTCTAGAATGACGGCTGTCTATATTAGAACTGCGTGGTCTCTCAGCAAGGGCTGTCGAAATTGGACAAGAAATGGCTCCTCATCGGAGTCCTCAGCAACATTCTGCTCCACATCGCAGATACTAATTGTCGAGACGCCTGATAAGGTTTTTTATATAAAATCGGCTGTAGTTGTGGCATAAATGGACATTTTCATTCACCTTATCAGTTGTACAATGGCCATCAATAAGACTATCTATCTTGTGATAATGTATCAAGTTTTCAGCAGACAGGTTTGTTCGATGAACGAGCTACTACGATATTCCAAGTGCAAATAGTATACTAAAACATGTCATGAATCTAAGCGGAATACGCTCCTTGTAAACACTCGCCTCACTCCAAATCGAAATGGACTTGCAAACCAGCCGTATAAAGATCGAGCTATTTATGCGTCCAATCCTAGCAAAAGTCAACGACTTCCGGCAGCCACCCAGTTAACGCTACACCTGCATAATCAATATATAAAACAGATAAATGTCATAAAATGAGCCCCCACAGCATGCAATCTCGGTCGCTATATGCCATGCTATCCACAAGTCAGTCAACCTGAGCTCTCTATTCGAAGTCGATGTCGTCGTCCTCATCGTATACATCATCGTCACTGAGAGCCGAGTTCATGATGATCGATTCCATCATACTTGGTCGCATCATGTCAAGATATTGCGCAATGAGATCTTCGGCCATGGGATCATTAAGGGGATCGTCGACTTCCAGTGATGGCAAGAGGGAAATCAGTCCTTCTGCTGAGCCCATCCATTCCATCTCTTGCATCCTTTTGAGAGCCGCTTTTTCTTCTTCGCAGAATTCCTTCGTGTCTATAAAGCTTTCTAGCTCGTAGGTATCTTTTTCTGGATCAAGTTTGTAGTTTTGCTTCTGGAATCTGCGAATACGGTGTCTTCGGATTTCCTTTCTCGCTTGTAGTCGTGCGTTCTCTGTGACTCTTCGCCCAGCGAGCCATCCGGCCGCCATTGAAATCTTTCCCTCTGTCATGGCCGTAACGGTAGCTTCCATTCGTCCAGATGAGTGTTCTTCTAGCGCCTAATATCGTGTTAGATAAATTGTCACCCACAATATTCGTTCAATCTTACTGCGGCTTTTACAGCATTATCGATATATTCAACTTCTCGATAGAATGCATCAAGCGCTTCCTTCCATCGAAATCTCATCTCTTTCTTTGCGTAGTCAATTTTCCAGCCGGGAAGCTCTGTATCATTGACTCTCTCACGATCCAACAAGGACCCGATTGATATGGTCCAAGGGGGCAAGTCGAATCTCGAGTCCATCGCTTTTGCTCCTGTTGCGTCTGCTGGAGTATACCAATCTACCTTCTCTGACCATCTAGATCGCATCATTCTATTGTCCACTTCCGCAAACTCATCATCTTCAATGGTCTCATCCTGATTTTCGTCTTGGAACACTGCAACCTCTTTCTTCTCATCAGCCCATTCCTTGAAAAACAGGCTCGCTCCGAAAACTCGTTTCTCGGTCATTCCTGGCCCGACATATCCCCAGCCTAGGTCAAACGAGACGTTCATGTCGCCTTCCTCTAGGATTTGCCTTGCAAATATGGACTCCGTAATCTCTTTGAATGCATGGCATACTTGACGGCATTTGCGCCAAAGATGAGGCAAATCGTCAAGTTCATCTAGAATGTCATACCAAATTTCTGCTGGTAGTATCCGCGTGGCAGGTCTTGGTGGTGCAACCATCCTGGGCGCGGGCCGGTAAGGATTTGGGAAGAAAGTTGATACTGTCAGTGACGGACGACGGTCCACGCTAGGCCTTCGCGACTGTATATCAGGGTTTGGATGAGGAGATAAGAAGTTGTGATATCCGAAAGGAGAGTTGAAATCATGCAGTGGGGTTGTGGCCACCTCCATTGTGGCCGTGCATAAATCGTTGAGCTAGACTTTGGTGTTCAGGTGGTTCTGTGAAGCAGTCTTTCGTGCGGAGAAACAGCGATCTTTTGAGGCAGATTTTGTCGCGAACGTATTTCCAGCTAAGTATTATCCAGTCGGCAATGGCGGATACTTATCGCTGCAAGCTGATGTTCAGTAATATGTAAGAAGGTGGTGATTCGACGGTGCAATATAAAACCAACGAATGGAATGGTAACTGCGATTTACAGCCACAATAGCAAGAGGAAGTATGCTGAGACAAATATACTTTGATATTAACTAGGACGCCTTAAAAGAAGACGGGTCGATGGCCGCCCATGCCTTGCGGCACATCTTGGTCTTCATATCAAATCCTGGAAGTCTTGAATTACAAAGTCCCCAAAATTGTTCTTTGTAACCGTGAAACTCTCCTAAAAATAAGTCAACACTGGGGTGCAAATCTGAAGATCTTTGCCCAAGCTTCCTACTCTTTGCGTGGCAATATCAAACTCGAAGTGCGACGCACCCTGCTCACTGTTAGGCTGTCTCAGCAAACAATTCCCATGCGCAAATCCATTTACAATGAGGAGTCTCTTTCACCTATTGTCGAATGCGCCAGCGAAACCCCAGACAAATTCGATTAATCTACCATATCCACACAGGTCTGCAGACCTATATTTTCACTACATAAGTGCTAGTCAACGGTGGCTGCTGGCGTGCTTCCATCAGCTATGACCATATGTCTGCCACTTATCACACTCATTCATGGAGTAGGTTAATTTACCAAGAAGTTGACCAGACTATTTTCCATGAGAGTGAACTCATAACCTTTTTGGGCTCGTAGAGCTTGTCCGAACCACCTACATTGCTGGTATCGAGCCATGTCAACCCAGCCTTGTAAAATTGCTTCCCTTGATGCCGCGTGGATGCCATGTTTGCAAGCCCTTCTTCTTCTCTGGTGCAGACTGTTTGTTCTTCGCCTCAAGGAAACAAGAGCTGTCATGATGTTATTGGACCGCTTAATATTCCCGATTATCCTAGCCCTGAATATTGTGAACAATACATTTGTATTCGCCCCTTCTGGTGAATGACACCCAGAAGGCTAGATCACACCTACTCGATCCGTTATATTAAAAGCCGCACGGTCCCTATATTACTCGCTATTATTGCCTTTGTTAACGAATGAGATGTCTTACCGTCCTTCCGAATAGCGCATGGTGAATATTCGGTGATATGATAAACGTCATCCACAGGTACTCCCTACTAGACGATTTCTCTGAACAGTTAGTATCCTATGAAGAGAGGTGGAGAAGATGGGAATCATATCATATCTGGACTCTGCTACCGACGGAGAACGCCACTAGATCACCTAGGAGTTGTTCTGTGGAGATAAATTTTGCAAATGAAAAGTTGCTTCGTCGTCAGCTGCCAGAAACCGTAAGGTCAACGCAAGGCGACAACAGAAAGATATTTGGAATTAGACTTCAAGATCAAGAAGGTACTGCTGAAAAGTTTATTGGTGCCGGGTTCTTGAGGTTGAATAAAGTTAGAGTTGTTTGTCAAGATGTTGTGATTTGAGCCAGGCATTTCATAATACTCTGCACTATTCTTCGCAGTGCTTAGTGCTCAACAGACTGGAATTAGTTTTCGATAATGACTTTCAATGTCAAATAAGCTCAAGCTTGAGGAGCATGTCAGTCTGTTATTCCTTCATTGACATGCTAAAATCAGATGAGAGCGCCGTAATGAGAATCGTTATATTGGGTATCAATCGTACTTGAGGCATTCAGCTTCGTCTGAAGAACTTCGATCAGGTTAGTCTATTGATCAGACTGAGGGTCAAGTTCGTCATTTTCGAGCTCGTCATCATCCAGTTCGTCCGGTGGATCGTCGCTATCGTCTTGTTGTGAGGATTGTGTGGTAATCTCTAGGGAATCATCCTCCCCTGCCGATTCCTGTCCGTTCTCGCTCTCGTCTTCAAATCCTTCAAAATCATCTTCCGCTATCCCTGGAGCCTTCGGTTGACTATCAGCTTCGTCGCGTTTTCGTTTAGTGCCTGTTTTCATTTCTCCTAAACGACCTTCCCTGCCTTCCATGCCCTCTACTTTTGCATCGTCGCCTTTTGGTGGAGGTATGAACCACGGCACCCTGCCTCGTAGGAAGTCGTTTAGCACCATACGTGCAACGGAATTTAAATCTGCCTCGCCGCCTTTGAGCAATCGGCCACTTTTACGAGCAAGCATCTCTAGAAATTCATCGTCCGAATTCCAACCCTTGATGCCATAAGTTCGCTCAACATGTCTTGTCTGGCATAGGGATAGCATTACTGCAACGTATTGACTTCATCGACTGATTAGCATGGATAGATGAACAACTGGCGCGATTGGTACCTAGGATTTTCCACGTTCTCCACTCGAACCACACCCCTGAGCAAAATTTGACAATCAGTATCATTTGGATTTGGAGGAACAATGCCGGGACAATCTATGAGGTAGATGCGACGAGTCAAGGTGATGTATTGCCACACTTTGATATGATCAGTACGGCTTTGCAAGATAATATGACAGGTGACTCGTACCTTTTGTTTCTCCGGGTATCGGCGCGGTCTTGCAAACAACCTAGTAGTATGTGAGTGTCGCTTTTCGCATTGATTTTAGAGTAAAAATAATTCGTACCTTTTTTCTGAGTGTGTTGATGATGGACGATTTTCCGGTGTTGGGGTATCCGACGAACCCGACTGAGACTTGCTTTCGGTCCTGATGAAGGATTGCAAATTGACGCAAAAGTGCAATTAGAGATCCCTTTCCAAAACTGTTGGTAATGCTAGCATGAAAAGCTAGGGTCGGGTGTTCCTTGGACAGTAATCGAACCCAAGTAGCCTATTGAAGTTAGTTTGAAGTCAAACATATATTTCAAAGAATTGCTCTGAAATGTGTGAATCGTTACTAAGAGGTTGACCATTTTCAGTAGAATCAACCTCAACTCAAACGAAACACCTCAAGCTCTGGCAACATCCGAAACGGACACTGTAAAATCGAGTTTGGTATCAATATCCCAAAGTTGTAACAGGATTGCTTCATGGAGATGCGCAATGGCGAAGCTATCCTTGACTTAACCTTGGGGAGTGTTTAAACTCTTGTATCGGAAAAACATGCAAACGAAAAAACCTGGTGAACTTACCGCGACACCTGTCGGAACCAAGTCACACTTGTTGAGAATGAAAACTAGATGTTTGTGCGGCGCTTCTTTCTCCAAATACTGCTCGATAGCACGACATCTAGTGCCCACTGGATCGCGAGCATCCAGAACGTGTACGACAACATCGCTGGAGTCGATAACCTTATAAAGCTCATTCCATATTCTCTTGCTCTGGCCTTTGGAGAATATTGATTCCCTGGCTGCGGAAAGTACGCCGGTTGCTTCATCTTTATCGTTCTCGTTTAGATCTGTATATGCACCAAGCTGGCCAGTAAGCAACTTGGCCTGCTCTTGTCGATCGAGGAAAGTATCGTGCTGCTTCACCGTTTCTCCAGCCAGATCTTCAAAAGAGCTCAGACCAAGCTTGACCTTTTTGCGCTGAGCTTTGGGCCCGAATGTATCTTTGAAACTGGAGGCGCCAACAACCATCTTCGCTTGATATATACGGACACCATTCTTCGTCTTGGTTTCGTCGTCGCGTATAAGGGACATAGGTAGCTTGTTGGATTTGAGGAGATAGCTATTAGGATCGGCAGTTTGTTGCTCAATGGCTTCTCGGAAGGAAGAGAGAGTTTCTTGTGAGATGACACGAGAGTTTGTGAACCATTTTCGATGAGGCTCTACGCGGGCCTTGGGTTTGTCTCTTGATTGGTACGAGGCAGATTGAGTGATTTTTCCGGCGGCATTTCGAGTCGGTTTTCCATCAGTCAATCTCTTGAGCACCCGCACCTTCTTGGCTATTACACGAATAAGTCAAACTCGTTTCTATAGGCAGTCAAGACTTACCATCGCGATAGAAGTTCTCTCCCTTTATTTTCACATTGGCCATGCCATCATTGGTCTTTCCCTGGCGCTCCTTGCGCGAGGCTTCCTTCTTTCCTGTACCCATTTTTGCTATGTCAGAGTCGAGAGTCGATTCAAGATGTGGTTGGAAGAAAGATGGTGGAACTGAAGTGGGATGAATGTCGAACTTTTTTTGGCAGGGGTTGGGCAGAAAGCTACGCTCAATTGAATTTAGTGCTTATTCAGCAACTTTTTTTGGTATCTTGTTTCTGTCTCCTGCTCTCGAGATCTCTAATGCGACAGGATATCAACTTTGGTCATACAGACATTCATCATAAATCTCATGAATCTCCGAGCGATATAGCCTGCAGCGATGTCCATTCCCCCCATTGCGCGCTCATCGCGTTGCCTTAATTCTCTACCTACTCAATTCTCACATCGACTGTCTCAGCAAAGACTTCTTTCCACATCTGCTTCCTTACAAGCTGTCAAACCAGAATCTCCTCGATACGTCGAAGTTCCTAAAACACAACAAGCCCCAGTCTATCCTCCTCCGGCTCCCCTCAAAGGCGTTTTGCCCACCCCAAAAGAGATCCTTCCACGACGTAGACAGTACAAAGCCACCCCAAAATGGCTAGCAAAGGCTACCCCGGAACCTTCAAGGCCGAGTTCAACCGATAATGAAAGGGTTGCGTATAAGGATAGGATGGCTGAGATGAGGAGAACAAATCTAAGGCAGGGTATCACTGAATTGTACGATCGAACCATCGAGACGGAATATAGCCAGGACACGAGAGAAGAGCACGAAACATTATCCAAACTGAAAGCACTGGGGGCACCTGAAGGTCACGATGAAGTTTGGACTAAGCCGAGTGTGTCAAAAGCCATCCGCGATGCATTGCGCAAGAATAGAACTCAGCCAGTGATCACGCCGGATATGGAACCAAAAAAGAAGGAGACACATGAACGGTTATTGAAAGCTGAAGAAGAAGAGCGGTTACAACATTTGCACTCATTATACCTCCACGCGAGGAACTTCATCACAACGACCGATCAATTGGCCGAGGAGATTGAGAAAGTGTTTGGGGACGATGATAATCCGATCATGTGGAACTACAACCCCAGTGTTTGGGCACTTGGCAAACCGCTCAATAGCAGCGAAATGATGGGACTTGCACCAGACATTTCCAACGAGAGTCCAGATCCATTGGCGGTGGAGAAATTGAATCGCGAAATGAGCGTGAGGATGATGAGGATAGCTGGTCAATTGACCGGAGGAAAGATTCCGATTCCAGACAAACTGGCCAAAGCCAAGATCGAAGATGTCTACTCTATGAGGGACACATAATACACTCCTCTGGATATCTACCAATAAATATGTACATTACCCTCTGCAGGATGGAAATGCAACTGCTTTCAAACTGTGCCATCGCGTAAGCGCGCTAAAACCTTAGCGCGCGCTAGCAGAGCCCTGTAAATAGTCCTCATTGGATGAAGCTCTGCCCGCCATCTTTGACTGCTTCCACTCGGATGTTCAATGAAACTTATTTTCACACAATCTAAATCCTGCTTCAACGAATACTCTTCCTCCCATTTTCTATCGTCGCGTTCTGTCTCTCTAGGATAAGCCGCAATGGCTACCCCAAATCAGTTCACGCAACCCCAGTCAACCGACTATGGTGGCGGTGAGTAGTTACCTCCGAGTCCATTCTCAGGTCTAACAACGCGCCCAGATGAAGTATCAGCACTCGTCCTCGATCCAGGCTTTGCCACCACGCGCGCCGGCTTCGCAGGCGAAGACGTACCCAAAAGCATCGTGCCAACCTACTATGGTGTTAAGAACCCACCCGGCGCGGCCGCCCCAAAGCTCCTCTTTGGCGAAAATGCCATGCACGATCCCCAGCCTTATATAGATGTGCGCAATCCACTAGCAGGCGGCGGCGCGGAGGAATGGGTGTCGGATTGGGATGCGGCAGGAAAACTTTGGGAATATGCGATCACTTCAAGACTGACTGGCGAGCGCAAACGCACAATACGCACTGGGTCCACTACCCAAGGGGGTGCGGAGGATGAAGAGGATACGGAGATGAAGGACGGAGAGAATGGTGCGAATGGCGACGATGCAGATGATGAGGAGAATCCCATGGCTTTTCATCCACTGCTGATGAGCGAGCCTGGAAAGACTACTAGCTCGAGCAGACAAAAGGCTATTGAACTGGTGATGGAAGGTTGGGACATTCCGGCCTTCTATATGGCAAAAACGGGTCAATTGGCAGCGTATGACACTCATTAACACTACTGAAAGCTTAAAGCTAATGTTTGGGACAGATTCTCAGTTGGCAAAACCACGGCTCTGGTAGTAGATGTTGGCGCGTCCATGGTGTCCATCACACCACTGATGGATGGTATGATACTAAAGAAGGGTAAGTAGATCTAGATGTCATCATCAATCTAGCTAAAATACTGCAGGTGTGAAGACTTCGCCATTAGGAGGTAACTTTATCTCGAACCAGATCCGGCAAATGTTCGCTTCTCAACCCAGTCCCGTACCACTTGTTCCTTACTACATGATCGAGTCTAAAACGCCAGTGGATGCTGGCCAACCATCACAGGCAGTTTACAAAAAGTTCGCAGTCTCGCCCACCGACTCATTCCGCGCCTGGGAGGAGGAGCGCGTCCTAAAAGGATTCAAAGAATCGGTTGTTCAAGTCTACGAGCACGGCAGACTTAGTGCTCCTGCGGCGCAAGGCATGACAAACGAGGAGGCCGCGAAGAGCAGTGATCCAGGCAAAACTTATGAAATGCCTGATGGCTGGAATCAGCTATTCGGCACGGAAAGATACAAGGTCTCTGAAGGACTTTTCGATGCAGCAGGCGCATATAGCAATGACGAAAACCCTGCTCCAAAGCCAGAGCAGACTATTGCGAAGCTCGTGGAGGCTTCGCTACTGGCTTGCGATCAGGAAGTCAGACCGGCTCTGCTCAACAATATAGTTATTGTTGGCGGGTCATCGCTCATGCAGGGCTTTGTGCGACGATTCGATATCGAAATCAAGGCACTGTTCCCAGGTCCGAATGTCCGTCTTAGTGCGCCTAGCAATCCGGTTGAGAGAAAGTTCGCGTCTTGGATTGGTGGCAGTATACTTTCGAGTTTGGGATCATTCCACCAGGTACGCACTCTAGTATATATGGCTGAACTTGAGCTAACTTTACTATCAGCTCTGGATATCAAGAAAGGAGTATGACGAACATGGTCCAATTATCGTTGAGAAGCGTAGTAAATGAGCAACGATATGGATTTCTGAAGGACTGTCCACTGCACCAGGCTGTGGATTCTTGCTACCTAGACCGGCCTCCATCTTGGGGGTGTCTTAGCAGATTGAGGCTACTCCACGAAGTGTGACTCATGTCTGTCATGCAGCCGAGAGGGTTTGGGTATTGATCAAGGGACACATGAACGATGGGTGGATTCAGCCTGAAACTCAACCCAGTGACCCTTTTGTACAAGGCTTGTAGGATCAACGTAGAGCGAGATAATGTTTGCAGGTCTAGATAAAACATTGAATAATTATTAGTACCCACGCATGGCCCCTTGATCAGGAATCTCAATTGAGATGTGGATTCATGAGTCCCCGTACTTGACCAGACGTGGCACAATGGCCTTCAGCAAGACACGTCACGCCAGTGTTGTGAAGATGGTGCTTCATCCTCGTGTTGCCTAGAGCTCTTCAAGACAACAGTACTCAGATGGTTTTAAGATGCGCTCTCTCCAAGAACACGCGACGAGGCGCCAGCGATAGAGTAGAGTAGGCAGGTTTATCATAACACAAATCAACTTTTTACTCCACAAGTCTATCGTTCCAGCGTCACAATAGGCAATAGTTTTAGGCAAAGGTACCAGACTTGGTCGCGTGTTTACCATGACGGTTTATAAGATCCATGAACCGTAAGGCTACATTTTCAGTCCGATATATCTCATACTGTCTAACATCATACATGTATCATTTCTCGCGAGTGAGAGGAGAAGAGAGGGAACGATGGAAACGGGGGCGAGGACAATATATAGTCTTGGCAGGCGCGAGTTGATGTGCCGCCAAAAGGCTACGACTTCAAACATCAGCTGCAAGAGCTTTGGTTCGCGCTTATCCTAACTAGGAAGTCATGTGGCTCAGTAAGGCAAGATTTGCTGTTGCTCGACCAATCACTAGGCTTCAAAGTCGGCGGATGCAGCAAGAAGGCCCGAGCGGCTGTATATAATTGAATGGATAGGGAAGTCGCGCTAGCCCCGCGCGAAGTTAGCACCCCTGTCCAGTCTGTTGATATCGCTGGTCATCGTCGTCTGTAGGTTCAAAGGCCCCCCCCCCGATTCTTGTCAGTCCAGTTTAATCCAATCTTTCCTCTCTCACCAACCCAAACTATCATACAATTCTCTGTTGCCGTTGGCATCTCGTCTTACAACTCCATTCATCCACGTCCACTTTATACAACTTACTCCAGCCAAATCCATCACATTCTGTCCAAATGGCTCCCAAAACCGCAACCAAGAAGGCTGCTTCTTCATCCACCTCTCATGGAAGTTACCAAGGTAAATAACTATGAACCACCACGCTGCTTTGCCTGCGCTTGGGTGATATTTAGGTCGCCGTTTACTGACGAATCTGTTTATCTAGATATGATCAAGATCGCTATTACGCATGTAAGTTGATCAATTCCGGCGCATTACGAGTTGGGTGGTTTTTCGAGTCCGCGATCATGCGACCGTGGAGTCGCTTTTTATTCAACCAACCACCACCACTCCAATTTTTAATAGCTAACCTTGGTTTTCTCATGAATAGCTTAAAGAACGAAAAGGTTCAAGGTACGTTTGAAAAATTAGCAGAATTCCCACTTTCAACCCGGCAATTTTGATTGTCGTGGGGCGAGATTTTAGTGACTCCATCGCTAACTTTTGGCACTTTAGTCGTCAGGCAATCAAGAAGTACATTCAGTCCAACAACGACCTTGGTGCTACTACCGAAGCTGCATTCAACTCTCACGTAAACCGCGCTCTTGCTGCTGGTGAAGAGCAGGGAGTTTTCGAGCGCCCAAAGGGTGAGTAACGCTCCTATCGCGCCTTGCTGCCGCTTGGTGGCTTGGGTTGTCGCATGGCCGCCCTTCCCAACCGCAAGCTATTCCATTGCTCAGCGCATTATTCTAACTGTTCTACAGGCCCATCTGGACCAGTCAAGCTCAAGAAACCAGATGCTGCTGCTAAAGCCGCTGCTAAGCCTGCTGCCGCCAAGAAAGAGGCCGCACCAAAGAAGGCTGCCACCGAAAAGAAGCCCGCTGCTACTAAGGCCAAGAAGCCTGCAGCAGAGAAGAAGGCCGCCGCACCAAAGAAGACCGCCGCTGCTGCTAAGCCAAAAGCTAATACCAAGGCTAAGACTGTATGTAACATCATGATCTTTGCTTCGCCAATATCTAACCACTTTCTAGGCTCCAAAGAAGGCTGCACCAGCTGTCGAGGACAAGCCAGCTGTTGTCACTGGCAAGACCAGCTCAGGCAGAGTGACCAAGACCAAGGCTCCCACCGCAAAGAAAGCCGCCACCACCAAGAAGACACCAACAAAGAAGCCCGCCGCAAAAAAGGCGACGCCTAAGAAGGATGCGGCAGCTGCATGAGAGAACATCTCATTCTTGTTGCTTTATTCTCATGACTCTGTATGTGGCCGTCTATTCAAGTGCATCATAGCACATTCATGTCCAATTGTTCTGTCGTACCATGGCGTTTTCGGAAGGGTCAGCTGGGGAAACAGGACCATGCTGGGTTAGGCCGTGGATATTCCTTGAGGACTTTATGTATACCCTTCGCTGAAGCAGAGCTTTCCACTTGATCTGGGTGGATAGCTTGAGACTCAGTTTCAAAGGCCTGACAACTGTTGCCATAGGTTGGGGAAATGGGATGGGTTTCGCTGCTAGGATTGGCAGGAACCGGCGTTTAGGGACTCTTGATATGAATTATTCACTTGCTTTCACTGAATGTTATTTCTAAACCTCTCATGGACTGTATTCATATGACATTTATATCCCATCTGTAGAACTCTTTTGGTAACTTGGCTCTAGGTTAGTTGGCTGAATCACATAAAAGACGGCAAATTACTGACGGGAGCTGCAAGCAGGTGGTCAATGATGATAAGGCTTGGCTTAAGGCTGAGGCTGAGAACCAATCACAGTCGAGATTCAGAGGGCAAGTCAGATCTGATTGGTGCACTAAACTGAAGTACCAACATCAACAGTCGAATTACGGTTTGCAGGTAGGCGCGAAAATTTTAAGATTCTGCTACCTTGATCTGAACTTGATTTGATGCAAGCTTACATGGTGATGAGAATTTTGCAAGATCCGTACGTTGGTTTTTGTTCTTCTTAGTGTTACAGTAGCAGGAGAAACCGCGGAAGCAACTCCGAAACCAGCTTGCGTCACCGACGCTTTTAGCGCTTACTTGCAGTATGAACCCAAAGGAGTCATGTATTTGATGGTGGTATCTCTGATCGCAGCACATCTGATACAGCATAACTTTTCATTATATGTACTTTGTCCTCTCTGTTCTTCTACTATCCAAAGGCCATGATTCTGTTGTAGGATGGTTGGGGTAGGAGGCAGATCAAAAGCATGCAAGAATTGCAAAAGGCGCCGCGTAAAATGCGGTATGTATCTTTCTTTACCTGGGCTAATCCTGTTTCGAAGGTACTGATTGAATACTAGATGAAACTCGACCAAACTGTAGAAGATGTCTGAAAGCCAAATTGAGTTGTGGCGACTGGCCCACAATGACAATCATCCAATTTAATGGTCAACCCGAACAGCAGCCCTCAACTCCAAAGACGGAGCCAGAACTTCAGATTGTAGACACGATTGAGAACAAAACAGGATTGCTTTCGAGTTCATGGTCTCCCTGGTCGAAGGTTGCAATGCCAACGGATGACTTATTTGTGAGCTACACTTTGGCCCACTTGCTAAGGGGCAGTTATCAGCTGGATGATATCTACGTGCCAGAGGTCGACCGGGTGCTATCAGATACCTGTTTCCTTGCACTCGCGACTTCATATTTTGGAAATGATCATCGTGAACAAGCAGTCGTCCAAAGGGGAGTTCGACGCTACAGCTCCGCCTTGAAAGGACTGAACGAAGCACTGCATGACGATTCCAAATCCAGGACCTATGATGTTCTAAAGGCTGTCCTTCTGATGGCTACATACGAGGTAATTTGATTGCACGATAACTTGCCAGCTCGAGACTGATCCATTTCAGATGCTTCTGTCAGATAATTCCAATGGCTGGATAGTCCATGGTCTCGGACTAGAAAGACTTATCGAGTTTCGTGGCCCAGAGTCTTTTAAAAGAATGCCTGATCGGGACTTGTTCGAGACATCGAGACCGAGTATGATATACTCGGCAATTGTGCTGCATAAAAATACCATTCTATCTCAGAAGCGCTGGAAAGTCATCCCGTGGGAGGACGATCTAGGCCAAAAGGATGTTTTTCAATATCTCATTGACATCCTTGCCGACTGTCCACAACTGCTCGTTTCCAAGGATCGTATGTATACCTGCAAGCCCAAAGAGAAAGCGGGCGACCTTGCTCGAGCATTGGATATAGAAACGAGATCACTACTCGTACAGCTCGAAGCTTGGAAAGCATCATGGGACGCCTCAGAAGGCGATTATTGCTCTGAGACTCCAGTCAGTAGTAGTAATCCTTCTTATATCCCGCCGAACGGTGTCCCTGTTCCATTCTGGACCACCAATCTTTACTACAACAGCCTGCGCCAAGCCAATGCCATGGCGATGTATAATGCGTGTATCATATTCCTGGGGAAGATCATCCGAGAACTTGATGAAGGGAATGGCCATTCATCTACCATACAAGTAGCCAACCAGATGTACATCGCTGGCATCGAAATATGTCGTAGCGCGGAATATCACCTCCACGTCATGAGTCAAGGAACAGGTAGTTTCGCTTTTCTTTTCCCGCTGAGAATGGCTTGGGATGCTGTTGGAATCGTCGAGCCTGCCATTGGAGTCTGGCTAACGGAAGTGTTGGATAAAATACAGTTCGGAGCAGTTGGAAGATGGGCAATTGCCGGATATCTATTGAATATTCAACCTCCCACACCTCAGCCAGCAAAAGAACTGGACTCGCAATTGCTGTAATCACTGAATTTTATCTAATATTACGAAGATTCATTGCTATCCTCCGCTTCCCAATCCCAATTTTGTATCACAATCCATCTCAAGGAGCCAACCTTCTTCCTCTCCTTATTTTCTTTCTTTCCCATCCTCTTCTCCTTCTTGCTTCCCTTATTCATGCGCTTGTCCAACTTCTTCTGTATCTTGGCCCTCTCTTTTTCATACTCTTTTCGTTCCTCCATTGCTTTCTTCTCACGTTCCCGCATTTTCTTCTCACTGCTAGCACTAGTCATCTTCTCCCTCGCCTTTCTTTCCTTCTTCGCATGCTTGTTATCCAGTTTCTCAAGCTCATCTTCCATGCTCAAAACACTTGAGACGTCAGAGTCCCAATCAGCGTCTAAGGCATAGAGCTCTTCCGAAGTGCGATCGTACTTTCGAGCAGTCTTTTCGATTGACTTTCGACGTTTGAGAACCTCCTTTTCGTTTTTGCGTTCCTTCTTTGAGATCTTTCGCGCCTGTTGTTTTGCGCTCATATTGTCTAGAGGATTCCGTCGCTCGGCTGGCGCGGGGACATTAAAGTCCAACGGAGCAATGTATGGGCTCAACGCCTCGAGTCTCCGTTTGACCACATCGGTTTGTGGACCCAAGTCAAGTGGACCACCGTCAAGTGAAGGCCTGGGTGTGAATTGTTAGCATGCGGAAAATAACCATTGCATGGGCTATTTTAACTTACATCATATTCGCAGCCTGCTCTTCACTAATCCCCAACACCTCAAGCAACTCTCGATCCTTGAGAAGTCTACACCGCAGCCCTCGCGGCTTCCAGATCTCCTCCCGCATCTTTACGAGACAGCGTTTCATACGCAAATAACAAGTCCCGGCTATGCCTGCACCAGCTAGAACTCCAAGTCCAGCACTGACACCCTGGGCCCAATGATGCGGCACGAAACCGACTCCCATACTGGCGAGTTGCATGACCTGGAAGGGCGGCGATGGACTAAGACAGATATTGATCGTATCGATCATCTGCATAAAGTCCTTGGGAGAAATTTCGTACGCGGACAGCGATTGGGCGTAAGCTCGCATCATGGGATTTGGGGGACGGATTTTGAGGCCGATTGCAATTTGGGGAATGGCGATGACTTTTGGTAGGCGTGGGTAGGAGGAGCTTTGGTGAAGAGGGCGAGGAATTGTGCGGAGGGATTCTTCAAGGTAGGCGTTCTCTGCTGCTTCTTCTTGTGCTTGTTGTTCTGCTGTCATGGGATGATGGCTTTCGAGTGTGTCTTCGGGGTGGGATGACTCCCAACGTTGGTTTTTCTCATGATGCTGAGGTGGTTGACGGGATGGAGCAGCATATGATGGGGGAGGATGGTCTGGTGGTTGATATGAGGATGGAGCAGCATATGATGGTGGTGGGTGATCTGGTGGTAGATATGACATGATGAAAGGTCGAAATGATACTTTAAGATGAAAGGATTTTTTTATTCAAGCGTGTGAATGTCTATTGTGTTCCATCTATCAAAAATAAGGAATCGACTTGGACTTTATACACCGACTGAGCCAGCTCAAGGCCTCTCCACACACGTCGATCGATGATGTTGTAAGGCATCGCATTATCCCAATCTGGACTATTCTTCGAGGTGATCATCACGGCTACGTTGATAGCATGCACAAGTACAAGTAGTGGGAAGCGAAAGCTAGCGATCGAATGGGGTTGAAACCCTGGCACGCCTGGCCTGGTTGATCTTGCCGATCCCCTATTCCCAATTAGGTTCATTCTTCGAGGTGAGATATCCAGAAATTGGGTTGCACTGCCACAGCTGCGGTAAATTTACGGACATAAGAAAATAGTCAGAGTGTCAGGTTCTTGTCTGCGTATATCGGTCGAATAGTCTGATATTGGAAAAGATGGCTCTACTGGAATTAGTCTCTGCATGCTTCCAAGGAGCAAATAGGCCGGTATATGGACTACCAATTCCAATGTTCGCACTAGATCATGATTAAAAGTTCAAGAAATGTGTAGTGATGACTGATGAGATATTAAATTCAAATGGCTAACTATCAAATGGGCAGGAGATTTATATGTCTTGCTTGTGGTAGCAGTCTAGCAAGTACTCAAAGATATATTCAGCTCGTTGAAACATGAAGGTAAACAGTAGTAGATAGTGACTCCGGATATAACGATCGCAATATCATTCTATCTCATCAATTGCGGCAAGAAAAGCTTCAGGATCTGCTATAATCTGCGATACCATTTCAAGCATCCCGCGTCTCTGATCTTTGTTCCTTATTTGCCATTTAATTGTCTCTATGAGACCATCCTCATCTTGAGGTTGACTATTGCATGCTAACTCATACTGTGCAATGGCTTCTTGAATGATGCGCTGCTCCTCCTCAAGTAGCCTGACGAGCTCTCTTTGGAGATCAGAGGGAATGCCTTGACTAAAGGCCAAAGTAGCCTGCAACTCCCTAACTGATTGAAGCCACTTACGCAGTTCTGCGATGGAGATTAGCTGATTTGTGCCACAAAAGAGGCTCGGGGCTCGGGGCGCTCGACCTACGTATGCGACTTTGGGCTTGCTGAAAGGAGCTGTCGCTGTCTTCATCAGCCGTTGTCCGTGGATCCAGTAACGACGACTGTGGCTGCGGCTGTACTATGGAAGGAAAGGGGGTTTCTTGGCCTCGAATGCGAGCTTCCTGGTCTTGAATGAGAGAGATTAAGTACTGGGCTTTGGCTCTGCTTGGCGGGTCCAGATCACTGAGATCCTGCGTTCCGGATGGAGCCTCTCGCACCGCTGAAGACCAAGGTCTAAACAGTCGCGTACTGCTCGTAGCCGCTCTTGATATCTCTGGCGTTTTTATAGCCTCCGTATCAGAATCTGCGGCGTCCTTTTTACGATCTAATCCTACAGACTTCTGCTTTAAGAAAGTCTTCAACTCTGACGACAGACTGTTTTTCCACCAGAGCTCCTTCAGCTTTTCGCTGTTCAAAAGTTCTCCTGGGGTCAGAGTTTCATCGCCGGCGATGCGCTCTTTTATACTGGGGAGTGGCATTGATTCGAGCCAGTCAAGGCCCTGCTGGAAAGCGTAGCTACTCGTGCGGCTTGACGGCTGTGGTGGATTAGAGGAGGAAGTAAGCCCGTTGTGCGTACCTGTAAGCCGAGAGGTGGACGCATTGCCGTTTTGGGCATTTGTATTGGGTTGTGAGGAGGAACCTGTACCGTTACCGATCTGTAGAGCTGCATGTGGGTGAGAGTTGGAGGGTTGCCCACTTGAGGAAGTTGTGTTTGATTGTGAGGAGGAATCACTCCCAGTCTACCGAGTCGTATTAGCGAGGGCGCTTTCTTGATGTTGCTGGGAATGGACTCATACAGATTCCTCGCTATCACTACTCTCATCGTCGTCATCGCCATCCATCATATGGTACTCCCATTCCTCATTTGTGAAAGCTTCAAGGGCCTTGAGCGCCTGGTTCATTTGCCGGATAGTAAGGTCATGTCCATACCATAGATTAGGCTGTACTTCTTCTTCATTCACCATGGGGATTCGATGCTGTTCCTCATTGAAGCCATACATCTGGTGGACGATGTACCACACAACGGGGTGATGTGCTACTTTCACTTGTTCTTGAAGATTGGTACCTATCTCTAGAAGATCGTCCTTGACCTGCTGGTAGCCGACATAGCGCAATTCAGAAGCGGTATTGAGAGCGGTTGCAATTGTTCCTTCGTGGCCAGGACCATGAAATAGAGGTGTTTTAGACTCTTCTTCCCTGATCCGGTGCTCTTGATAGGCTCGGAATATCTGCATCTCTCGTCTGATATCACGGTATTCCGTCTTCTTTTTCTTGGATGGAGAAGGCCTCTCTGACTCGGATTCTTCAGGGAGATTGTGCTTCCCGCCTTGATTCAATGGACTCCCAGGCTGACTAGACGGGAGATTGTCTTCCGGCGGAGGTTGAGGTGGATCGTCTTGCGGCGGAGGTTGAGGTGGATCGCTTTTGGGCGGAGATGGAGGTGGATTTCCGACGTCCTTCTTCTGCAGTTTATCGTATTTCTCGATGCTGGCGACCAACTTAACTGATTTGAGATTGGCGGGTAGTTCACGCGTTTTACACTCACTCTGAAGCTGCCTATAACTCAGCTTGCCATATTTCGATCCAGTGGGCGTCGGAGAACTGCCGTTCGCCTTCTTCTGGTCATTTGCCTCGAGTCTGGCGGCCATAGCGACTTTTCTGCCATTGGCGGGTAGTCCACGCTTCTTGCACTCACTATGAAGCTGCTTATAACTCAGCTTGCCATATTTCGATCTATCGGGCGTCGGAGAACTGCCATTCGCCTTCTTCTGGTCATCTGCCTCGAGTCTGGCGGCCATATCGACTTTTCTGCCACTGGCGGGTAGTCCACGCTTTTTGCACTCACTTTGAAGCTCTTTTTGACTCATCTTGTCATATTTCGAGTCATCTCCCTCTGAATCTGGAGAGTCATCGTTTGTCTTCTTCTTCTTGTCATCTTCCTCGAGTATGGCGACATACTGTCTTTTCAACTTGAAGCCAGTTGTAGAT
The DNA here is from genome assembly GCA_010405405.1 of Microthyrium microscopicum. NCBI lineage: Eukaryota > Fungi > Ascomycota > Dothideomycetes > Microthyriales > Microthyriaceae > Microthyrium > Microthyrium microscopicum. The sequence goes on along the minus strand of MU004241.1, from coordinate 876,441 downwards.
AACCCACGCTTTTCGCACTCTTGCCGGAGCTTAGCAATAGTACTACTACGCTGGTTATAATCCATGACACCGGACTCTTCAGAGCTGTCTTCCCCTCCAGCGTTCCCCTTCCCTTGGGCTGCCTGGCCTTCCGAGTTTGTGTTTTTCTTTGCAGCTTCAGCGTTGAAGACTTTCAGCAGCGCATCTTTTTTGTTGGACAAGCCTTTCACATCGTATCCACGCTCTCTGCCCACTTTGAAGAGCTCTCTCGCAGTCCAAGTTTTGTAATCTTTCTTATCGACCGTTGTTGCCTGCCTTGCAACAGACTTGGGAATTTTTTTCCGCGGAGCTTTTGCCTTTCTCCTTTTGAGTGCCATGATAATGGTTTGAAATGAGGGAACGAGTAGGTTTATGTGAAGAAAGTGACGACTGGCTCAGAACTGACTGGGCTGACTGAAACTCGAAAATAGGTTCAATGTAGGAGGAAGCGAGGCGTTTTCCTTGGTGTGAATGGTCAGCCGGGTATGCTCAAAGTTTTGATGTTCTCCAAGTCTGAAAACGATTCAATCCAAACAATAACAAAACCCGAAGCCGGCGACAAACAAAGCAAAGTAGTTCGGAAACGGACAATTGGGGGACATTCCAACGACAACTCGAGCACCAGAACAAAGAAAACATATTTCTGATTCATCCGTAATTGGTCATTATTGATTCTCTATGGTGAAAATAACCCATAAATCTACTCAGATAGGAAATCTACAGGGGTGTCAATACCAAATCCTCTCACTGAACATTCGAGCCAATTCAAGGGCATTGTGAACAATTGATCGATTTTGCGAGAAACTTACAATTCATCATGCTGTGGCAATTCATTGTCTAATTCCCATTCATTTTCTTCTAAAGAGTCCTCGACTTTCGGAGTTGATCTTGGCTGTGCCGCCTGCTTTGGCATATATCCTTCTAGTTCCATCCATTCTGCTGAGAACCCGGCTACGATTACAGCCCAGTCTTCTGTGGTTGGATTATCGAGATGCTGGCCATCATCAAGAATTGTGTGCCAAACTGATGGAAATGCGCCGGGAATTATGTGTAAAACTGGCACCCCACGTTGTATGAAGGGAATGTGGTCATCCTCGATTTGTCCTCCCATCCAATAAGCGTTGTGGGTGTCTTTCTTCGTATCACTCATAAACATAGGTTCCTTTACTTTTCGCATCCCTTTGGCTCTGTTGTTGCTATGGTTGGGCGATGATTTTAGTCGGCGCATTGTTCGCAGTCGTTTCTCAACATTGGACATGTGCATGTAGGCCCAATGTGTAGTTGGAAAGTAAGATGGGATGGTTGGCACCGATGCACCAAGTAAATCGAGGAGAAGAAAAAGGGAGATTTGTTCCAGTCCATTGCGATATGTAGACATGGCTGGATTAACTGAGCGTTCGAGAGTTTGAGCAAGAGATCTAGAACCGGTTAGTACAACGTCATATAGTAGATTTTGATCGCATGCCTTGCTCCGTATATAGAATCCGTATGTGTCCAGCTTTTGAATGCTTCTTCGCCATCCAAGAAGTAAAGCTCGATGCCATGCGCAGTCAAGTGGTCGTATTTCCCAGACTTCTGCTGCTCATCCCATTTTTTGGTAAGTGCTTCGTCGATAGATCGCGCGGCATGTATCATCATTGCGCAAGGCGCCGCAGAATCAATTGCACCAATAAATCCATCCGGCTCCATCTTGGAGTCATAATGGGCGACCAAGGCTAGGCGCTCAACATGGCCGGGCTTGACCCACGGAGGGTCTCTGCGAAATATCAAGTTGGCAAAGTCAACTTCCTTGCCGAGAATTGTAGGTTGAGTCGAGTTTTCCCATGTCAACTCCCACTTTGGAAGGTGTTGCGCAAAGTAATTCACAAAGTGATGTCGCACTTTCTCAATGCCCGGTGTGCCAGCCACACGAACTTGGAGGATGGGGGCCATGATAGCGCCATTGTTTATGTCAAAGTCCTGTGCGGGAAACGGAATGGCAGAGAGAGAGGAGTTGGACAGTTCTTTATATGCGGACACGAAGCTGAGAACGGAGAGTAGCGACAGCGAAAGCAAGGAGGGCAGCATGGCTGTCGAGCTGGCTAACAGCGAGCAAGGTCATGGCCAAATTGTCGGCGACGATAAAGGAGGGGCGAGGCCACGAAGAAAGATTTAGAAAAGATGAAATAAAGCGTTAGCAGACGACATAGTGAACTGTCAAGGTGGTGTTTCTTGAGACTCGAGCGTTGGTACATTGTACCCTAGTACGGAGTAGCTTCAAGTTAGTTAGTTGCATCTGGCTCAATGCATCAGTACCGAAATACCGAAATATGCCTGCGAACTGGCGATCAAATCATCGGTATTTCGGGATTCGGCTTCCCGGCTCAAGCTGTGCTCATGTCCTAGCCTTCAATAATGAATTTTGAAGCTGTTGTTCCGTCTTTTCTTTGGCACTTGCAACCTTCAGCTTCAGTTGTTCAACATAATAGCTTTTGCTCCCTCAAAGCAGCCAGCTGCATCTAAACATAGGAATCTGATCGTGAGCATCATTCTGCGAAATGTGTTTTGGCCGTCCATCACTCCTGCGGCCTGCCTTTCTGCGTTATCCAATGTCTCTTACTATTATATTTGCAATGCTTAGTGAGGCGATGAGACCATCAAAACCGTTCATATTTATAAACATTATTATGGCATCATACAAGAATCGCGAAGTCTACGTGTATGCAAAAGGAACGAACCGAGTAGTTGTGAAGGTGCGGACTCCAAGCACATCATTAGAGCAGCAAATGATAAGCTCCTTTCGAAGTTTTGAAGGTAACAATCATATCCTCAAGGGGTTTCCCCAGGATGAAGCGGACAAACTGCCAAGTCTATCTGACGTCTTGTTCTTGGAACCCTGCGACTATGATCTCGCGGGATTCATTCAGCCCCAGAGTAATGGAAATGGGGATGAACCTACTATTTGGGGATTGTATGCATTTTTGATCTCTGCCGTGGCTTGGCTACATGAACACAGTGTTGCCCATGCGATATCAATTCTGAGAATGTGCTTGTCAAGTTATCCTCGAACCCCATTCCAACATTCAACCTGGCAGACTTTGGCCACAGTGAAAAGCTTCACGACGGACAGCCTGTCCGAGGCCAGAGGGCTACTTTGGGCTGCCAGCCGCCAGAACATCCCGAGTAAGGATTTCCAGCCGATGTACATGTAATCGGTGCGGTAATACATATGGTCACAGCCTAACAGCTTCCACTCAACTTCCAAGGAACAGTACTACCGGTACCAACCCAGGCAACACCTCGCCGTAGCTATTGTCGACATTACAACTGCTGGTCACCAGCGGACGTCATCACATCATTTTGTCGAAACCAAAGCATTGACCAATGTCACCTAATCACATTCGCTGGCCTCCGCCATGTCGTTACGTCTGAAGAGGAGGCGCAAACGACCAAGTGTCACTGAACTCGCAGACTGCGTGAAGAAAAGTTATCATCTTGACCAGCGCGTTACATTTGAGTGCCTAGCCAAAGAAGAAGTCGCACCTGATCGTCCTGGTAATGTGATTTATATTCTTCGTCAGGACTCGCAAATCTCGAACATCCTCAAGATACCATCATTTCTCCACTCATTAGACTCATGACTTCTCTGGACGACAGGTTCAAGGAATAGAAGATAGAGAAAGTGAAGCCTGATTGCTAACCTTCAGCCTCTGGAAGTAGAGTAATGGTTTTGACTTCTCATTGTTCTAGCTTCTTAAGGCACCAAATGGTTTACAGTGTGATATCTCAGGTAGTGTATCCGATATGACAATATCTTCTTTATGAGTTCTTTTCCAGTTCAAACACAGGGCTTCTCTTACCCTCCGTCGTATGTAATATTAATCAAATGCCATCAGTCTTCGTTCAAATCTTCGATGTGGATTTGGAAGGTGAATCCTGAAAAGCTTAGGAAGTCTAATAGCAGGCTTCAATGGGTCAATGGCCTCCAAATCTTCCCACTTATGGAATGCTTTGGTCTCGATCAATTTTTCATAGTAGTCTTCCATTGCAGGAGCATCGACTGCAAGCTTGACATAGTTTTGCAGCATTACAGAAAGATATTCTATAAGAGTTTGGTCGTACTCCAAGTAGGTCGCCTTTCTCTGTCGAGTTTCCGGATCGCCCGTAGCATCCCAGGTCCGTTCTAGTAAGCGGTTAATGAGCTGTAAAGCTATCTTGCATTGTTTCGCATCCTCGGCCATGGCCAGGTACAATATTTCCGGGTTTTGCCAGTGTTTGAGGCCAATAGAAAGTGAATAAAATTGCTGAAACCGCATTATATCGAGATCCGGCCTGCCAACGCACGCTCTAGAATGATCTTGGAGAAGTCTTGAAATTTGTGAATGCGGGTCCAAAGACTTTATGTCATCCCAGGCGAATAGTTTGCTAATGGGGGAGGCCATATCAAGCCAGCCCCAAATATCGTCTAGGAATGGGAGAATGTGAAAACAACCGTCCTGTGAGTTTGGGCATGAGTCCAAGCGGAAAGGTGCGCTAAATGGACTTGGGCTTTGAAACATGGCAGAATTTACATTCGTAGGTCCCAGGTTTTAGAATTGGCGATGTAAGACGAGTGGTCTCTTCTTCGCCATGAGACACTTACTGGAATATAAGGTGTTGAGAGGAGGATATGAAGGTGTTAATAACCCGGAAGAAATAATTGCCTGATTCTGAAATGGCAATACAGTTAGTAAAATAATCTATGATCTTGCTCTCTCATCTAATGCGTGTTGGTAAAGATTCTGCGGGATAAACAATAGCTTGCTTGGAAGCTAAAGCTTCGGCTGTTCAAAATTGTGTCAATGCTCTTCAATAACAATGACTGCATGGTTGAAAGGAACGTTCTGGTGATTCTTTGTTGGCCAGTGTTTGAGAGAATCTCCAGTGTCATCGTCAGAATCTACCTGAGTGTGCCATACCTGGGCATATTCCTGCGTACGTGCAAATAAGTACGATGATTCCAGCTATAATAGCATTTTTTGGGTTTGAGAGCTTCATAAACATAGATATCAATGGGAAGAATAATGTATTTGCATTGTAATCCGTGCTCGGTAGGCTCGTTTATATGTAGGATTCATCATCATTATTGAGGACCTGACAGCGCCGCTCAGCCTGCTTGCAGAGCTTCCAGAGAACTCTCCATTGAAGAGTTCCATTTTGTCACTGTCCGCAGCAGACCTCCGTTGCTCATAATGGCCTTTACCTCCTTGAGCACATCTTGAACTCTTTCCACGTGTTCGTCTTCTGTAGCCTCTTCCTGAGCTGCTTCAGTAGACCTTTGGTGATTCTTGACAGCCTTCTTGAATTCGCTGAAAGACTCACCAAGGGAGTAATTCTCTTGGTTTTCTTTCTTGACGGTAACGTGTCGTGCTCGGAAAGTATCTTGTTGTAGAAGTACTTCTTCTTTCTCTTTCTTGATACGCATGAGCTCTGCACGTAGGTCTCCTTGCTCGCGTTTTTGTTTTTTGAGGTAGCCTGTGAGAGAATATACCATATTCTGCTCAACTGATAACTGTAGAAGAGATTCCTCAAGCGCGTTTCGAAAGGCGGCGAGGGCGAGCAATTGCCGGCTTTTTACATTCTGAGCACGAAGTTTGCGAATCTGATTGTCGCATATCTCAGTCAAGCACTGGGCAAGCACATCTAAAGGATTGATAGACGGGATAGATATTGCACCAAGAGGGTTGATTTCAGAGTCTGGTTTCTTGGAGGGTCGCCAGACGGTAATACCGATGGTGGGAATTTCCTCGCCAGAGCGTTCGGCGTTGGCTCTCCGTTTCCGCCGACGGGCTGGCTTGGTAGTCTTGTTGGGTCTTTGAGCTGGAGCTGTAACTGGATCAGATAATATTTGCTCTTCAGTCTGGTCCTGGACTTCTGTTTGCAGTTCGACATCTTCTTCAAGCAGGTTGTCAAGAACATCGTCTCTGGTGCCTTCTAAATCCGGAGCAAAGGTTTCCGAGGGCCGAGTGGCGTTTGTTCTAACGGTGAGATTTGCATTTTCCTTGCTCGAAGAATCAAAGGAGTCTTCATCAACAGCAAGTTCAGTGTCACCTCCTAATTGTACAACATCGTCATCCTCAGCTAAAACAGCGGTGTTATCGTTGATGATGGCTAGAGGAGTACGATGCTTCGATGCTGAAGCTACACGATTTGTGGATAGACGCTTGGGTTTGGCGAGGGGAGTAGGTCCAGCTTGGAGTGATTTGGCTGCTGATAAGGTTTGCTGATGGCTGCCACTAAAAGCAGAAGTGTCGTGTTCCGGGGATTCTAGATGCAGCTCGTCCTCGTCTGCTACCGGCTGCGAGGCCCGCTCTTCATCCGATATCCTTCGCTTCTTCGGTGGCACATCTGTTGTCCTTTTGGACACACTCGCAAGCTCATCCTCTTCCTCTTCCGCAATTGTATGGTTTGATGTGCGCTTTCGTTTCCGTTCTTCTACGGGAGTTTGGAATTTGTGGTTGTCGACTTGACGCAGTTTCGAAGAATGTCTGCTTTTGACTAACGAGCTAGACGATTGATTTGTGTTCGGCGCGATCGGTGTTTTCGTGCTGGATCTTGCTGTAGAGTTTCCTTTGCGCTCGGCTGAAGGAACGGCCGGAGTTCTTGCAGGTGTGCTTCTTCCCCTTGTGGAGCCAGGAGTACCAGCAAAACTAAATGCAAAGTCTGCGTTCTTAAGTTCGCGCTCCCTGTAGCATTTGTTAGTATTAAAAGATGTCAAATATTGAGGTGAGTGCCGTACCCGCGCCAAGCGCCGCGCTGTCGCTGACGACGTCGTTCTTCGCGATCTACGCGTTCCAATAATCAGTATTAATACCACACAATAAATAGGGAAAGGTAAATCTTACCGGCCGGGTCCATGGTGGGAATTGTGGGACGCGTTGGGAGACGTGTTTATGTTCTGATGAGCTGCAACAAGGCGCAGAAAAGGATGAAGTTACAACAGGACGCTAACATGGTCCGAGCTTTTGAGACACCAAAGCTTCAATTGAAGCAACAATTTCCAATCGACCATCAAGCTGCCATATCTATTCAAAATCCCTCACAAATTGACTCGCAGCGACGGCAATCCATCGGACTACCCTTATGCTCTTCACGTTGCAATAATACAATATGGTCTGGCCGTTCAACAGCAATCCCGACGATCCTCTGAAGGACTTGGATCCCAACCTACGGCAGTTTCTGGAAAAAGAGGCTCCCAAGGCATCTCCGAAAACTCTTCCACCTATAGCAAAACCCAGAACTGATAGCCACCCGGTGAATAACGACCCTACGATATCGTCAACAAATCACACAGAACCGCAAGTCCCCGCACAGTCTCTCTATCAAGATGGCCGCTATGCGCATCTTTGGAAAACATACAAGGCTCCAGGGAGCTACGTGGAAGCAAAATCGGACAGCGAGGTGCTCAGAGACATATCTCTTTCATACAAGGCGAGAAAAAGAGAAATTGCAAAGATAGCATTGGAGAATTGTTCTTTTGAGGCATTGGCTGAGGACGACTGCTGGAAAAATGGAAGTTATGGAAAACGACTCATGATGTGTCGAGACGAATCTAGAGCACTGGACCGATGTACTATGCTGCAAACCAAATTTCTGGGAGCTTTGGGCTATCTTAGTTACGATGGGCGACCTCAAGAAGTTGAAGACCAGATTCAGATGCATGCTGATCGGTTGTATCAACAGATGATACAACACGAGGTCGCTACAAGAGAGGCAAAAGAAAAGGGTCTACCGGCACCTCAATTCAAACCAATCATGTCCCGAGAGAATCTTGCAAAGGTTCTGGGAGTCTCATCCCCAGAAGCCTTACGAGTGGCCGATGTTGCTCAAAAGATGGCTGAAACCACCGATTTATCCCACGTACCGGAAGACGCACGAGAAAAATACCAGCAAACAGTGAAGAACATGACTCCCGACGAACGGATGGTAGAGGAGGCATCACGAGTCGGCAACATCAGAGATCAGTCGAAAGCTGTTCAAGAATATGAGAGGATTCTGAATAAGAGCAAGCAAGAACGAGAGCAAAGGAAACAAGAAGGAGCAGAAACCATAACGGACCGTCTTTCCAAGTGGTGGGGAAGAGAGGAGCCCGATTTATAACATCTTACAGCATATTTGCGTCAATGATACCCAGTCACATACTCCTCTCAAATATGAGCACCATTTGGACAACATTTCTGGAAATTCTCACATTCTGTTGACATGTTCATATCTTTACTTTGCTGAAGCATTGCCAGCCCGTATCCAGCTCATCTCTTGTTCCTATGCAATGCACAACTTCCGAATATACATTACCTTGGCCATCTATCGAATGTTTGGTAAACGAACGCCAAGAACGGATCAGCTCGGCACATTTATTGTATCTCCAGCTCTCTCTGTCGGTTGATGCATAGCAAACACTATTCCTCTCTCGACTTTGAACTTCCAATAGACCTTCGTTCTCTGTACACAAAAAGCTACCCCAGCTGACGCCATAAGAATTCAGTCTAGGGTTTGATTGTCGAGGTAATGGAGAGCATATCTTCTAGAAGTTTTTGACATCAATCTAAGTTGAGGCTATTCAGGAGTCCGTGTGCCACTCGGAATGGCCTTACCAAAAGCTACATGAGCACTTTAGTCAATGATCGCTTATTGGCTCCCCAAACACCAGCAATAAGCGACTTGATGGTACACCGCTGGTCTGGTTTTCGATGAACAAGCCAAAAATGCACACGCGCCATTGACGTGCTCAAGTCAAACCCCTCAAAAAGAATTCCTCCATTCACGATTCTTTTTCCGATACAAGTCAAATGTAGGTTGTTACGTATACAAATGTTTCAACTTCTCGGAAGTGATCCGAGTTTGCCACATGGAAATGCCCCCTGCCATTGATCGCGAACGCACGAGTCGAGGTCAGTGTGTTCACGGGAACCATTTGCGGTACATTATATAGCTGCTGATGCAGCTGGATGTTCTGAGAGCTTTGAATCTTTAAGCTAGCTGTACAGGTAGGTTGTACGCAGTACAGCGCCCAGGTTCCTTATACAATATAACTTCGTCCGATCGACAAAAATCTCTATCGATTACTATATGAAGGCTTCTACCCTTGTCTTTACCTGGTGAAAATTTAACATTGATCTTTGGTGCTGTCGTCCTCATAGGTCAGTGATTTCTTTCTCCATCATTTCCTCGACTCCGCATCGTAGTCGCAAAATCGCGCCGCTTCAAAACACCGGGCTCGATACCCTCTTACAAACGCATGGCTAGTCCTTAGCTAAATTCCATTATCAAAAGTTAGACCACTATATCTGTTGGATATATAGTCGACCACTACCATGTCGATGGACAAAGATGTCAGAGAGAAAATGGATGTCACGAAGCAATCATCCTACCCTATAGAGCCCGTAGATGGGGCTCTTGTCGAACCTGAGCCAGAGAATCTATATCAGGTCAAGTTGACGACTATCCTCGCCGTAATCGCATTAAGTTGGGCCAACAATTGTGCCGCACTTTCTAACACTGTATGTGGAGTCTTTCTTCCTCAAGTCCAAGTCATTAATCACAAGTTTCCCGTAGGTTAACACCACTATAAAATTCCAAGTAGCAGCTCTAGGAGAGCCCGAACTGGCTCCATGGCTTGCCAACTCAAACTTCGTCGTCACACTTGCGATTGCACCGGTCTTTGGATTCTTGAGTGACCGTTTAGGGAAAAAATGGTTCCTTGTTTTAGGTTCTATAATGGGTATGATGGGCGCGGTAATTTCAGGATCTGCACATAAGACCACCACAATAATCATCGGCAATTGCTTTATTGGCCTTGGGAACGCGGGATGTATCATGGGGATTCCAGCAGCCCAAGAAGTGACGCCTAACCGACTCCGACCATGGACCATGGGATTTTCGCAATTCTTCGCCAGTATTGTTGTGGTAACAGGAACATTGGCTGCCGGAGCTTTTGTTAAATATCACTCGTTCAGATGGGCCTACTACTTGAATGCTTTCCATTACGGAGCCAGCGCCATACTTGTCTTTGCGTTCTATCATCCTCCGCCAACAACACTGAGACGGCAAATGGCCGCCCTAAAAGAAATCGCAGGAAAGATTGATTATGTTGGAATTGTGCTCTTCTCTGGATCCATTGCTTCTCTCATCATAGCCCTGACTTGGGGAGGACAAACCTATCCTTGGAGTGCTGGACGTGTTGTGGCACCATTGACCATCGGCGCTATTGGACTGGTTGCTTTTGGATTTTACGAACGATTAGGCTATAAAGAAGGCATTCTTGATCATCGAATGTTCATCACTCGCAACTTTCCCATCCTGCTGATCGTTTGTGTTATTGACGGCATGCTTCTACTCGGCGTCAATGTCATGTTTTCGCAACAAGTGGCGGCGCTTTATACACACGATGCGGTCAAGATTGCGACGGTCTTGACTCCTTACTTGGCAACTAGTGCATTTGGATGCTTCCCAGCCGGTGCCATTATGGCACGAACAAAGAGCTATCGTACTCTATTGGTTGGAGCGTTGTTTTGGTGCAGCCTTTGGTCGGGTACGTCAATCTCTAGAGGGCGTGTATGATCACTGTGACTTGATAGCTAACTTAATCAGGACTCATGGCTCTACAAAATCAGAACCGCCTCTCATGGGCATACACTTTCTCCTCGCTTCTTGGAATTGGAACTGCAGTAACAACAACAATTCCCGTCGTGGCTTTGGTCCTATCTGTCCCATCTTTCCTCCTCGGAGCCGCAGGAACTCTCAGTGTAGCGTGTCGCGCTCTTGGAGGCATTATCGGCATTACCACGTTCACTGCCATCCTCAACAACAAAATGGCCACAGAACTACCACGAAATGTACTCTCAGTACTCGGACCCGCCGGACAAGCCAATCTGACTCAAGCAGTGATAAAAGCTCTTAAGAGCACTCAGCCAACAGCGCTGGGCATGGTGCCAAATCTGCCAAAGAACTTGATACCACAGTTGCAACTCGCCCAAACCAATGCTCAGGTCTACTCTTACAAGTATGTGTGGATTGCCATCTCCGTTTTCATAGCAGCAAATGCTATCTTGGCTTGTGCTCTGGAGCCAGTTCATTCGAAAATGAACAACCACATCGAATCCGCCTTGGAAGAGTCGACTGAGAGAAAGAAGCAAATGACCATGGTTCCAGGCCAGGACCACACAACACATACAACCTAGCTTCCAATGAGTTCTTATATCATGGTCTAGCATAGCAACAGCTATCTGGTCGAAACTGACGGCCTATCTTACATATGCATCTCTATTTCAGATGATTACTCTGGACATGTTATCGTTAATGCTACAAGTACTTAGTTTATATTGGTACTTATCACACATTCATTGATCCACCATTTCCCATTGAAATCCTCTCCAAATTCGTTATAATTCTACGCTCTCCATTCTATTTCCCCATCGTCACCGCACCCGCCCTCTCCTTCTCCGCCGCCTCCGCCTGCTCAACCACATCCCTCGTACAATCCACATACCTCCCCTTCAACCGTTCCCCCCGACCCGAACAAAGCCACACACAAGTCCAAGCCGGCAACCGCCCCTCAAAATGCGGCCTCTTCTTGCCAATCATATCCATAAACTCCACCACATACGGCGCCTCCTTCTTCGTCTTCTCCGGAAAAGCCGTCTGATGCAGCTCCGTCTCAATCTCGCCCGGGTGGATACTAAATACCTGCACCCCATTCGCGCCCTTGCCTTCAATCTTTTGCACTTGTTCTAATTCTGCTTGTAACGTGCCTGCGAAGCGCGTGATGGCTGTCTTGGCACAGTTGTACGATGTCGTCCATGGTAAATCTGCAGTCGCCGCGCGCGAAGAGGTGAAGATTATAGTTCCGCTGTTCCGTTCGCGGAAGTCAGGAAGGACGAGGCGGGTTAGTTCGACGGGGGCGCGGACGTTGAGTTCCATTACGTCCCACCAGCTTGTTGCGTCAGTGAGGTGGAAGGGCTGGAAGATATTGCTGCCTGCATTGCAGATGAGGATGTCAATAGCGCCCAATTGCTTGTGGACCTGGTCGACCAGGCGCTCTTGATCTGCTAGGACGAGAACGTCGGCGGTAATGCCGATGATTTTGGAGGCATTCTCTAGGCCTTGGAGTTCTTTGACGGTGGCGGCTAGACCTTCGAGTGTCTGCACTGTGGAATTGACTTGGCTGGCGGTGCGGCCTGTCACGGCAACGTTGGCGCCTGCTTCGACGAGAGCGAGTGCCATGTAGCGGCCGATACCACGGCCAGAGCCGGTGATGAGTGCATTTTTGCCGGTGAGGGATTGTTTTAAGTTGGTGTGACTGATGGTGTCGTATACATCTGTTCGGAGGGTGAATGGGGAGTTCATTATTGTGAGTGACCTCTTCGATATAATTGAATATGAGTTTCGATACCCAGGATGGCACTGTAGGTTATTTTGCAAATGCGGCTCTTGCTTTGATCCCGGGAATGTCGGCCCATATTCCGATTCTGGTTCCAATTCCGTATAGCGGACTATCCCATGGTGTTGTCGGATGATCCGAGTTCTCCACACACTAGAAGAAGTACCCCGGATTATATTGCATAAGTCTAAGATAGTCACTTGAGAGCTCTCATGCGATTTTGGTCTAGAGAAAATTAAGCTAGTAGCTAGGACTTACACGCGCCTCATACCTAGCTTAGCAGTGACTTGTAAACCAAGTCGTGATACCACCCACAACTTACTTGCTTTCTTTCCAGTACCAAATCGTGAAACTCCATATCAATTCCATATCAACTCCCCACTCCTCCCACCTCCCATACAATCAAACCCCATAACCACCACAATGCCATTCGAAATCTACATCCCCACCACCCTAACATTCCCCACCTACATCGCCATCCTCCAAACCGCCCGAACCTGGGCCGACGGCTACGATCTCAAAGACCACGCGCGCCTGCTCGCCTCCCTCGCACCAACCGTCTCCATAGACTACACGCAAATAGTAGCCGCCTGGGGCTTAAAAACATACAGCGCGAACGAATTCGCAGACCTGTGGCTATCAGCCGAACATTTAGGATTAACACCCTTAGCGACACAACATTTATTAGCGACGCCGTATTTTAAGAAGGTGACTGAGGAGGAGATTGTGGTGCAGTGGCAGCAATTGGCTAGCCATGGGCGACGAAGAGAGCCACGGAAAGAGGGAGAGGAGGCAAAGGAAGGGGAGGAAGAGATTGTAGAGACAAGTGATGGGAGGAGCTATATGGAGCATCAATATGTCAAGGTGGAAGGATTATGGAAGATTGCAAAGATTACACCGAGTTTGTTGTATACAACTGGGGATTTCATGCGGATACGGCGGCCAGAAGGGGAGGCGTGAACGAAGTTTTTGCAACTAAAGGTAATATCCTTGATGGGTTCTAGAATAGAGTCACAGTGTACTACTTGACAATCCAGCATGATGCACTTTAAAAGCAAATCAATTAAGCAAGATTATCGACAAGAAACAATATGCAATTTTACTGCTAAGGAAAGTATCAACTGACGAGACGCCTACGCCAAAACCATTTTCGTATATGTAATGATCATAAATATCATGCAATGCCATGCATCAAACCATTGGAGATCAAGTACTTTCGACAACGACTGGATAACTCAATTTGTCTTCGATCGTCCACACTTTTACTTTTGCCCCCATTACTCCTCAATCAACTCGCCAGCTATGGTGGAGCACGTAGTTCGTCTGAATCCTATGCACCGTCATCATCTCCAATCCGGATGCGACCCTCGGCGTTGGTACCGCTGGCCCAGAAACCGTTGAGTTCGGCGCCAATCTCAGGAACGCGCTTGTAGGTCGTAAGCAACAAGCCACCGAAGACGCCCTTGGAGAGAACATCAAGCACAGCATAGGCAATGATTTCGCCATTGACGCTGAGAATACGAGATCCATCAACGATACCCCAGATGATGGGATAAACAGCACCGACAACAATGGCAGCGAGACCAACCAAGTTGTAGAAGCGGGAAACGTTGGCACCCTTGGCCTTAGCGGCGGTTCGGCCAGGTACGATTAGAGTGTAGGCGATCCAGAGGAAGGCAAGAATGGAGATAGTGAACCAGCCCCAGACTTGAATCTTTCGGTGGCTAAATGCAGCAAAGAGACCGCTGAGCACAAAGATGACGTTTGCAGAGAGTGCTGAGAAAATGGTGGATCCGGGAAGTCCAGCCAACAAGGAGAGATTGATGAGCAACAATGGAGTAGTCAATGCCCAATCAATGAAGCGGGTATAGTAGACTTGGCGGACCAAGTGACGATGGGTATCTGGGAGCTTGTCACCGTGGTGCTCGGTAAGTCTCTTGTGGTGGGAGGCATGGCCTTGTCCGGTAGCTTGAGCAAAATAGGTCAAAGCAGAAATGACCACAATCAACGTGGTAAGGGAGTGGTAGACACGTTTAGACTAGAACTTTAAGTTAGCTTTAGTTTGGTCCCTCGAAACGGATTACATACCGCTGGGACTGTTCGTGCCAAGACAGTAAAGGCAATGGCAGCAATGACCATGAGCACGAAGACGACCCTGTAGACAGTTAGATAAATCCGATGAGAGATGATGAATCAACATACCATGATGCACGAGTTCCAGCCTTTCCAATGTGTTCAAAGATTGGAGGATCTGGAATTACAGTTGGGAACGAAGTGGGGTTTGGGGTGTATGAGGGGATAGCGGTGCGAGTAGGCCTCATAATGAAGTCAACGGGGTCTTCAAACATCATGATGGCGAGCTTCTGGTGGAGTATTGAACAATGAGGAAGTATTACAGAGATTGAGATGAAGAAGAGACTATGAGAGGAAGATGGTGAAGCTGAAGGGTTGAAAAGTCAGTCAGCAGGAAAAGAGGCGGGCTCCGACGTTTGTATGATGTTTTGGCGGTAGCCTAGGAGTGGCACTATGAAGCTTTTCTGGGAAGGAATCACCGACCAAAGGCCCAGCCTTGTGCATCATTATTGCGTCACAACCTGGGATTGGTGAGAATTTTGAGGCAGGCACGGCCCAATTGGCTCTTCCTTGCTCTTTCCCTACAAAGTCGTAGGCTCCTGCCACCTTGACCCAGTAATAATAGGCAGTTGCCGCTGCAAACCGTTGCGGGGTAGCTTCCCCATTCCACTTTACCATGAGACTTGCCTGTGTTTATGTCCATGCCATTTGATTGATTGATTCTGACCGACCTTCAAACACCAACCAGTTGCCCATTCCTTTGTTTGAGCTTGATCAGTAAGACCGCGCTGGTATAACCTCCAAGGACATCTCCTGCCCAATGGTTATTGCTCAGAATAAACGTGGAACCGGGCTTTTGTGACATTCGCCTCCTGCAAGCTTTTCCCTGGACAGATCGAGATCCCACGAGGTTGACGATAGATTGCGGCTTCATGGCGTCCATAAACGCAAGAAATCTCTGCCAACTTCGCCAGTATTGTCTGTTAACGGCACAGTTTCCAGGGCTCCACTGCAAAATCAGCAAATCCACAGGTCATGAGGTCCTAATTATCCAAGCTCTTGTGATTGGGGGTTAGCTCTGGGCCATGTCAATGCGTTATGTGGTGGAGCATAAACCATGACGATGATAAATCCGTTTTGTCCTCTTCTTTCCACCACTCCAATCACTCGACAATAATGAGTTGTCTGTTAGACTTTATATAATCTTGGACAGACTCTAATCCCATCGTGAGAACGCTTTTGCTGTAATTCATATGTCGGGGATACATCTATTTTCGACATTGAAAGACAATGTTTGTCTTACGTACAAAATGTACCTCCCTGGCAAGCGTTACCACGGCCCACACGTAGCCGCCAGGATAAAATCTTTGTTAGTAGCATGTGCGGCCTCTGGTTTTTCTGTTGATTGAATTTAATGTCGGCTGGACAAACTATATCTCGGTAGAAGGACGCATTTCCAAGGTACAGCTCTGACGCAGCGAATACCTGCACCAAATGAGGCATATTGCTGGCCTGGGCGATGCAGAATCTGATAGGATCGATAAGAGGCGGCCTCCAAAACCGGAAGCTCATTCGACATTAATAGAGACATTTGGGTCTGGGCATGAGTATGCGGCTCAATTGTTGTTGAAACGCAGCCTTGGCATTTGGTCGCAAGGAAAGTCGCAAATGCTGGCGCTTTGCCATACACATTGATAGCTGCAAGCAAGTCAACTGGACGGGGCGCAATACTGTCTGAGATATGTGTTGAATACTACAGACTGCAGTCGCCAGAGAGTGAAATGGGAGTCGCCTGTGAGTAATGTGTCAGTCTCTTATCAAAGAGTTTCAGAGCTTCATGAGAGATAGCGGAAATAAATTTGACAAGTTCTAGAAGCATGGAATGAAAGTGATCGGTATGACAAAGTGATCCAGAAATCCGCAAAGCATAGACATTCTCTGATCTGATATTCTTGAGATAAAGTAGAGAACAAAGATCCAAGAATGGAACATGAGAGATAAGCTTGCTGTGCAGGAGGCCTCTTGGTGTTTTGGAGGCAATCTTGCGCAAGGGCCTCTAGACGATCCTAGTTTTTTCCTTCCTCGTCCATTTTTGGCAGCCAAGCAACGTACAAAGGTACAACATCACCCTTCTGTATCCTCTACGACCTGCATTCCACACCGGCGGACCATTTGCCTGGTTGCTGTGCAAGTACCTGGTTCAAAACGAAGAAAAAGGGTCCAAACATGCGCTGTCAGAGAGGCTTGGCATCTACAAACACGAATGGCGACAAGGCCCTGCGCGCAGCGAAAGCACATCCTGGAACATGAATATCTTTGCCTTTGGTCCATCAATTTTTGCTCTACGGATCGCCTTTAATTATCTACAGCCTGTGCTGTTCAGGTTGGTTTGTGCATCAGCTCAAGCCTTGATTCCAACCTGTGGCCAGCCTGCTCAAACGGGCACCTTCTATCGGTACTGTCTAGAATCTGCCAGGAGATCTCATCGGATACGTCTCTGGCTCTCCGTGACTCCGTCTGATGCATGTATCTGACCACATTGACTTGACTTTGCTGATCGTGACCATCTCAAGGATTCTATGCTTTGTAACTATCAACTCCGTTGGTCTGCCTTCCATACCATCTGATTTTGAGGCACTTTCATTGCTGGGTCCGTAACTGCCGCATCATTCATAAAGCCCCAGCTTCCCTTTGACAAACAGCCGGTAGCGCTTTCTTTCTTCTCGATTATCTCGCTGTTCGCCTCTTCAGCTACTGCATCTAGGAAACTACTGGATCGATTGGATATTCCACCAATAAGTTGACAGTAATTGCAGTCTACTCCACCTGCTCTACAGACCTACCCCGGCTTCTTTCTCCTGGAGCTTTTCGCACTGCAGCTTCTCAGTCCAATTGAAACAAACAATTAACAGCCACCCTCGGCACCCTTCCAAGACTTTCCTAACATCAGGCTGTACAATCTCACCACTCCTCTTTCTCCCCAATTCTCATTAACCGATCTATCCAGATAAATACCAGCCTCTATCAAGCCTTGGCAGCTTACTGCCCTGAGCTCCCTTTTACCCCCACCAACCAACCACTCACGAGCCTCTCCATCTCCTTGGTGTCCGGCTTGTTGCACTGTGCACTTGTACTTGGCCGACTACTTTTCTAATTTAGACTTGAATCACCTCAATTGGCCATGGACGTAAATAGTATAGCCCACCTCGTCCTTCGTGACAGTGGTGCCGACGCTATTCCATCTCCCGGACATTGCGACACTGGAAATGCCTTCAATGGCCATATTGGCGCAAGGATATCTTCCATTTTTGTCATCCTGGTTGGGTCTCTAGTTGGTATGTGCCAGCCAATCACTTCAATAACATTAACGATTGACTTTTTATACAGGTGCTGTTTTCCCAGTTTATGCCAAAAGACATATCACCAAGAACAAGTATATGGAATATGGGTTCTTTTTCGCTAAATATTTTGGTTCTGGAGTCATTATCGCCACTGCATTTATACATGTATGATCACAAAACTACACGCCAGTATCAAATCACTGACATTTCTAGCTACTCGCGCCAGCCGCTGAGGCTCTTTCAAACCCTTGTCTCACAGGACCAATCACCTCTTATTCATGGCCATTTGGAATATGCTTAATGATGATTTTCATTCTTTTCTTTGTAGAACTTATGACTGTACGATACGCCAGCTTTGGACATTCTCACGACCATGACGAAGAAAGCCATATTGACGGACACGAACGTCCACATACTTCGCATAGCCATGGTCATGGACACGGGCATGGACACGACCACGATCACAGCCATCAGCATCATATTAGTAATGGCAGAGGAAACATTGATAACGTCCACAACAATCCAGACATAAAGGAAAGCAAACAGCAAGTTCCGTCACTGGTAGAAAATATGACGAGCGGCAAGGCGTCTCCCGAGAATGATGACGACGCTATCAGTATCGCAGGCGACGTTCACAAGACCGGGACCAATACTCCCGCTGAAGCCTGCGGTTCAGGAGACTGTGCTGATGCCGACCCAACATTTATCCGCGGTGAAGACCATCTGGGCCATGGGCGCGAACACATGGACCATGATGATACCGACACACACTCACACGCACATTCCCACTCGCACTCTCACTCTGACCCAGCAGAGTCGTATTCATCGCAACTCGCCGCAATATTCATCCTCGAATTCGGTGTCGTCTTCCACAGCATCTTCATCGGACTAACCCTCGCCGTCGCCGGTGAAGAATTCACATCTTTATACGTTGTCCTAGTCTTCCATCAAACATTCGAAGGTCTCGGGTTAGGAACACGACTCGCATCCGCTCCCTGGCCGCGCAATAAGCTATGGACACCCTACGCAATGGCGCTAGGCTATGGATTGTCGACACCAGTAGCTATTGCAATTGGGCTCATTGTCAGAAATACGTACCCGCCAGGCTCGCAAACAACGCTGATTGTGAATGGAATCTTCGACTCATTGAGTGCAGGGATTTTAATATATACGGGGTTGGTGGAGCTTATGGCTCATGAGTTTATGTTTAGTCCGAGTATGAGGAAGGCGCCTATCAAGGTGGTGTTGACTGCTTTTGTACAAATGTGTTTGGGTGCTGGTAAGATTGACATATCCTTGTTTGGAATATATACTAATCTCGAAATAGGTCTTATGGCGGTCCTTGGGAAATGGGCATAATACCATATTGATACCCCTTTTCTGCCACAAGGTTTGGGTAATTGAGAAAAGAAGTTCGCTGCTCTTCAAATTTTGACATTGATGGTAATTGATACGTGGAGGATATCTTTACAATGAGGGAAGGTTGATGCCCCTAGTATGGTCTAATGTTTGTGATAGTCCCGCGACATTGCTCCCAATGAGTGCCCCGTTTGATACTTTAGATGAGCTGAACATATGATATCACGCATAGATCGCCATTCCATTAAAAAAAGCTTCATTTCATTCAGTGTCATCTTTCATATAAAGCTATTCTTGAGTACCATATCATTCCGTTAATCATATCCCATCGCCGAGAACCAATCTTCTGCCGCGTCCCAGCTATCCATAACGCCCTTAACCACTCCTCCCATCAACAACAACAACCATTCACTCACTCATCCGCCTTCCGTGGATCCTCCTCCTCTGCCCCCAATTAGCCTCACCCTTGCCATACTCACAAACATCACACTACTCACCAGCCAATATCCCCTTCTCAATCAAACTCCCCACATCCGGCCGACCCTGCAACTGTCGATCCAAACTATCCCTCCTCAAATTCTTCTGCAACTCCCTTTGACTCTTCATCAGCGCCGGCGCCGCACTCGTCTCCGGCAGAATATTTCTTTCCACCAACGATTCGCGATCACTCCTCTTCGCCAACCCTTTCTTGACGCTGTCTGCGATCCGCTGGCGTTCCAGCTCTGCTTGTGCGGATTGGAGGGCGGGCGCGGCGCTGGTGGCGTGCAGGATGTTGCGGTTGCGTAGGTCTTGGGGGTCGGGACGGGCGGGGAGGGCTTTGGAGAGGGTGGATGAGGCGTGGGCGGGGGAGATGGGGGTTTCGTCGATGGGGGTTTCGATGGGTGAGGTGGAGAGGGGTGGTGGGGCTGTGGTTGCCATTTTGGTTTGGATGGGGTTGTATTTTGGTAAAGTTGGTTTGGTGTGGTTGTTGTTTGTTTGGTGGTGAGAGGAGTGCGGGGATGGGAGAGAAAGGGGGAGCTTGGGGGAGCTGTGAGTGTTTATATGCGGATGTAATGCAGGCGGCTTGAGCTCCTGAAGAGTCGTGGGATCAGCAAAGGGCTTGTTGCAAGTAGTTTATGAAGTGTGTGATTGATCAGGTGTTTCGATGCTTTGAACGAGGCAGTGTTTTGGTCAGAGAAAAGGTCTTGGAGGAGCTTGGTGTTGAGTGGTTAGAGACGGATGACCTGGAAACGAAGTTGCACATAGGCGGGGGTTCCTGGTTTGGGAAGGACAAGGGGTTGTTGCATGGCAACTGCCTCGAGATATATTGTTTTAAGAATGAACAACAGAAGGGCTCTTGGACAAGTCGAAATAAGTTTTTCAATAATCAAAGCAATAGTCAGCAATGCTACGTCTGAAGGACTTAGGTATCATATTCTCTGGTGGTGTAGTCCGACTTACCACCCAGAGACCTACGAGTAATAAACTGAGCGTTCTATGCAGAAGGTAGTAAAACATGAAGCTAAACCAGGTTGTAAGCAACTGCGCTTTCATTTCGAAGAGGCTCAGAATATCTGTTGTTGTAGACCTGCATCTATTCTTCCTAGCTGGTCGGTGTAATACCAAAGTCAACACGGATGAAACCTGAAGTGATGGAGCTACATTTTGAATTTGCTCTCAAAAGTTCGAAGTAGTCATAAAATACATGCTATAAATACAAACAACAAGTGAACGTTATCAGCAACACTCCTCTAAAACCCCCTGAGGACAAAAGTGCCAGCCAAACTACAACAACAGCAAGAGGTATCTTGATAAAAAGCAGACAAATCGGTCGCTAAAAATACAGTAAATGGTAACAGGGTGAGCATTAGATTAAAGGCACAACAGCAGCCGCCGCCTGGATTTGGTACTCGATTCCAAGGCAAAGAAGAGTACCGCCGGGCGTTATGGTACAGTCTGAAAAGCAGAGAGCGAGATCCAGTCTTACTCCCATGGATTGCGTGTGGGTCGTCAAGGTCTTCAAGTCGTGCTTGGTTCGAACTTAGGCTCGGCTGCGGAGTAGCTGGCGTAGTTGGGCGCCACTTAGGCCTTGTACGTGACTCGAGTCGAGTTGCGAGAGATGGGGCGCTGAACCACTGTCGTGCAGGTTTTCAAGAAATGTCATGAAATCGCGCTCGAATGTGGCGAGTGAGTATGTTGATGCGACTTGTAGTAGATGGTGTGCGAGAGGAATTGACTTGGACGGTGGTGAGAGCTGCGTGTGAAGTCAGATGAACTGTGTTCTGCACGAGATACTGTGAGAATGTTGCTTACCACGCCTGCCCATCCGGCACGTATATGTTCCCATTCAGATACTTCTCGTCTCAACTGGCTCGACGATTCGTCCGAGCATCCATCTGTCTTCCAGCTCCATGAAAACGCCTCTCGTAAGCGCTCAGCGTCTGTAACGCCATGGACTAATATCAACTCAAGACATGACTGTAACATAAGTTGACCGGCAAGGTTCATCCAATCGCGGACCAGGCTGGGTGAGCTGTTGTCTAATGCTCCACGATACATTGAGAGTTTGCAGAATAGAGATAGGAGCCTGAGAAGAGGTGGATCAATCTCAGTTGCGCCATTTTCGCGCAGGGTTTCGATGTGATGGGCTCGAAACTCAACACCGACGGGCAATTGAGCTAGAAAAGTGCGACCCAATGGAGATGCTGCCTTGCCTTGGACAAAGTGACTGCGACGACGACTGTGGCTAGTTTTGAGTGATTCGAGACAATTTAAGCCGTCCTCCATATCGATCAATCCTGGGGCTACGCGTTGGGACAAGAGAATGGTAAGTTGAAGTAGTTTGACTCTGAAGCTGCCCTTTCCTTCTAGCTTTTCCTGAGGAAAGTTTTGTTTGAATATAGCAGTGAAAGCTGTCGCAATGGTTAGCAAAGAACTCAAGGGTGTTGAGATTTCATGGTCTGAATATGACAAACAAGGCTGACGAACCTTCGACATTCTGCATTGCGAGTTCTGTTTTATCGCCCTCGTCAAATGCGCCCAACTTGGAACCGCATTGGGAGCCATAATCTTGAAAGATAGCTTGAGTTGCTTCGCATGAGAGATAGTCTACGATCATGCGCTCAACGTCCAGCTGACTGGAGACATCTGCCCGTTTACCCTGTACCATATTGAAGTGATTTGAAGAGTATGAGATAGAAAGGAGTATAAAAGGAAAGATAGTAAGGAGTTAGTAAAGGAAAGTGTAGTTAGAGCTGATAGAAAGAGTGTGGGACCGAGCAAGCCCGGAGTTTGGTAGTATCTAAAGAGTGTGGTGAAAGGATTGGTTCAAGGCCAGCTGAAAGGTCAAGGAAGGAATGGAAGGGAAGTCCAAGAGCAAGCGGTCGTCGACAAGGCTGGCCAGGCGAGATAGATATCGGTTCTCCAAGATTCAAGATGGCACGCTTGGGAACCATACCAGGGGTGGCGAGCTAGCCTTGTCCAAATAAAATAATATCCGTCGGCTCCTGCGGCGTAGGGGACGATGCCATGCGGCTTTGGGGAATTAGGTGGGTTTGACTGCTCGAGGTTCTATGGCAGAAGCATTGTACATCAGATCTCATGATACCTATGGGTCTAGGGAGGGTGGTCGCGGTGCTTGTTGCCGGCATGTCGCATGGACATTGACAATCTTTGCAACTCCAGGCTGAACATGATCTTGATCAAATCAAGCCCCCAAAAGAAGCCACGCAGGAATGCTGGGATACAAAGCGACTTGTAGAGGCTAGTGTAGAGCCCGTCTCCATCTCGAGTCCCAAGAACGTTAAGCATACAACCAAGAAAGACCGCGCTAAACCAAACATGCAGGCACACGAGGCGCATACCCCCGCCAGCTGCTTGTAAAAAAATGCTAAAAGTCTACTTTTACACTTCTCACCTCTCTACACTTGGAGTTGGCCCCCTGAGAACGCAGCATGCATGGCTAGTGTAGTAGCCACGCCAGGTACAATAATAAACGTGCAGGATCGGGTTTTGTGTTCCTGGGAATCCTGGCGCTCTTGGGTCTGAATGTGGGTGTCCAAGGTGTCGTAGACATGGAGTTGCAGCGCTACTCTCCAGAAAAACCAACACCGTGGTGCGCATTCTGTGCCTTGTGCATAAGCGGTGAGCATCAATATGCCCTCCCTACTTTTGTATGTACACTGGAGGGAGCAAAGAAAATTCTAGCGTACTGTTCATGTCCGCTGCCGGCATGAACCCGTTGAAAGGGGTTGTGATATGTCGATTGTGATCCATCACGTCCAACTTCATGTGTTGAACCCTGAAGTAGAGGTACCCGGCCCTACCATCTGCCGCTTTACCTTGCAACCTATCCTTACCCATAATAAAATTCACAGACTTTTCTTCTACGCGCGGCGCTGAGATTCCAAGGTGTTACAAGTTCAAACTTGCGACTTGCAAGAGCTCGGGCTCACCAGCCCAAAGCGTGGAAAGCGGATTGCGAGCTGGCTACCGTAGTTCCTAAAACGTACAGGCGCCATGGCGCAAACCACATTGGAATTGCGCCTCAATTTCATCCCCGTATCGATAGCCGCCCATGGCCCCGAACTCGCGGGACGGCCCTCGACGGGTTTGAGTTCGCGGTTGCGAAATGTGACACAAAATAGGAAGAGATGTGCTAAAAAGAAATGACAGGTTTCACCACTCGCGGCTACCGACAGTTGAGCCTTGAAAACAACGGGTCCTTGCGACCAAGGCGAGGAGAAAAGAGGTTGGAATCAAAAAGGTCAGCTTCAGATTGGGGAGGGTGTGTAGTCGTCAAGCCATAGCTAGGTAGGGAAGAGGGTGGCTTTGTGTACGCCATGCTGCTGCAAGTTCATTCTCCGAAAGTTCCGTTGAGTTGATCGCATTATTACGAGGCTGCTAGCTGAAGTGGCTTTTGATCAGATGGATTAGGTAGACTGCAGATTGAGAGAATTAGAAATTGAATATCCTTCCGAGTGCCTTTTTGGACATGCGTTCGATATGGACTTGATTAAGCTCGGCTAAGTAAACATACCACAGTACTAATCATTTACCTATACGACGTAGTTCCTATTTGGTTTAGAGATTGACTTTATTCCCTATAAGAATTGGTAATTGCTTTTGAAAGATTTGAGCCAACTTGCTCCGGACTTTAGCGGTTCCAAATTGCTTTTTAAATTGTCAAACGACATCTCAAGGAAATTTGGATGGGCTCATCATTCATGGGACAGCCTAATGCTCTTCCCAGAACCTAGACATCAGGCTGAGGCTTTAACATCCACCAACGGGCATCAGCAGAGAGTGCTCCTTCCAGCTTTGGCAACAAGAACCATATAACAATCTCACCTCGCAATTTTCACTTGAACTTCAATGTTCTAAGCCAGTGAGGTCATGCAAGCCTCAGCCAAGTGACCATTCACGTGAGCTGTACAGTTTCCGCCACTTTCACTGATCGGCCTAGTTACCGTCATCCCAAGTCACCACCAAGTTCAAGTTCTTGTCGTTGATTGTTTTAAACCCTCGGTTTCTAACTTTCTGAATACCACAACGCATCGAATGTCCAGACTTCAATTTCGTACTACGTAAGTAAACACTCATCTTGAAGAGATTGCTTCGAAATGAATTAGCAAACGCCCACAGAGCTAACCAAATTGCCAGAAATCTCCAAGGTGAGCGCCCTTATTCAGCGCGTATTCCCACCACCTCTATCAAAATCACTCAACTCAACAAAAGTTCGGCTTTTACTAATTCTTTTATCTAGTTTTCAAGCCGTTGTAGAAATACAGCTCCTTTCTATTGCCTTTGTGCTTTTCAGCCAAGGCGTTCGCACCTGCAGTCTCCGCGTAGCTGCATGCGTAAGTGCATAAACTTTCATCCACACCTTCAATTTCGAAAGCAAATAATCAAACAAGAAAATGTTTCCAATGGTCTGTTAAATCTGTAATTGGGTATTGTATATGCGATCTCTTGAATCATGAGATAATTCTCCGCTGCGTGTCAACATCAAGATTCAAGCCTGCCCGTTCAAAGGAGTCACTGCATATTTACCATGGAACTTGGCTGACAATTATTCGTTTTTTCTTTCCAGATTGCTCGCTCGACTTCAAAGTCTTTCCTTCTGTGGCTGTTTGTTGCTGCATTGCTGTGCACCGTCCAGGCTGCTTGCACTCGACCAGTCGATGAGCCGTCTGTTAATCTCCAGAAACCACAAGACTATCCTTTCACCCCTGAGCGCTCTGGAAACGCCACGAACATGTCGCAGCAAGTTACCAAAGCCGGCTTCCGTTCCGTAGTGTACTTTGCCCAATGGGTTAGTCTCTCCTCCTGATGCACTCGTGATCCCCCTTGGACAGCCATGGTTGATCTAGCCATGAACCAAGGCGAACTATCAAATATAGCGGTAGAGCCAGTGGGCCGTAAGCCGCAGGCCGTGGACCGTCCACAGTCAATGGACTTGTTTCCGAAAAGTTTCCCAGCACTCACGATGCCCCCCATGATATCAAAATATCAAACCATGTACTAACCTTTTCTCTCAGGCCATCTACGCCCGCAAACACTTTCCAGCCGACCTACCCATCGAACAACTAACCCACGTTCTCTATGCCTTCGCAGACGTCAACGGCGAAAGCGGTGAAGTCACCATTCCTGACAGCTGGGCTGACACTGACATGCACTACGCCAACGATAGCTGGAACGATGTCGGCACCAACGTCTACGGCATCACCAAACAGCTCTTCCTCTTGAAGAAGCGCAACCGTAACCTCAAGGTCCTACTCTCCATCGGCGGCTGGACCTACAGCCCTCACTTCGCCGTCCCAGCATCCACCGACGCTGGCCGCGCAAAGTTTGCGCAAACTTCCGTGCAACTACTCAAAGACCGTGGATTCGATGGCCTCGACATTGACTGGGAATATCCCCAAAATGACAATGAAGCAGCAAACATGATTCTTCTGCTCAAAGCTATTCGCGCCGAACTGGACGCGTATGCAAATACGTTGCCAGACAAGCCACACTTTCTGCTGACGATTGCGGCGCCCGCGGGCCCAACGAAGAGTGTGCTCAAGATGAAGGATTTGGGCCAGATACTCGACTTTGTCAATCTCATGGCCTATGACTATGCTGGCTCGTGGAATACTACGACAGGACATAGCTCGAACTTGTATCCAAGCCAAGATAATCCAGATTCGACGCCGTTCTCGACTGATCCCGTGGTCAAGTACTATATTGACAATGGTGTTCCTGCGGACAAGATGGTACTTGGCATGCCGTTGTATGGTCATGCTTTTACCAACACGGAGGGTGCTGGAAAGCCGTACCAAGGTGTTGGGGCTGGCAGTTGGGAAAACGGTCTCTGGGATTACAAGGTTAGTCGGGTCCTCCCCGAAGAAAACGGGAACTTGAGAGGGACTGTGAGACTAATTTGATGCGATATAGGCTTTGCCGCTACCAGGTTGTCAGGAACATTACGATGCTAAGCTTGGTGCTTCGTATTGCTATGATCCTACTGCAAAGACATTCGTCAGCTATGATAACAAGGATGTGGCCAATCAAAAGCTTGCCTATATCAAAGATGGCCACCTTGGTGGTGCTATGTGGTGGGAGTCATCTTCAGATAAGAAGGGTGGCGATAGCTTGATCCAAACCGTATGTTTTGACCTGAGTAATCATTGCGCTTTCAGTTGTTCTAATCATATTTTAGGTATTCAATGGCCTAAACGCTCAAGGCCTCGAGCAGTCCCAGAACGAACTCAACTACCCACAGAGCAAATACGACAACCTGAAGAAGCAATTCCCGGGCAACTAGTTGCTCGGTGGTTCTCGACCACTCGCTGTTGGCATGAAGGCGGCCTGAAGGACAAGTTCTTGAAGGACTGCTCTTTGAACAGCTGTTTAGTAATGATGCACGACCATTCCTTGTTGACTAAATATGTCCCTTTGCTGTACATAATGACCTAGCAATACGATACCCTTTTGACTGTCACATAGTTCTCTGGCACTTGCTCCCTAACGTAGACTCCTCCTAAGCAGTGACGCCCAACGCTTCCTTTAGACAATTAGCAAACATCATTAGCTCCCGACGATTAAACCTACCTTCAATTCCACCAGATCCACTCCTTCCTCCTGTCCCGCCGTCTCCGCAACAACGCCCCAAATTTCCTTCACAATCCGCTTTCGTCGCTTTACAACACCGCCCCACCGCTTCATCTCCGCCTGTACCGCCAGACGCTCCTCCTTGCTCACAGGAGCCGCCTCGCCTGCGCGTAAAGGGCCTAGTCGTGCGAGCAACTCTGCCTGCTGCGACACAAGAGACTCGTTCGCGTGCTGGAGGTCCGAGAGGGTGAGTGAGTTTGACAACGAGGCAAGTTGCGCTTTCAGCTGTTTGAGCGTGCTTTGCTGGGCGGCGAGATCGGTACGTAGACGTAGGGTTTCGGCTGCCATTGCATCGATCTCTTCGGTAGATGGGGCGGCGGATGCATCCTAAGTGGGTTCAATTGAGTGAGCGACAAATAAATAACTGGGTAGGTACCTGCAAAGCATGGTAGACGAGTTGTTTGCCAGAGGCGCGGCCTTCGATCTGAGCCTTGTCATGCAGGTCTTTGAGGATCTTGGCGGCCGCCGCTGGGAGAGGTTAGTGGTCTGCTTGACAGATTGATAGGTGGCATGGGAGTGTCGAGTTGGACGGACCTTTGGTGACTTTGTTGTGCAGGTTGGCGGATATGTCTGTTGCCTGGAAAATTAGACTGCCTGGAGCCCTGGTCTGTGACTGCATCTTACAGAGTATGGTCGACTGGGTGTAGAGTGGTCAGCAACTTGTTATTCAATTGACTGGCACATACTCACTTTTGCTTTATCAAGTAGCGGAGAACAGTGTCGACGGCTGGTGGCAAAGTTAGTAGACGTCTTCTCGAAGTGTGGAAGACTGACCAGCATCGCCTGTCACCTTTTCCGTCTTCTCCTTCTCCTTCCGTGGTGCCATATCTCGTTGATGTATGAAGCTTGAGGAATGGGGACAGGATGTTATAATGCTCTGTAGGTTAAAGGAAGGACTTGAAATCAAAGCAACACGAGAAGAAATTGCACAAGGCTCCTATCACGAAAATCCGAAATAGGAACAGCGTATTTCGAAAGTGGAAGGCACGATGGATGCCAGACCAAAGTAAATTAGTAAGACTAAAAAAGACATGGAAGAATGTCAAAACATGAATGCATATGCGACTCCATTATTAATCGCTGATTTTCCCATAATATTTCACATGAAGCCTGTTGTAGGCCGATAAATATCACAATACAAAATCCTTTCCCTACCCAACATGCTATGTCTAATCATCTCATACTCAAATGGTATCTTCGTCTTACATGATAACCTACAATATGTTAGCATGTTTTGCACAGTCGCAATGTACAACAGAAGACTTACACAATCGCCCTCTTTTGTTGGCCCTTGAGGAATACCCATCTCGCCAAAGGTTTTTGGCCCATTACCGGCGGGTGGTTGCGGTTTGGGAGGAGCTGCTTGTTGTTGCGTACCGGGCCGAACTGGTGCTGGTCCTCCTTGTGGGCGTTGTTGACGTCCACCCGGTCCGCCTGGTCGTCCGCTTGGCCCACCTGGTCCTCCTCCAGGTCCGCCGAAACCACCAGGACCTTGAGGGTTGGAATTTTGTCGCAGAGGTCGTGGAGGGCCGCCCTGAGGACCACCTTGAGGCCCACCTTGTCCAGGTCTTCCTCCCAGTTGCGGACTATGACCGGGCGATTGCTGCTTGCGTGGATGAAGGGGCGCTACGAATCCTATATCTTGCATGCCTTGACCTTGCTGGGGTTGAGGGCGCGGAGAAAGACTATTTGCCCGACCACCTGGGCCACCTGGGCCTCCTGGGCCACCTGGACCACCTGGACCGCCGTACCCCATATCTTGTTGCCGCTGGTTTTGATTTTGATATCCCCCTCTTCCCCCGGGTCCATATCCTCCTTGACCTGACGGCTGTCGACCTCCTTGCCATCCACCTTGTCCAGGTCCGGGTCCAGGTCCGGGTCCTGGGCTGCCTTGCCATTCAGGTCGTCCACGGGGATCATTGACGGTTGTAGATGGTCTTTGTGGTCCTCCTGGACCAGGTTGGCCTTGACCATATAGATTTGGATTAAGACTGAATGCCGATCCAGCAGAGGATTGTCGTTGGTGAGCTTGAGGTGGAGGACCTCCTTGTGGCGCAAAGAAACCACCAGCTGGTGCAGGTCCCATTCTACCATGTTGTGGAGGTCCATTGTCTAATGGATATGGAGCAGTAGATCCAGCGCGATCGAGATGTGGGGGCTCGTCAGCAAGAGGATACGGTGCTGCAGATGCTGACCTAGGTGGCCGATTGTTGGATTGTGAGTATTCTTCATGCTCGTCCATGACTGATGGGAGATCAGGTACTTTTTGCTTGAATCTGTCTGGTCGAACGCCTCGTTTTGAACCGTATTGCGATCTAATCTTATTGACTGCAACCTGTTCGTGGTCTTGTTTCGACAGCGTCTGCTCTTGCCTCAAGCCTTCTATTCTTTGGATAGCATCCGCGTTTTCGTGTGTGGCCGCCTTTTCATACCAGTCGCGAGCCTTGTCAATATTGACTGGGACATTCATGCCAATTTCATGAAAGTATCCCATTGCAAACTCTGCAGTACCCAGTCCGGATTGCGCAGCTCTTTCAGCATAGACATAAGCAAGCTCCTCATTCTTCTGAAAAATGCTTTCATAGCCGCACAAAAACCATTTACTGATGGCCATCTCAGCCTCTGGCTCTCCTTGCCTTGCAGCGAGAGAATTGTAATGAAGTGAGAGAGCCGGATCAAACTCGCAGCCCATAGCACAGAGTTCGTAAGCTGCTCCCATCTTTAATTGTGCCTTCGCAAATCCAAGGTATGCAGCCTTCTCGATGTTCAAGCGGCCGCCGTCCTCATCGTAGGGTAGAAGCACTTCTGGGACTTGAACTTGTGGTAGCTCTCGAACTTGGAGCATGCCGAGAACCTGTATGGCATCAATATCTGCGGCATGTTGAACTACAAGATGAACTCACGTATGCACCCTGAGGTGCGTTCTCATCCGCCTGCTCGGCAGCAACGCGAAGCATTGCAATACCTTTTGCAAAGTCTTGTTGTTGACCCATCTGACCCATCAAAGTCATCATCCCGAGCCTCTGGGCCCTCGTTAGCTCAATCATCAATTCGCAGTAGTTCCACATACATAATTTGAAGCTGAGTCTCCTGCTTCTGCCCCGCGACGGTAATGTACCAAAGCCTTCATGGGATCGTTGCCTTGTTCAAATTGCATACCCATCCGATATTCCGCACGCGAGTATCCCTGTTCGGCAGCACGCATGTAGCACCGGAAGGCTTCCCGCTTGTCTTGTCGAATACCAAAATTTCCAAATTCAAGCCACATGCCCTTCATGAACTCTGCTTTGGGGTGATGTTGTTCCGCGAGAAAGTTGACAATGTTCATTGCGTCTACTCGAAGTTGGTGCTCGATTTCGGGGGTTACAGGGCGCTTTGGTTGATTTATGGCTATTCGTTCCTCGTACAGTTGGCTAGTCGCTATGTAGGCCAGGACGTCTTGGGCCCATGCCAACTGCATGTCCGGGTCGTTTGAGTTGAGGACGGGAAGGCGAGCATTTTCTAATATTTGTTCCTTTTCTTCGTCTGAAGGTGGTACGTTCGGTTTGGCTACGACAGGAGGAAATGGGGAGAAGTGCGGCATGTCGCTTGTTGTTGTGCCAAAGTTGGGCGCGGTGATCTGCGGAGCTTGATTCGTGCTCTGGTATGGGTGAAAGGAGGACCGCTTCTGTTCCGAGGGAGGTTGCGCCAGCGACTGGGCTTGAGGGGGAGAAGAGTGAATAGGATCGTTGGCCAGTTCTAGTGAGGCAAGATTGTTTTGAATGTTTTCAGGGACTTCGGGGGTGATGCTAAGAAAAACAAGGTCAGGTTATACTCTACTAGTCTGAATGCAACGCTGTTTGAAGAGTAAGGTAAGAAAAGCACGGGTCATAATACCGTTGTGGCGCAGGCGAGACGAGCTCTGGGGCAGGCGCGGGCATATAATAGTCGTCGAAACCACCAGGAACAAATGTAGCCCCCAGTTGGGGAGGAACTCCGGCCATAAGACGTGTTTAATACTGAGGCCAAGTTGTGGGGTAGGCGTAGGCGGTGTCCAAGGAGTAGTAGAGTAGGAGACAGTAGTGGTAAGTTGTAACGGACAGGCCGGACCAGTGCAATGGCGACGTTGGGTGCTGACCACTGACCAGGCAGGCACAGGCTTATGGAGCGCGAAGTAATTACCTGTTAGTAACGCTGAGGAGTGACAAGGTGCTAATGCGCTGACCAGGGCGCAAAAGCTGGCAGAGAGAGCAACAGCAGTTAAAGTTGGCAAAGCGCGCCGGATGTAATAGGTACAATAATATTGGGTCAGAATATCGAAGCCGTAGCGGGAGCCTGAGGGGTCCAATTTGCAGGAATGCGTGGGGCTGATCTTAAGCCTCAAGGTTGTAAACGACAGCAAGCCAAGATTCCAAGATTCCAAGATTCTTGATCAGTCTGGCTGGACGACGATGAACGGTGGGTTTTCGTAAAAAGAGAAGAAAAGGATGTCCAAGGGCGGATGTCTTGGGATATGGAGGAGGTACAAAGAGATGAAGGAAGGACTTGTAGTTGCGCGTGCGTCTTTAGAGGATTTGATCTGTACACTGTACAGCCTCAACTACTCCTGAGTCCTCTGGACTACTCTATGGAGCGGGTAGATGATATACTATTCTGCGGGAGTTCCCAGCCTTAAGAAACGTCTATTGGTTTGGAGCTGGATCATGTCTCTTAGTAGTTAATTTATTCCCATTCGTGTTTGGTCGTGAGATATTGACTCTTGTATCCAACTGTCAACTGTGAGAGAGAAGTCTCAGACATAAATCACGAGCACAAGCAAAATTGTAATGTCCACCATCTTGAAAAAGACACGACGTGCAGGAAACATTGATCGAATACGATTGTCCCACTCCCACATCCTCCCCAGTTCATGTTCATAGCAAGCCACGGGGTATGTCTACGGTAGGTCTCCAGAGCCTCGAAGCATCAAATCCTCCAATAGTCCAGGGACCAGCACTGCCTCATTTATCCGCCAGCATCAGGCTATACTGGACTCGTTGGCTAGGCAGAAACGGAGATCACTCTCCTACCTATCATTGAGTGCGATCACAAACACTGTACGCTATAAAAAGTATATTCCTTCTTGATTCTCCAGAATCTTGAACAGGTCAGGACCAACCTTGTGCCTACCAACATTTCCTTTCACTGCATATCATCGCTTGACAATCGCAAAAACTGATGATAGCTTCCATGACTATACGCCTACGCAGTACAGCATCGAAGAATTCCTTTATGCAGCATCAAATGTTATGCATGGGTAATTCCCTTTTTTCACGTGG
The DNA here is from genome assembly GCA_010405405.1 of Microthyrium microscopicum. Taxonomy (NCBI): domain Eukaryota; kingdom Fungi; phylum Ascomycota; class Dothideomycetes; order Microthyriales; family Microthyriaceae; genus Microthyrium; species Microthyrium microscopicum. Next base: position 843,823 of record MU004241.1, on the reverse strand, counting down.
CTGGCTTGGCTGGTCATCTAAAAATAGCTACGACTTTTCAGCCTCTCCACGCGCCTTCCAACAACCATTTCTCCGTCTCAAACCCAATTCTCAGCTTCAATCTCAATTCATCATCTTCTGCTCATTTCAACAATCTCCTCACCGACTGTAGCAGCTCTCCGTTGACTGCATGATGTGCATCAGATTTCTTCGACTTCTGTCGTTGTCGCATACCTAAGCTTGAATTCTTAGCAGGGCACAACAACAGATGGACAAACTAAATGGCGTCCTCACTGCAGAGTCACCAGCTCCCTCACAATGACTTCATTACTGTGACTTCGTTCCTCATCAAGTGCCTACATAGGTACACTATTGGCTCAAGTATCAAGTACGACGAAGAATAGAGGCGATGATGTTCAATATTGTCGTAGAGAAAGACGCCTTGTTCGGTTTGTCCATCGTTTCACTGTCGCTTACCATTGATAATCGTTGCATTAGGCTCGCTATTCTATCAGGGACGAGACGATTGGAATTTCTTCGTCACTGTACATCAAATCTCATGCCACGATGATCTCAAAAATATGTATCGTCGCTGACCACGGAATCCATTGGCCTTGAGATCCAGCGATAAGGGTAAATATAGATATTGTCCTTACATTATGAGTAACCCAATCATGGATTGTTTTTTGAACTTATGCCTGAACCGGGGATCCGGTTTTGCTCTTTCCAATCTAGAGCCTCCCTGCAATTTATACCAATTCTAGGAGAGTTGCGGAGGCATTTTGTGTAAGGCTGGACTCGTATCCAGAATAACAACTCCTTCAAGGCTACAAGCTTTTTTGCCAGAAAACCTTTTCACTACTTTATATCATTCTTCCGATTTCCAGATAACTACAGGAGTAAACTACAGTGGTGAGCGTCATCGAAATGTACCTCTCATAGGCTTTAGCCAAGGAGCCGCGGTGGAAGGATGGCTTGATATTAACTGACCAAAACTCATATATTCAGAACCAACTATAGTGCTTTACACCACACTATAACATCGCCGCTCTCCTAAGGATAATTCAGGTACGGACAGACCACTCCGCAACCTCTGACGTGTTGACTTATTGGTCTGGCAGCAAATACTCCGGCAAATTTGGCTATTGATTCGATCATATACATCTAGGATGTCCTGCCGACTGAGAGCCGCTCTCGAGCCGTCCTGTAACCATATTCTGCAATATAGTATAGCAACTATCGATGACAGGATTGAATCTATATTGTCACAATTGGATATCGCTGCACCGTTTGGCTAGGATTGTCCTTCTACACCTGTACCTGGTCTCGCCGGTTGATCTCATATTACCTTCGTGATGTGTTGAGCCTCTCTCCTTTATACTTCTCCGCAATACCACGCTCTTTTATCAGCACACAGGCCTACATTCGGGCAACCTCAGTCCTTTCCTTCCAGTCACTCATTTCTGGTTTGGTAGTTCCGTCACCATGAAGGCCACGGCGACATTGTTGCATTCATTTCTGTTCTTGATTGCAGCATCAAGAGTCACAGCCAACCCGGCAGAGGCTGTAGCAGCAAAGGCCGACGACGAGGACGATGAAGATGAAGGCCTCTCACGGCTAGAGTCTGAATTCGCTCCTGACTTTCAGGAGCGCCCTCCTCCATTCCCCTTTAATTGGAGGCCACGACAATCTAGTCGCAGACCAAAGCAGAAGACGATCACCAAACACGATGCGACGAGAATCACTGTACAAGGACCTAACGTACTGTCAACGGTGTTCGCGACAACTACTCAAACTATCTCTGAGATCCAGATCCAGACCAAAACACAATCATTGGTCTCATTGAGTACGTCGACCTTGACGGTCATTCAAACTTTACCAGGGAACACAATCACAGCATCGCCGTCGACAATTACACTCACGAGCACAGAAGCTGGATCGGCTCTGCCAGCAAGTACAATAACATCAATATCAACTGTTATGGAGTCAGCACCTCCGGCTTCAACAATTATTTCAACGACGACAATTCATGCTGCCGGCCCAACTAAACCATCATGGAATTCTTCAGAAGTGGCACCTGCGAAGACGGTTACCGTTGTCTCTACAGAACTTGGTCCAGGATCCATCACTACTATTACCAAACAAAAAACTCAGTATGTAACACTACCTGTGACCGTCACCGGAAGTCCCTCAAACTATTCCGCCCAAACATTCACAAAAACGATAACCGAAGCTGCTGTCGGTCCGACGAAACCATCGTGGAATACTACAGAAGTAGCAGCAAAAACGATTACGGTTACCGCCTCGGGAATGCCGTCGAACTTCTCCGCCCGAACAGTCACAAAGACTAAATTCTTCACACTACCAGTCGAGATTACAAAGACAATAACCGAAGCTGCTGTTACCACAAAACCATCATGGAACTCGACAGAAGTAGCAGCAAAAACAATCACAATCACCGCCACTGGAAGCCCGTCAAACTATAGCAGGACTGCCTCCGCCAAAACTGTGACGAGGACGCAATATGTTACTCTTCCTGTAACTATGAGTGGCTCCGCCGAGACTGTTGAGGTCACAAAGACCCAGACTAAGACCGAGAGTGTAGCTGGTAAGTACCTCAAGTATATCACTAACTCCTTCAACTAATAGTAAAGAAGGGCCAACTGTAACCTTGACAAACACAGTTGCTACCACAATATATTTCACATCCGAGGCCATTACCATAACGAAGGAAGCAGCTAGCTCAGCCCAAAGCTCGACTTCAGTAGTCCAGTCTTCCTCCTCAGCAGCTCAACCAGAGTCGGTATCACCAGCATCAATTGCTTCCCCAGCCTCGCCATCTGCAGTACCAACTCCCTCACCTGAAACAGCCGTACCAACCGCCTTGTCCACTGCGAAGACGTCAACAACCGAGTTGTCTTCCGCTCCGTTGCCAGAATCTCTCGTCACCCCGGCTCCTAACGCCCCCAAAGCTGCCAGCACTATGGCCACCTCTTCTCGCCACTGCCGCACCCAATGCGAGCGCCCCTGGATGTCACCGGTCGACGGATTGAACATTGAGACCATCGCTCCACTCTCCACCGGCCTCACGGGCGCACGCATGATCACCTCATCTGGAGCCGCCGCCGAAGCATCCCCGTCCGATAGCAGACAGCGCCTGCCAACCCAGGCAGGAGGCTGGGGCTTCGCCACGGCTGGCCACAACGAACCATCTCCAACACCTGTTCCCGCGCCACAAGCTGCACCAGCACCAGCACCAAACGTCAAGCCGCAACCGGCTCCACCAGCGCCACGGGTAACGGTTGAAGCAGAACGACGTCCAGCGTCAGGCATGGGCCGCGCGAAGCAAGAGGCTGAGGAGAAGGCGAGAAAAGAAGCTGAAGAGAGGGCAGAGAAGAAGAAGTCCTCGTCGTGGTTTCCATCAGTATTTGGAGCGCGAACAGGGGGAACAGCGGCGCCAGCAGAAGCGGAGACAGACAATGATGTAGATGATGGGAAAAGAAGGTAGAGCAAGCGCTAGTCGCTATTTCTGATTTATTCGCCGATATGATTGAAAATGTATAAACATGGCTTGAAAGTTGTGCTCCTGAGTCCTAGCAGTTTGCTACGTTACTCGAGTCACTTCCAACCCTCAGCCTTACCTTCCAGCAGATGGCCTGGAAGATTCTGGCCTTGTTATGACTTTAGATTGTTTCAAGGTAGGATACAATGAACTTGGGGTACTTGTTGAATTATTTCTTGTAGTATAAATACAATTCTTACACTATTTCGAATGCTGCAGTCGTTGATTCCAGCACTCTTTCCTATGGTCGACACCTCGTCTCGCATGATCGTATAACATGCTGTACACTGTAGCTAGAAACGGTGTTCCCTTAATATATGCATACTGGGCCTTTAGAATACTGGATTTGGCCCTTTCGAAGCGTCTTCACGCTTGCGATGATCCTGCTGACGACCCCACTCCGTTGAATCCACAAGTCTCACTCCGTACCATCGTCATCTTCGGCCTACAATTGAACTTCTTGAACTTAATAGCAAATTTCCAAACAATCAGGAATTAGTCATGAGCAAACTAGTTCTCTACGATATTCCAACGAAGGATCCGAGACGATGCTGGTCACTCAATACGTGGAAGAGTAAGGTCACCCAAGCCAAATGTAGAAGTCAGCATATCTAACAGACCATAGCACGTATGGCCCTGAACTTCAAGGGTGTCGACTATGAGACTAAGTGGGTTGAGTATCCAGACATTGCCGCAACTCTCAAGGAACTGTAGGTTCTGCAGATAAATTTAAATGCACTTTTTATTGCTAATGATTCTTGAAGTGGTGTAACTGCCAACTCAAGCGGGCCACGAGAATATACCTGTCCAGCCGTTCGCTTTCCCGATGGTACAGCAGTGATGGAATCTACAAAGATCGCGGCTGCTTTAGAGGAGCGATATCCCGAGCCTTCGTTCAATATGGACTCGCCAGAACAGAAAAAGCTTTCAACGTTCATTGTGCAGCTTATAAATCGTAAGCACTGCTCCTACACAAAGTCGATATGGGTTGCTTGATTAGCGAACTTCTATTTGCAATCTCAAACGATCATATTGTTTTCACTTTTGAGCAGTTTCAGATGGTCTTGTACTGACATGCTCAGCCACATTTGCAGATTGGATGACCCAAGTGCCGGACCACTTTCTCCTTCCACGCTCCAAGGAGTACTTCATTCGGACCAGGGAAGAGTCATTGGGGAAGACGCTGACCCAAGCTAGAGAGGAAGATGGTGGAGACACAGCTTGGGCAAAGAGTCGTCCAGCTTGGGAAGATTATGCAACGCTCTTGAAAGCTAAAGGAGGCCCGTTTCTGTTGGGAAGCACAGGTCAGTTTCCATGCTCTACTTTGATATGATTGCTGATGTTGTGCGTGTAGCTTCGTACGCAGACTTTGCGGTAGTGTCATTCCTCAAGATGATTGATATGATGCATCTGGAGCTATTTAATAAGATTATGGCAGTTGATCCGGTGATTTCTCGTTTGTATGAGGCATGTGGGCCGTGGTTGGAAAGGAATGATCACTGAGCAAGGAAGAAGTCGTTTGGCACCCGACAGTGGAAGCTGCTGTCTCGGAACTGGAGGTAAAGCTTCAAGAATAAGTTCTTGAAGTCAAACTGTTGTCATGAATACAAGAATCAGAAATAGAGTGGGCTGTAGGGCATTTGTGCAAAAGAACATATCGTGTCTATTTAAAAGAATACAGAGTCTATGTTGCCTCAGAAGGCTCAGATTTTATGGCCCCCGAATTCGGAGATCATGTATACTTGGGGTTTTTGCGTCGGATTCAATGTTTGTTAGCCGTTCAAGGGCTCTTTAACGTCAAAATAGAGCCATACTGATTCATACACCCACTGATACGATATCTGCCTTTTCTATGAACAGGCACAGATTGCCATCGGATATGACAAATACTAAGACAATTTCAAATCTATTGGGACGTAAATCATTCGCTCTTCAAGAACTTTTGAGCGGGCATTTGAATTGAACAAGGCTGGGTGCCTCAGTCCACAACAAGGCTGAGGACCCACTATTCATAATTCGCCATCGAAGAACATCTTGATGTGCTTCAAGCGCCACATTATTTAGCTACCTATACCAGATCTGGGCCTTACGAGTTGACTCATTGGCTAAGTGTTCAAATGGCGCCATTATTCTTTGCACTTGCAGGTAAGTGAACTTATGCTTGTTCACTCCGCAATTTCCTTGCCTGACGATCGTTAGAACTTCACAGAATACCGTACCTTGCATATCTAGCTCTGAGTTTCTGAGCGAATTGCAATCTTTGCGGCTTGTTAAAAGCGTATACGCTGTGCAATTGTGAAGATACAACGCTATCAACCTTGTTGCTCCATAACTTTTCATCATGGGCGATATTGAGCAGCAAAGGCCTCAGCGGCACAACAATACCAATGGTACTAAAGTTGTTCTTAACAGAAATGAATCTTTGAAGAATGATATTCAAAATGGTGACGAAATTTCCCTAAATGGAGATGCCGAGAACATTATATCTCGAGCTGACGAGTTGTCTGAGGTTTGTGACTATCGACATCGTTGTGATCCAGGAATTGACTAATTTTTGGTTAGCTAATAGAGTCTGTCCGAAAGATCGTCCATTCGTTCATTCAGTCAGCGGATAATGCAGTAAAAGGCAAAGAAATTGGTCAAAGTCCGTTCCTTCCAGGAACGAAAAGAGTTGCCATTCTTGATCCACATTCGCCCGCGACTCTACAAGATATCCTCAAACTTCAACTTCCAGAAAAGTCGATCACCAAGGATGATCTTTTCGGCCTCATTCAGCAGATCTTCCAATACTCTGTAAACACATGGGACCAAGGCTTTGTCGACAAGCTTTACCACAGCACAGATGCTATCGGTGTTGTAGCGGAAATGATCTTAGCTGTTCTGAACACAAACGTTCATGTCTTCCAAACATCACCTGTTCTGACCTTGATCGAGAAGAAAACAGGACGTGGTCTAGCTCATTTGTTCGGCCTCAATGGCCCACATGCCGGTGGAATCACTCAGCCTGGTGGAAGCGCATCGAACATGTCGGCTATCATCATTGCACGGAATCATCTCTTTCCTGAGATAAAGACTGACGGATATGGAGACCGGAAGCTGGTCATATTCACCTCTGAGGATAGTCACTATTCGATCGAAAAGGCGGCACAAATATGCGGGTTTGGCAGCAAGGCAGTCGTCAAGGTACCCGTTGACAGCGCTGGCTGCATGATCGTTGGCGAATTGCAAAACGCCATCGACAGTGCTCGTATAGACGGATTTACTCCCTTTTTCGTCAACGCTACAGCTGGTACTACTGTTCTTGGCAGTTTCGACCCGTTGCCTGAGATCTCCAACATCTGCAAGAAAGAAAACCTGTGGATGCACGTTGATGGTTCGTATGGTGGTGGATTTGTGTTTTCTGAAACTCTCAGCAAAGGTCGACTCGATGGTGCTGAGCTTGCAGACACCATCACGATGAATCCACATAAAATGCTCGGTGCTCCAGTCACTACTTCGTTCCTCTTGTACAAGGACGAACGCGAAGTCCATGGAGCCATGACTCTTCCAGCAGGGTATCTCTTTCACAACAATGATGAGGGTGAAGTATGGGACTTGGCCGATCTAACGCCACAGTGCGGTCGTAGAGGAGACAGTCTCAAGATGTTCCTAGGCTGGAACTTCTATGGCCGGCAAGGATACGCCAAGATGATTGAGAACGCGTATTCTGTTGCTCAACATTTGTATGGTCTGCTCGAGAACCATCCTGATATCATTCTTGTCTCAAGGCAGCCACTTCCAGCACTTCAGGTCAGCTTCTATTGGGCTAGAAATCGTCAATTGGGACAAGACGCGGCAAAGAATACTCAGGTGACGCGAAGTATTGCTGCAGCATTGATCAAGAGAGGTTTCATGACCGATTACGCCCCGGCTGCTTACGGAAAACATCTTCGTGTTGTTATCGGGCGCCAAACGAGACTTGTGACTGTGGAGGGGTTAGTGAAAGCCATTGAAGGGGTAGCAAACGAACTTGATTTGTAAATAATATCATAGAATCACCAAGAAAAGTTCATATCCTCTATTCACATCGAGTAAACGTCCTTCCTGGATTAGGAAAGAATCGAGAAGAAGATGCTAGCAGACTTGGGAGTGCCAAAACAGCACCGTAAAGATATAATAAATCAATGCATTATGGTTCGTCTGAACTGAGGCCACTGTAAGCAATCAGTTCTGGGGGTATCTTTTTGAAGTCATACAATTGCGCCGAATATGCCAATCTTTGCCTTGCTCAATCCACTGTCCATCCGTCAAGTCCCTTTCGCTCTCCAATGCCTCTATTCACAGCTTGAGCAACATTTTCCCACTTGATTCCGTCGTGGTTTGACCGTGACGTCTTTTTTCGATTGATTTGTTCCAGAGCACCATTGTATTCTCCCTTGGCAATAAACCGCATTACCAATATATCATGTGATAGGTCGGAGCGTCCATTGTGCTTCGTCAAGTACTCGCGTACCCATTGCTCTTCCTCTTCGTCGAATGGCAGGTCTACCAACTCGGCTGCTCGATCACGGCGTTGTTCTCCACCTGGAAGTGATAAGACAGAGTCGAATAGCGCTTTTAGAAGAGGCTTCCGGACATTGGCTGATGGCGACTGGCGACGCATGAAGAAAAAGCCTTGTGTCAAGCTTGCGCGGACCAAGGCGGCGAAATATTGCTCACGAAGCTCCGGAGTGTTTAGTGCCGGATTTGTAGCGTCAAAGTATGCCAAGGCCAGTGAATCTTCACCAGCCCGAAGGAGCGTGGCCAGAATTTCTGAGCCAAAGACCGGAAGTAGCGATGGTTGTGTTAAGTATTCTACTGCTTCCTTGAAATTGAGCTTATCTAGACACCAGAGACCTTGCATGGCAAACCAATACTTTTTTGGGAGGCAAGCAGCTTTTTGGAAGGCATCTGCAGCGGAGTTATCCTTGGCAACCACACAACAGTCTTTGATGAGATAGTAAAGTAGCGCTTGTTTCTGAATTGTTTGACATGATGCTTCAGCGATGTGTTGATGTAAGGTACGAAACTCTTTAGCGTTCTTCGGCGGATATAGTTTAGAAGCTAAATAATCAGTATATTGTAATATGGGGCTATTGGCTGCGAAGCTCACAGGTTTTGAGGTTGAGAACGTCTAGCAGACGATGGAAGTAAAGCGGTGCATCAAGCTCCTCTTGCGCAGCGTGGACTGGCCCGACCAAGTGAGTTGGATAGTGGTTTTTGCCGACCAGACCAAAGACATCGTCGAATAAGGTTATGTCCAGCATATTTGTCAGTCCTGAGATAGGTTTCAACTCGGCGTGTTGAGGTTCGGATTCTTGAAGTAAACAATGGCGGTTGAGAGCTCAGAGCTCAGAGAAGTGACAAAATCCCATTTAGGGTTTGTTCATTAGGGTTAGCTCGACGCGTCTTTGAACTTCTGTAGCGCATCATGTCGCGTCCTACTTGGATCCATCCACCATGTGCTCCTTCCCGTATATATCTCACTGATCCCCACTCCCCTCAACCGCTCAGTTGACGATCTTACGACTTCTCCTTCTCTTCTGAACCTCATGACAACTTTTCTGTCCTTCTAACTGTTTTTTTGCGCATGGCAATTCTTGTTCAATCCAGCGGAATGAGCGTAGAGGAGGAAATGAAGCCTTTGCATCCATTCTTTGCAAAGCAAAAGGGTATGTGGTCAGCCTACCCAATACATTTAATAATATTAACTCTAGTAGTAGCTATCAAGCAGCCGGAATCAAACTCTCCCCGAACTTCCTCGGAGAAACCTCATAAATTAAATCCTGAACATCATTCCAAGATCGCCTCCACACAGCCGAAACGTGAATGCTCACCAACTTTACAAGCCAAGATAAATGGGAAAGAGCTTGTTGCAAATCATGGGAACCCGAAAGCACGCTCTCGCAAGAGCTCGGATGGGCCAGACGAAGCGGCCAATCTAGACACAGATCCTAATCACGATCGACGAAAGCGACGGAGAACAAGCGAACCTGAATCACTGGAAACGAATGGTCCTGATCACAATCTTTCCATGCAGGATCGAACCATTCGACAAGCCGTGGAAGTGCTAATAACCACTCCTCCAGCAGCCGCCCAACTCGATGCTGCACCTTCGGCAGAACAGTCACTGGAGGTCAAAGACATACCGGAAACCACAGGCTCGAAAGTCCTGAAGCTTAGCGGGAAAGGGACACTGGGTTCGCCCACCAAAGCCGAGGAACCTTTACCAAAACCACCGGCGAAAGAGACCCCGAAAAAGCCGCGTGGTCGTCCTAAAAGATTGACGAACACTGCGAAACTGATTGATTCAGCTGTCCCGTCAAGAATAGTGGCCATCCCCTACAACAAGGCCAATCTTGCAGAGAAGATTGATAAGATCCTCTCAGGCATGGAAAGAGCAGAAAACTTGATTATCACGCCAGAAAAGCCAACCTCTATCCACATTGAAGCACCTAAACCGAAGCCAGTGCCCAAATCTACCCATCCTTTCTTTCTCACGAAACCCGCAACAACAGAACCTCCCGTGGACATTATCCTTTCGACGGTATCCACCGAACCTTCGGTACAAGCATATTCAGCTGCGGTTAAAGCAGCCAAAGCTCGGTTTGGTGTCTCTCTTCCTATGTCGCCAAAGAAGAAGGCGCAGTCAAGTAAGGTTCCAGATGCTCCTTGGCCATGGCAAGGTGTAAGCCATGTAGGATTGGCGTTGAGTGACCTGGACACTAGCTCGAAGAATCTAGGCTGCAAGATCCGCTCAAAGGCAAAAGGCAAAGATATCCCTACCTACGTATCTAGGGACGAAGATATCTTGTATCGGCTACTTGGCACGTTACCTTTGACTTCGATTGGGCCAGTTATGCACATTGACGGGCCACTCGCTGAATTAAGACTCCCTGAAAAGAAGTTGATGCCCGGATTTGTTGGGCTGGACCACGTTATCTGTGAGCTAGCAACGAATGATCGTGGGCTTGAGCACGCTCATCCCGCCATTCAGAAGCTGGCCGATGAGTCTCGAGATTATTTGTCTCGATGGGACTTGAATCACTGTGAGACACAATCGTGGTCATCCAAATATGCGCCAAAATGTGCAGCAGATGTCTTACAAGATGGCACAGAAGCCACCATACTGCGCGACTGGCTATCAGCTATGCGAGTTGATAACGTCGACTCTGGTAAGCCATCAAAGAGTAAGAAGCCTCCCACAGAGCTCAAGCCGAAGCGCAAGCGCAAGCGTAAGGTCGAACTAGACGACTTTATCATCTACGAAGATGACGGTGAAAGCGATAATCCCGACTTTACAGACGTCGAGGATGGAAACATCGCTATGAATGGGAGCCTCCGCCCTCCTGGGTGCCAGTCCAAAATCCGCCGCCTTAACTCTAAGACTAGCAAACCTGGAAACACTGTCCTATTAGTAGGACCGAATGGATGCGGCAAGACTGCCGCTGTGTATGCTGTTGCTGAAGAGCTTGGATTTGAGGTTTTCGAAATCAATCCCGGTACTTGTCGCAGTAGAAACGACATTCTAGAGCGAATTGGCGACATGACCGAAAATCACCTTGTTCAGCAAGTTTCAAAGGCTGTTAAGCAAGTTGAAATATCCAAAGCAACCGGTGAAAAGCTTCATAGGCATGACACTCCAGCAGATTCAGCCGATGGCCGTCAGGGAAATATGACTGCATTCTTCAAGCCGGCTCCTGCTAAGCCCAAGACTGACAGTCCGGTGAAGAAAATGAAAGCTACGTCAATGACAGAATCGCTGGGGAATACACCAACGAAAAAGCAGAAACAATCGCTCCTATTGATTGAAGAAGCTGATATTCGTTATTCAGCAGACAAGTCATTCTGGACAACCATTATCACTTTGGCTTCTCTTTCCAAACGTCCAATTATCATTACTTGCAATGATGAGCAAAACATTCCCAAGAGTGCTATCACATTTCACGCCATCTTACAATTTGTTCCACCGCCAATTCATGTCGTTGGTGACTATCTATCATTATTGGCTTTCAGAGAAGGCCATCTTCTCACAACCAAGCATCTGGCGGACTTATATGTCAGCTTAGGCCTCTCGCTACGAGCTTCAATCGTAGCCTTAAACTTCTGGTGCCAGATGGCACTTGGCGATCAAAAGAGTGGTCTCGACTGGATGTTAGATCGCTATCCTCCTGGGATTGATCATGACCAGGATGGCAACAAGCTTCGAGCTATTAGCATGCAGACTTATCAAAGCGATATAGAGCAGTTCCCACTGGACACACTCAGCTTCAGAGATAAACCTCTTTCCGTAGCGGAACAGGAGGATACGCTTGTGGCCATGATCCGAGATTCCGGCTCCAGCCTCGAGGATGTTCTGTCGCATCCCAGCGATTTCATCTACTCTAACAATCTCTGTGGTATGTCTTTAGAAACATGCGAGTACCTGTCAGACAACAATAGTGCATTGGATGTATTTTGTCGCGGCGACATGCGCACTGGCCTTCAGGTAAGCGATTATTCTAGTTTTCGAATTACATACTGACCATATGCAGTCCGAACTTGATGCATCTCACCCATTACTGACTAAAGAGGCCAATCGGGATAATTTGGAAGGGCAGCGGTATCGCCATATGGTCTGCGATACAGTACCCGACAACCAGCATCTCAACGCTGCAGTGGCCGCTGCCTCCATTGTACAAGCACGAATACTGGCGGAAAGATCGAGACTCACCAGCAATGCATCATCGTGTCTGCCGCTTGCCTCCACTCTCCAAGACTTTGCAGCCAATACAGTCTCGACCGTTAGAGCGCTCGCAAATCCCGCTACCAAACCACAACTTACCCGTAGTGATTTCGCACGAGCTCTCGATGACCTGGCCGACGACCCTTCATCCACAACCGATGCCTATATCCTTTCGTCCTTTGACCGCGAATTCCAGGTTATCACTTGCGACCTTGCCCCTTATATCCGCGTCATTGCACGAGCGGATTTGGCCCTCGAGGCTGAGCGAGCAGCTTCATTAGCAAGTGGAAGCAAGCGAGCTCGCACCAGCCGCGTGAGCCGTGGAGCAGCGGATGGGAGTCGACGCGAGACTGTTCGTCGCGAACGTTGGTTCCCGAAGGAGTTGAACTTGCAATTGGTCATGGGCACAGGAATTGGTGAAGGCGATGCAGCGTATGCACAGCCGTTGGGCAGTGTGAAAGCGCCCGTAGAATTGCAGTCGTGGCGAGTTGACGGAGGTGTGATTGAGCGGCCACGAAGATATCTTTCGGATCTGCTGCGGTATTAGGATATGTAGCTCGTAAATAGGTTTATATAGGCATCAGCAACGAAATAATGCATCCAATGCTACTGAGCTAAGATCAGAACTGCCCGACGTGTAGTCAATTTGATATAATGACTGGTGAGCATTCAAAATAAACAACACGCAGGGCCATTTGTCTCTCGAGGGCTCCTACACAAGCTAGCAATGTCAACTCAAAAGTCTTGATTTATGGTGTATCCTTCATTGATTTTTCGTACAGGCTAGAATCTACCGAAACCTAGCAAGTCAAGTCCACAAAAACTCCGTAAACCATGAGAATGCACAACCATCCCAAAGCCTGACAATCAAATTCCCAATCACGACTCGGTGGTAATCTTTGCTTTGGAGTTTGTAACCTTGACACCCAATGCCTTGGCCTTGGCGATGATTTCGATACGCTTGCGCGCAGACACAGCGTGGGCGATTTCGGCAGCGTAGGTTCGGTTGTGCATGAGCAAAAGTTCGACATCCTTGGTGTTGTTGACGAGGAAAGCTTTGTGGCCTGAGGGCATCATGTGGCGGGTCTTTCGGTTGGAGCCATAACCAATCTGTATATCAACATTATTAGCCCATTGTTCCACTGTCCATCCTCTCATGCTCCAATCGTATCCCTTGTGTCTCGTCCCCTCGTTCCGGCCTTCCAATGTAATCATCTCGTGGGATCATCGTACCTTTGGCATAGCAGCTTGGCCACTGAACCGTCTTCGGACGCGGTTGTCAATACCCTTTGGTTTTCTCCAGCTAGGGTCGACGCGCATGAATCGATCGCTTTGATGGCGCTCGAAGCGCTTCGTGTCTGTAAGCAAACATAAAATCAGCTCATAGTCCTAATCATAAAGCCAGCCAAAGAGTCCAATTCATCGCGTCACAATTGGACCACGAGGCAGAGAGATTGCTGGATTCGCCGAGGGATAAAAGTTGACGTACGCTTCTTGACGATGGGAACATGTTTCTTTGCGGCGACCATTTTGACTGATTTTGCCGCTGAATTGGTGTAAGTGTCGTCGTTGTATCGTTGGCTCTCTTGCTTGGTGGGCGAAAATCGAGGTTGGAGCAATGTTCGGTGGTCCGGTCAAACTTTGTTCCGCAGTCTACGGGTAAACCTTCCCAAAAGAGTATGGTTCCAATTTTCAATATCATGCAACACCAAGACTATCTCAACCATTCGTCTCACAGTCTCCTATTTTGAAGTGCCGCCTAATATTATATGTGAAAAGCTCGGCAATAAGGTTAGCTTGCTAGGCTGTCAAGCGGGCCAATACGCCGTCACTTAGGAGACATTTTGGGATCAGTCAGTTAGTTTGTGGTTACTGATCACTCGCTGAATTCGGTCAAGTTCAATGTTGTTGTATATTTCCAGTTGGAGAACACTCATCATTACATTAATGGTCAAAATACAAGAGGCAAGCCTTCGTCATCCATTCCAATGGAAGACAAATGATGCGCAGGACGAGGTCCCCAAAAGCCTCGCACTTGTACATGAACATCAATCTTCTCCTCCACACCAGGACTCTTCAGGAAGAAAGTTGTGCCCGATAGTAGTCGATACATGTCGTCCCAGTCCTCTCCACCCTCCTTTGCAATATCGCGAGCGGTTCGGCCTTGTTCGTCCCGGGAGAGGGTATCTGCTCCAGCAGCGATGAGCTTTCGAACAGCCTCAATATTATTCAGTTCAGCGGCTCGCAACAGCATGACAGATAGGTGTAGTCCTGGTTTAGAAAGATCTGCTCCCGCTGCGGCCAATAATATGGCAAAATCATAGTGCCACTTCGATTGGCAGATTGCAAGAGGCGTCATTTTCCATGTGTCCTCAATATCAAGTGCTGCACCGTCTTTCAACAGAAGCATAGCTGCATCTTTGTTATCGTAGCTTGCTGCTACATGAAGTGGTGTCCGTCCAACTCGGTTCTCAAAGTCTATTGAAGTCCTTGCGCCATTGGACTGGAGAAGAGTACGCAATGTTTCCGTTTGTTTTGCGCGGACAGCCCAATGCAACGCCGTGTCCCGGGTCCCTGGCTCTCGCCCAGATTCGTTCTCTAGCTCCAGATTACTTACTGATAGCTGTTTCAGGTTTCCTTCTTTCGACAATGACCACAATGGCCTCTGCCAGGAGCTGATTAAGTCTTCGTTCCTGGTAGACTCTTTCAATTCCCGAACGATCTCATCATGGTGTCGTTCCCAGGCTACTCGAAGTGGAATTCTTGAATAATAGTCTTCAGATTGTACATCTGCTCCTTGGGCTTTTAGCCACCGTGCTGCGGAAATATCTCCAGCGCGACAAGCAGTGTGTAAAGGTGTCATCCCGTGCTTGTCTTTGCGATTCAAGTCGAGTCCATGCCCTGCAAGAAGTGAGAGTATCTCAGTCGTGGATTCATGCAAACCCGAGCAAGCAGCATGCAGCAAACCGCGATGATCGTCGTCAAGGACGTCTAAAGCATGGCCTGATTTTATCATTACCATAAGAACGTCAACATGTCCTTGCTCAGCAGCCCTGAAAAGTGCAGTTCCGCCATTCTCCAGATCTCGTATACTTGTATCTGCTTTCTTGTCAAGGAGAAGTCGCACGCTTTCTGCATCGCCTCTTGTTGCCGCATGAATCAGACTTGACCGTCCCTCAGTATCAAACACGTTGATATCAATGTCAGTTCGATCTATAAGGCTTTGAAGTATGCGACGATGATCTTCAAGAGTATGACCTTTGTGCATGAATTCTCCTCCTCCATGTGCATACTCCGTTGAAACATCAGCATGCATGCAAACAGCATGAATAAATGCTGTGTATCCCCCAGAGTCGCAGAGATTGACGTTGACCGAGCCATGAGAAAGCAGCATATGAACCATCTCAGCTCTACCCCCCTTTACCGCAGTGACTAAAGCAGAGCGATTGTAGACTTTTTCGTTCTGGGCGTTGATCAGGATTTCGTCTTGCTTACTCCTTATTAGCAACTCAACGACGTCAGCGTGACCATGTTCAACGGCTTCCATCAAAGCTGTTTTCCCGCGTCCGCTTTTGTAATTGATGTTTGCCCCTGCTGCGAGAAGCGCCTTGATGGTTGGAATGTGACCATGGCGACAGGCATATTGTAGAGGAGTCTGCCAGTACGTCCTTTCTCTATCATCAACTCCAAATTTGGAAGCAAGTTCTTGTACTAGTTCATGAAGATTGAACCAAGTGGCAACATGGAGTCCTCTCACTGGTCTCCGGACATCCCAGCCTTGAGCGTCTCGCGAGTAGCACCAATTCGCTTGTGACCAAGCCGCAGTTCTGTTCTCGTCATGAAGGTATGAACTCGCATTGACCTTGAGCTCCTCCCAGCTGTCATTCTTCCTGGCTCTACGCATGTGGTGTCCCCAGTGTTGAGCAGCGTATGAAATGAAGGAGTATTGCTGAGCTTTGTCGTAAAACTCGGACCAATCTGCGCAGGCGTCTGAAAATGCTGATACACTAAGATACTGTAGACATATGTTGGCCATTTCAGTCTGATGATCAGGGAACCACAAATCAGCAGTGTCATTAAAATACTCATAAAGTGTTTTGTGGAAAAGCTTGATGGGGGCCTTTTCTGCATCTGGATGAGGTTCTACAATAACAAATCCATGAGTGATATCGAGTATCAGCTCTTTGGCAATCATGCTGGTCTCTCTGATTTCTGTACTACCTGGCACTGTGCACAACGCATGTCGAAGCATGCCAACAGTGACAGGCTCGAAAGCGGAAGCCAAGAAAGAGAAGATCTTCATTGCTAAGTCCTTATCGTGTTCTTGGCTCAAGACTCTATCTCGGATAGTCGATTCGTACAAAGATTCGAGGTTTCTAGGCAAGGATTCAAGAGCCCTGTACGCTTCGTCTACAGTATGCTGTAGATTCAGAGTTGACAGATAAAGTTTTGCGTATATGATCTTGCCGGATGATCTCGCCAGAATGGTCTCAGTTGCCTTGGGAATAAGTTCGGGGTATTGGGAGAGCATTCTACCCAACCTAGTTTTGGGACCGACAGGTTTGAGCCTTCTATCTCTTCGAAGACTCTTCTTTTCTCCGATTTGACTCTTTAGTGCTCTTTCAATGTATTGCCGAAGTTCAGTATCTGGTGTTTCGATTCTGAACTCAACAATTTCGGGATTAAGGAAGTGATGAGACGAATCTCTGGCGCATTTCGCCCCTTTTTGCTTACATGGCTTGCAAATGTCAAATATGCTTTGCCCATTTTCGTCTTCGCAGACGGCGCATTGCCAATAGAGAGCTGTCTCCTTCACAGCCACTTCTGACTTATCCTGGGTATCCGGGTAGCAGGCATCGCATATTATTCCTAGTGTTTGGCCTTCAGTGTCGCGAGAAGTAGTCATGACCCTAACATGTAATGTGGTCTGTAGGCAAACTAGTTCGTTGTTTAGCCTGGAAATAGTTAGCATAATGTTACGGCTGGGTCTTATCCTCTTTCAGCAAAGCCCTTTTCGCAGTAGCATTGCATCGCACTGAATTACAGATGTAGGATGCCATATGAGGGCGAGAAAACCCTTAATTCGATCGTGTTTTCCATCAGAAATTGATGAAGTGCTTATGAGGAGGTAAACTCTTACCATTGTTTCACCTCTTCGCTACATTCGTCCAAAGCATCTACCACAAGAAAGCTTCTTGTGTAGCGTCGGAGCTCAGCGTAGAGCATATTTCGTACACACGTCTTATCAGAGCACGATTCTTCCTGGTCCTGCCGACACCGCCTACACAGATAAGGCTTCGATTGCCCTTTTCTTGACCTTGCATACGGTTCCGTCAGGACAGCTTGGTGCCGTTCCATGCTCCCACCAATCAATTGGTCCAGAAGACTTCCAAGGAGGTAAACGGGTTCCTGCTGTGTGCCTTGGGTATGGTCCAGATATATGACCATCACTGGGCATGATGAAGTGTCTACATATTGTTGAAGGTGGTTGACAACAATTGACGATATCATTGTCTGTCTTCAGTAAGTCTTCAGCTGTTGCCGCAAATCTTTGAATCTCTACCTTTCCGGAGCCTGCATCACCCCAGCATTGTAACCGAAAGTTTTGAACTTCAACCCAATAGAGAAATTCTTCGGAATTGAGAAACCACTGGCCGCATGGTTCTACGCATTCAGACATAAGCCGTTGCTGTTTACCAAAGTACTTGAGGGGAGAAAGCCAGCTAGATATGATTTGCAAGCTTTTGGTCTCGAGCTCTTGCTGTTGGACTTGACCTTGGAGCTTGATAGCTTGCAACTCCGCTGACAGATCTTCGAGCATAGTGGTGTTGCGCTTTGTATCGACCTCAATAGTTCGGATGACGGGGTTAATCGCCACAGTCCTTTCTCTGATTGCCTCGACTTTTGACACCGTATTTTCGATATGTCGCTTGATAGCTGTTGTATTAAATTGAACCTGTTTCACAGTCGAATCTGTTTGCTTCATGACATCCATACTTGCAAGAGACAAGGCAAAATGGTCGTGACCTAGTATTGACTGGATGAAAAGAGTATACCGGGCCATTTCATTTGTTGCGTTTTCATATCTGGCTGTAGATTAGACCTCTTCTTTCTGAAGTTGAAATCCTCACCAGGAGAATTGCATACCTGGTCTTTTTCCAGTGATATCCTAGCTGATCTATTACACCATCCCAACCATCTCGTTTCTCGACTTCATGCAGCAGGGCTGACATGCTTTTCATGAGATGTTGTAATAAGTCGTCCATAGAATCCAGGCCCTGAAACCACGGTGCTGGTTTTGTGCCATCAACGCCTTTTCGGGCATGATCAAAATCAAGTGCGATTCCATCATCGATATGTTGTTTAAGGCGCTGCATAACCTTGACCAAGTCTAAAACTTGATCCCGTAGCCTCTGTCTCTCTCGATTTGCATTTTTGATATCATGGAGATAGCCTGCGATCTTCACAGAGATGTCCACTAGCTGCACGATTGACGCCGCAGCGCCAACGGCTTCCATGGTCTCACAGAGGATGGACAGTGATTGTCCAGCGCCCTCGATCAGGCGGTATCATGGAAGGGTACTTGTAATGGCTCTAGGACACCGCATCCCAGGCAAAGGCAGATGTGAGAGGTTCAGAAAGAACTCTAACGAGCAACTCATGAATGCTAATTTTGGACTACTGAAGTCAGCCTAGTCGAAAAAAGGGGCGCGATGAGCCGGATGCAATGAGTGATGACTAAGCGGGCTCCCTAACCAAAGGGCCTTTTGCACATCAATAAATGATCAACCTCCCAACATTACGCTTGAGCGCGAGCAAAAGCCAGAAAGAACCTTTATTCGCCTCCAATAACACATATGTATCTACTAGCAGAGGTTTCTATTCCCTTGAGGCTCGGTCCTCAGCGTTGATTCGGACATTTGACTAGCCCGAGAGTGTAGGTGAACGGGAGTTAGAAAGTCCCGGCTGTCAAGTCCGGATTCTAGGCATCAAACTTTTTACTACTCTATTACTTACTATAAAAGTAGCCGGTCGGTATGTTTCGAGTTACTGTTGCCTTGAGAGCAGGCAATATAAATACCTTCAAATCTGTCTGCATCCGCGCCACTGGTCATTGCCCAGTTCAACGATATCGTTACATTTCCACCCAATCAATTCGCCCATCAGGAACCAAGATGACGACCCCTGCCATTGCAATTGTCGGTGGTGGACCATGTGGCCTCACGCTCGCACGACTTTTGGAGTGCAAAGGTATCGACTACGTCGTGTTTGAGCGTGATGAGAGCGATACCTCAAACCGCGTAGGTGGAAGCCTGGACATCCATGGAGATACCGGACAGGAAGCGCTTCGCCAAGCTGGCTTGATCGAAGAGTTCAAGAAGTATGCTAGATACGACGACACGGCTTTTGTGCTGACCGATAAGGACGGCAAACGGCTACTTCAAATGGGCGAAGGTCGCGATGCGCCGGAGATTGACCGTGTTGCTTTGCGGCAGATTCTTTTGGATGCAATTCCCAAGGAGAAGATTAGATGGGGTCATGCGCTTACGAGTGCGATGATGGGCGAAGACAAAAGGCCCGTCCTGCGGTTTGCCAATGGCACTGAAGCATCGGGCTTTAAGCTTGTTGTTGGAGCAGATGGGGCTTGGAGTAAGATTCGAAGTTTGGTATGAAAGCATCTCTACGTTTTGGCTTCATGTAATGTTTGGCTAACATCCGTGGAAGATCACCAAGGCGACTCCACAATACTCGGGGAAAATCTTCATCGAGTCGAAGATAGGCCATGAAAACCCGCTGTATCAAACATTATCCAAAAGCGCTGGCGCCGGAATGTTACTATCCATCGGGCCTAAAAAGCTAGTTGTAACACAAAGACAGGGAGACGGCCATTACAGAAATTACTTTGGCATACTAGCCCCTGAAGACTTCTTTCGCAACGGGACTGTGAACCTTGGGGACACTGAGGCTACACGCAGCATGCTACTTTCAGACTTCTATGCCGACTGGTCAACAGAACACAAAGACCTCATCAAGCACGCAACAGACTTCCGTGCCTGGACACTTTACACTTTGGCTCCAGAAGACATGAACTGGAAGTCGGTCCCGGGTGTGGCTCTTGCTGGAGATGCTGCGCATTTGGCCATCACAAATGGCGAGGGCGTCAATCTCGCAATGACTGATTCACTGAATCTGGCCACCAAGATTGTCCAGTACGGTATCGAACACGTCGACCAGGCAGTACAAGAATACGAGGCGGAAATGTTTCCTCGTGGAGTTGCTACAATCAAAATGGGCCATCAAATGATAGGTAGCATGTATGGCGGAGACCCGAAAGCATTCCTGGATGCTCTGATGGCAGAAGGAGCACAAGAAGTATGAAGCAGTTGAGAGCTGACATGCAGATGGGATGCAATTGTGGGTGAAACCGTCCTGCCTGGTATCAAACGTCAGCATCTCTTTCAGGAGGAGGCTTGAAGCATGTCCACTCGCGACTCTTGAATTTTGTAATATACCCTACACTCTGGTGATGGAGAAATGTACCATAGCTCTTAAGAAGAAACTCAATCTCTGCGATCTACCTGCGATTGACAGTTCATAAACGCTGTCAATGTGCATTATAAATCCAACCAACCTCTACGCAATTGGTGGGAAGCAAAAAATCGTCTCAGGCGAATGTTTGCTAGCGGAATTGAATTTGAACGTACCACAATCGAACCTGTGACCTTTGGATTGAATTGTCAACAAAGTCACGATGTAATAAAAATGAGCAAAAAATACACCAGCCCCCACAGGGACTGGTGTACTAAAAGCCTCGCCCGGCTTTTTCCCAATCGGGAAGGGTAACCCCTCCCCAACTTAGACCCAACTACTTGTTGGGACTACGTTGGTTTATTCAGCCCCCTAAGGGGGCTGAATACCAGGCATCTGAGTTAGTCATCCACATATTTGTGGTGAGTAATCAGGTATTTAATCCAGTGGCTGACAAAGAGGGATTATAATTAACCTTCATTTTGCAGACTGGATCACCTATTTGGTTAGTGAAAAACTGTTGCCAAGTTTTGGTATATATGGTGATTCAATCTCTGGCAGCAGCCACAAATATTTTCCTCCCTTAAATAAGAAGCCCATGTTTTAGAGATGCATCATTATTCAGAAAACACAAGAAGGCATGAAGAATCCAGAGAAGCTATAAAAAGATCATCTACATAACTGATCTAACCAAATCAGACTGCCAATCCTAGAAGTGGATGTCGTTTGACATGACCATCCAATTGAAAGCCGTGATTCCAAGAAACGGCACCCAAAAACACGGCTGTAGCCGAGAAGATCCCGTTTTCTGACCACACAACTAACCATAATAGGCACAAGGGCGGCTGATAAGTGCAGGCATCCGACCAGCTTTGGTGATGCAGAACCCCAGATGCTGGCAAATTTCAGGGGGGCATGTTTATGTTGGCCAACGGAGAACTGGAGTTTGCGCCTCAAATTTACAGCAATTAGTCTTCCACGCCACGTTCGGGGGATGACACTGCCCGACAACATTGAAAATGGTTGTCAAATTCTACCAAGAGAGGTTGAAGGGGTACACGACTCCATCTCAGCAACCAGCCTATACCCTAAGAATTTGGCGCATCTTGACGAGCACGATGAAAGGCATGAATCTGACTTGATGACCTATTTGTAACACTCGCTACAGTCGTACATCAAGCTACTTTCAGAGAAATAGGGAGTCGAGGGCACCTTTGTTGAAGCTGTGCTGACCCTTTCAAGTCCCTCTGATTGCACGTTCAAGTTGTTATAATGGTTCAATTTGCACTTCTTCTATGGTCTGCCATTGGTTCTTCGTCGCTAGTCCAAGGATCCGGTATTGGACGATACATTCTGTCCGGAGTGAGCAATCAAGTGCCTGCAACATCGTTCAGTACGGAGCCATACGCGTGTAGAGATATCGTCAATAGCACTTGTGAGTTAGCAAACTATCCAACGAATTTGATATCTGACATCGGAAGCCTACATATTCAACGCAACACTTGCATATCAATGCCTCACCAGTACTCCATTCCAGAAGGACGTGGCAACAACCTTCATCAAGTATTTAAACGACACATTGCAATTTCAGAGTACATTAGCATATTTGAAAAGTCCCACCCCGGCATATCAACAACCAGGCATAGACTTGATACACGAACTCGGTCTTGTTCAAGACTACATCAATAGCGACCGGACTTTTGAGAATCAATATGCATTCGAAGCGACAATACAGAGGCTTCTGTACCAGACGCACGACTCTCACATCTCACTAATATCCGGAGTCCTCTCTGCATTTTCATTTGGAAGCCCATACGGATTGGTCAGTATTTCGGAAGATGGGAAAAAGCTACCGAAAGTCTATTTCTGGGGTATGTAATCGCGTGGAACCCATCTACCTTCACCCATACTAACTTTCTATTAGCTGATGTTAAAGCCAGCGAGAATGATAATGGAACGTGGCACCCATCCGCCGTGACTACCATTGACGGCAAAGACACAGTTGAGTATCTCACAGAGTTCGCCAAACTCAATTCAATCGGAGGCCTGGAACCACACGCCGACTGGAATCAGCTAATGTCCAGTCCAGCCTTGGACATACTCGGTGAGACTGCTGTGTTTACTGGTGGTGCAACCTTCTACCCAGCAGACACCATCACTTTCAAATTTGAGAACGGATCGACGACGGGACCAGTCCCATGGAAGGCACTTTTCATTAGTCCAGGAGATCCTGGAATCATTCTGGATGGTCAAGATTTCTACGACTTTTTCGTGCTTGGCTTAATCAATGAAGACACCTCCAGTAGTTCTTCATCCAATGACGCTAGTAATGCAACGCAGGCTTCTCCCCCAGAGGACCAAAGTAATGAAAATGCCACGGAGCCAGCAGATGCTACGTACTGGGGCGTTGATGCCTACCCTGATAATCCAGATGTTGTTCAGCCTGACCTGCAAACTACTGGAGGTGGATTCATAACTGGATACTTCCTGAACGACTCTTCTATCGGGGTCATTAGCATTCCTAGCTTTGACGAATATGATGATGCAATCGACACATTCTCAGACACTGTCGGGGAATTCCTTGACCGAAGCAAAGCTGCTGGATTGAAGAAGATCGTTATTGATCTTCAGCAAAATACTGGAGGCTCCGCATTGCTTGCATTCGACACGTTCAAACATGTAGGTCGGAATCGCTGTAGAGAAGGGTGCAAATTCTAATCAAACTAGTTCTTTCCAAATATAGAGCCCTTGGGAGCCAGCCGACTCCGAGCGCATCGCATGGCTGATGTATTAGGATCTACCATAACTTCATATTTCGAGGAACTCAATGAAGGCGAACCGGACTTTTACCGTCTTGTGGCTGACGAATGGGTCGCTACGACAAGGATTGATGTCGCTACTGAGAAAAACTTCACAGGCTGGCGTCAATTTTATGGACCAAACGCTCAGTATGGTGATAGCTTTACAACTCCAGTAAGTTCGTTTCTCATAGCGGTATGGTTGAAGCTGACTCCCGATAGCAACGCTCGAATCTATCCGACTCTATATTCGCGGCAGGATCATTGAGCGGATTTATACCTTTTGGGTATGGACCCAATGTGGGAAACTCTACCACGCCTCCCTATAGAGCAGAGGATATCGTCCTAGTAAGCTCCATCCATGAACCCGATGTCTATGGAGCTAATCGTGATCACAGCTCACCGACGGCGCATGCGCTTCGACATGCTCACTTTTCGTTGAGATGATGCAGCAGTCAGCCAACGTGTCAACGATAGTCGTTGGAGGAAGACCCTCGTACGGTCCAATGCAAGCGATGGGAGGCACTCGAGGAGCCGCAGCCTACTCCAATCTGGACATTGACTACAACATTCGTATCGCCGGCAAGATCAACGCAACCGTAATTCCCCTATTACCAAACAGAACTGATTCCGGGATATTCATTGAAGAAGCCAGCATAAACCTACGAGATCAACTCCGCAAAGACTCCAACATCCCCCTCCAGTTCCAATACCACGCAGCAAACTGCCGAATTTTCTGGACATTCGACACCATCAACAACTTCACCAACCTATGGAAGCGAGCAGCCAAAGCCACATGGCAAGACCACACTCTATGCGTTACCAACTCAACACGCTACACAGCCTTCACCAACGAGACTGTAGCTCTCTTCCCCAACCAAACGAATCCTGCAGCACAAACCAAGCCAGCAGCATCCACACAATTCACAGTACCAGAATTCGCCATAATCCCCGGCCAAATCCCAGATCCTGTCCAAGCGCGAGTCAACACCAAAGTACCAAGAGACTCAAGTAGTCTGGCCCTTGGTGCTGCATGCAATCCCGTAACGACGACCAACAAAGTCGACACTTGCAATAAAGGCACCAGTTGTGCGCTCGTTTCCGTTTCTTGCGATGCTACTACGAAGAAACCAGTTTCGCAGAATCGATGTACACGCAATTGTGCTACTGGGCAATCAACTTGTGGGAGTGTGTCTGTGGCACGATGTAGTAAAGACCATCTGGATCCTGCCTCTGGCATTTGGATATCTGTGTGTAAACCGCAGTTTCAAGAAGGTTCGCCTTGTGCTGCTAAGCCTGGGTTTACGAATACTAAGGAGGATAGTCCTGGAAATTTGGGAGGATAGTCTAGATACCTGTTGGCTAAGTCTGGACATCTATATTAATTAATGATATAAATAGCACTTTGCTGGATCGTAACCGAAGGTCAGAATAGATGGCGCGCTCCCATCAGCTTCGTTGGCTCCCATTCGCTACATTGTGGTATGAAATCCTTCATTTCCCATCGATGGCGAAGAAATAGTAACGAAGTATGGATTTGGATGGGAGTTAGAGAGTCTGATGTTTAAGAGGTGTGGTGGTAGACATCGCACTCGCTGGGAGAGCGCCATTTATATTGGAGCCGCTAAGAGGCGGTATCTGCCAAAATCTTGTGAATTCTTTAATTCTTCCGTTGTTAGCGTTTTGGTGCCTGTCGATCGCAGTTCTTGTTCATCAAGCCGCAGACTAACGGCTGTTTCTCCACGATCAGGCGGCTGCCATCGTAAGCGCTCAGGAAAGTTACTCAAAACCTGCTCATGCCAGATCCAGGATGCACGATGCACGATCAAGCCATACTCAGCCTTGCCCTGACGTCATACATCTCGAAAGTAGTTAGGCCTACGTCGGAGAAGCCTCCGGCAGCCGGGGTGGATCACAACGTGCGGTGTAAACGTGCCCGATCGGGTAATGATTGACCAACCACGAACCTTCCCATCTTGGCAGTGACGTCCATCGTCGATTCCTATCTTGACCTTGAGAGGGTGTGATTCGACAGGCAGGAGCAAGCGTGCTGGCTAGGCGGGCACATGCAATAGAATGAGCTACGCGCCTGCTGATACGTCAAGAACCCTGAAGACTTTTACCCTTAGAAATCTACTTAAGTCTGATCATTTCCTTCTTCACCAAAACTTTATCACCACCACACACCATTCAACGCAAAATACACTACACACCACAAACCAACCAAACAACCAAAATCAGTCACCATGAACAACCAAGCAGGCATGACCAACAACGCTGGCGGCGAGGATTACGTTGACAAGGGTAAGAATCAAGAGTTTCCCCGCTATCAACTTTTTAACTTACAAGATTGCAGCTCTCGACTCTGTTGAGAAGAAGTTCGGTGGAAAGTACGGCGCAGACACTGGCAAGAACCGCAACATGAACGAGAAGATCGTACGTATTGCTCCGATTCATCCAACATCAGTATACTAACAAACTATCTCAGACCGATAAGGCCCGCGCTTTATTCGAGAAATTCACCGGCAAGAAGGTGCCAAACAAGGTGTCCAACTAAGCGACTTTTGACTTTACGACCCGTTCCTATAGACGTTTAATGATAAATACCCCTTTGATTCTTCACACCATTATTCTACTCTTCCTGTTATATCGTGATCCTATTTTTCGTGAAACATCAACCTCCGCAATGCGAATTTTCTTTCAGGCGCCCTTATCAGTCACGCCACTCTCCGCCGATAGACTCACAACATTCTTAGCTGGATATTGCACAAATCGATCCCACTCCTCCAGACTCTCAAACGGACTCCTCATCCACGAACCCAACTCATGCAGAAATAACCGCGCGTTCTCCCTCCCAATCCTACCAGCCAACACTTCCTCCGCATCACCACCCTTGACCCCACTAAGCTTCAGACTCTCCAGCGTACTGCGCAGTAGATACTCCGCATTGAAGACTCGTCCAGCTTCCCAGCTTCTCGACGGCGAATCAGAGACTGAATGCCGTAAAGACCCAAAGACACGTAGTTCGCGTCGCATCCACATGCTCGCGCGCGCCTGTAATGTGGCGGATTGCGCAATCATGCTGGCTGTGATGTTGCGGAAGCCCGAGTGGCGATTTGAGCCAATGTGTAGAGAGTAGCGCTGGTAAGTGTATATATTTCTTCGGCGGATGAGGGCGGTGTCGACTTCCGTATCATTGGCATCGTGCGGTCTACGTCTAGAGGGACGGCCGCGTGCTGGAGCACGGTGTTGGGGTGTGGTTTGGGGTGTAGGGATGAGGTAGATTTTGAAGTCGGTGGGAGATGTCCAATCGTATTCGATCGCTGTAAGTGCGGTCTTGCCTGGAGTGGTTGATCAGTAATGTAGATGGAGGCTGGTGTAAGTGCGAATGAAGCGTACATAGTGGACAGGTTGGCTGTTCGGCTGCCCAGCTGGCTAGACATAGGAAGTCGAAGCAGCAGTGGTTACATGGGACTGCTATGGCCCTTTCTGACACGGCGGCAAGACATATTGCGCAGTCGTCTGTGGTCTTTGGTGTCTCATGGACTGGTTCGCTCAAGGGGACATTGTCAGCGCTGCTTGAGCTTTCGGCCATTCGTCATGGTGGGACAAATGAGCTTAGCAGTACATTGTGATAGTGTAGAAATAGTGCGATGGAAGAAGAAGCACTGGAGAACAGATGTTGAAGGAGGAAAGAATTTTGGTTCCATGGGACGGGAAATTTGCCACATTTTGGTATAGCAGCGAAGTCACTAAAATGCGGCGATCTTCCCGCTAAAGTTAGGGAGAGCTGGGCATGCGGGGCATCTAAAATTGGAAACACCAACAGAATCTCAGGATCGCGACGGCCTCTTTGATTTTTGAGGGGGTTCGAGAGCTCAACTGCATCTTCATAACACCACAGACCCATTTTCTACTTCACTGATTTCCTCTTGCCTTTGCAATTGGCTTTGCAATTCACACGACATTCACGAACGGCAGTCATGTCGACCTCACCCACGCCATCCGAACAGAAGCGAGCCGATGAAGAAGCTAAAGCTCGGGAAGAGGCAGAACAAGCAGCTCTTCCATACAAATGGACCCAAACAATCAAAGACGTGGATATCACCATTGAAATAGACGGCAAATTCAAAGGCAAAGACTTGGATATCAAAATAGGCAAAGAAAGCTTGAAAGCCGCCATCAAAGGCGGCGAAGTCTTCATCGATGTAAGTATTCACTCCCAACTCTTTTATTCCGAACCATAAAAACAACCACTAATGACATTGTCAACGTCCAGGGCCCTCTCCCCAAACAAATCCGCGTCGACGAATCAACATGGACACTAGTCTCAACCTCCAACGGCAAAGAAGTCAGCATCCATCTCGACAAAGTCAACCAAATGGAATGGTGGCCACACGTCGTGACCAACGCGCCCAAAATCGACGTGCAAAAGATACAGCCGGAAAACAGCAAGCTGGGTGACTTGGATGGCGAGACAAGGTCGATGGTGGAGAAGATGATGTTTGATCAGGCGCAGAAGGAGAAGGGGCTGCCGACGAGCGAGGAGCAGAAGAAGGTGGATATGTTGAAGAAGTTTCAGGAACAGCATCCAGAGATGGATTTCTCGAATGCTAAGATGGGATAGAAGAATGACATGCTTTGATGTTAGCGTTGCGTCTTTGTTGATATTGGGTTGAGGGTCGATGGATGGCCGTTGCTAGGACATGTACCTTCAAGAGGCGTCAAACGGTTGTGGTTTGTGCCATGCAAGCCATGGGAGCATAATATCATCATGAGGGCTGATGATTCTCAAGCATAAAGCGAATACATCACAGTCACCGTATCAAATGTGGTTACCGTGCTTGACCATACTTTGGTCCGTTGAAGCAACTGCAAGACAGGACTGAAAGGATGCTCTCACGGTCTACTCCGTTCTGTAGATACAGTAAGATATATCACAACTCCAAGCTTATATATACTGTAGATAACAACACGCAGTCAAAACACCATTTCGTCAGTCACTAAACATCCGTGGTATAAAAGCTCAATTACATCGCAGATCTTACCCCGGATTCTTAACGCCCACTTCCCCACAGTGGCTGATGCGTATCTTCAAGCCATCGCTCAAGGCGTTCGAAATATATAGACGATCCCTCAAGATATGCTTTTACTGCCATAGCTGCTCTCAAAATATGGTTCACCGATCGGCTCGAGCCGAACAAGCTCACGTGGAAACAACGTTTCTGTTTCCTCTTTTGTTCCGAAACACAGGGCTCCATTCACTACTAAACGATTCGGTCCCACACTCGAATGACAAAAGTTAACTTCACGAACCCTGTGGGGCAATCGAATTCGGTACTCGAAAGGGGCCGCTAGCAGACACATACACGACGTCTGGGAAATACAGAATCAGAGCTTTACATAACTATAGACGCACACGGATACGCCGGCGAAAGGAATCTGGTGATGGAAAGGGGACAGTTGTACACAGCGCCTCGGCGAGCTTATAGCGCTCAGGTATTACATTACTAGTGACAGTACCTCGAGGACAATTTTAGCTCAGCAATTGAGAAGCTCGTGCTATGCATTACAGAAAACTGATAGCCCGGCAATATATTGCAAAGCCGCAAGGGTTAGAAGATACCACCAACCGGGGCGGAAATCTCCAAGCTCCTGTGCATTGGATAGATTGCAGCAGGGATTCATCAAGCTCATAATTTGACGTCAGGAGAATGCAAGGGCGGAAGCTGATGATGTGCCGTTCAGTACCTGCGTTGCCGCTCGTACAACATAGTAACCACGAGCACACGTTAGATTAAAGACGAACGGAGTTGGATATTGGTAATAGGGTATTTTGATTTCAATTCGCTTCAATACAATGGTGACGTAGTAGGAGATACTACGCCTTGTTCAACTAGTCTAATACAATACAGAAGTAACAAGTTCCTAACCTGGAAGTGACCATGCCTGATGACTGGTCCAATCCGCATTACGCCACCGACGCCAGCCAACACCGAGCAATGTGCATATTAATGAGTGTAAGGGGTATTTGAAACATGTAAAGTACACAATCACCACATGGTGAAGCCTAGTATCGTGAACAGGAGACCAGCGAAGCCAGGGACTTGTAGGCTGGAAGAGGCAAGTCCTGAAGCAGTCACCACGCTGCCTGTTGGAGTGGCGGTCGCAGAATTTCCAGCGCCGATTGTTGAAGTTGACGTAGAAGTCGCGCCAGGTGCAGAAGCGGAGGAGACTGCTGTCGAAGTTGAGTTATAACCAGCTGAGCTTGCAGACTTGCCGCTAGGGAGGAAGTTGACACATGCGATGCGGGTCTTATTCGCGTAGTGAACAACGAAACTCTTGTCTCCGATGTAGGCTGGGTTGCCCGGCGTGAGTGAGAGATACGGATCGCGAAAGCTATTACACATCAACATTTAATCGTCCGAAAGATCGATTCTCGCAACTTACGTGTTGCTGCATCCAGGAAGCGAAGGGCAAGCACCATGTTTACCAGCCAAGTCACCAACTTGACAAGTCTCCGGCTTTGTCTTATCGCAGGGTGGAGAGTCGCCGCGGTTAGTTGGATCGAGATGTGCACCAGTCGCGTCGCAAGAGCCATTTTCGGGCACTGGATACTGGTGAATGTGGTATGCTGCGAGTCTTGTTAGCACCAATTGATTTACTTTGGCAGATATGATACATACTGAAAGGTCCTCCACTAAGAGGTATACTTGACAAGCCATTCAGGTTGATGGTCATCTCGACACCCTCTCCATCAGACGAGCTGGATGCTGAGACCTCTGCGAGCATGCCATGATTGCTGCCATCCTTGCCGCTGGTATCAGCTATGATCCAGGCTCCGATGGGGTTGTCTTTGACGACAGAAGCATCGCTGGCGGCGGCAGCAATGTAAATGCCAGCCGCCAGTGTGGTGACAGACAAGAGTTGAGAAAAGTGCATTGTGAATGTATCTATTGCAGTAAGAAAGGTATTGCAGCGATATTTAGGATCCTGATAGGTATTAGTTGTGCAAAGGGTAAATGCAGTGGTTAGGTATGATGGTTGGATAAAGCTTGAAAGAAACAAAAGGATGAAGAGGAGAGACTGGTGAAGAGGTTGGGCTGGGGGAGACAAGGAATGTTGTGATGTAAGATTGTGGTGACAAAAAACGGCAAGAGTAACTCTTTCAAATGGCAAGAGCGACGGGTAAGTGCATATGCAACGGCCACACGCCAGAGCGCAGCGTGATTGCTTCTCTTTCTAAGCCATTGCCATATGTGATTTCAAACAGGAAATTAGATTGCGCAAAGTTTAATTACTAACCTCCTGCGTTGTCCGTTGTCGTTTACAGCCTCTGGTGGTGAGGGCCGTGATTGATCTGGGTTATGAGCAGCCGATCTTGACGATAACAGATTATTACAAGTCTTTTCCCGCTTAAAGGGCTGTCCCGTCACTTGTGGAGAGTGGCTGGCAACAGATTCCAAGTTAATAATGTACTTGTTGTTGGTCAATGATGTCGTGGGGCAAGTAGGGTATGGGTTCAACTGGAGTTATATGCGGAAAGTGACAAGGCTGACGACGGATTGCGCTGTCTGAACTGAAGGATTTATCAGGAAGATAAGGAGTCGTAGATCGTGTGTACTCTGTCTGATGTAAACTGCGAATTGCAAACTGAAAATTATGGTAAGAACTCCCTGCCTTTACCTTGGTAGAGACCAAGCTTTTATGAGATGGCACAGCTTGGGAATACAACGGCTGTGACCCAGCTTTGTACAACACCATACCAGCAATTGGACAACATGTCTCATCTTAATCACCAATCGCCTGCCCTGCAAAGTCAACACCAACCTCCACTAGCTTGCTTCAGATTGGTCCACATCGTGGTATTTCTTCAGCACCACCGCGGATGCCTACCCTTTTGTTCATGTTTGCAGCCGTGTCATAATCTCTGCTTGTTTGTCCGACTCACAAGTCTATCCGTCTACTATTTGCGACTGCCGGATTTCATTCAATTTCCAAAAGAGTGGCGAGGGGTTGGACCGTCCTTGCCCCCTTTTTGGTGGGACAACAGAGGTTGGGTTTGTCAAAGTCAGGGCAACCAGAGGTTTGTGCGATGTAAATGGCTCCAAGGGTAGATGCGAAGCGGCATTGGCAAGTGCGGCTGATCAAAAGGATCGCATGTTGCGCGCTTAATGGTCCTGGTCGTGAACTGTTGGTTCTTCGTTTGTGTCGAATGGAGTTGGAAGAAGTTGTAATGCGCAAGACAGCAATGTTATTAGTGCGTCTATGTCTTCTCCTTTTCTGCAGTACTGGCACGTCATTCGTGCAAAATAGCCTGTTTATTGCTGCAGGGGCTGTGCTGAACAAAGCTGCAAGGCTGAATGAACGCTTGGAAGACCTCAAGCTGCCTGTCATTAGAGGTCTAGAACCTGACTTTGATCAATGAAAAAGAAAATTGATCTCGTCCATTATTTCTTGATCAAGAGTTTGGGTTTGGAGCGATTGACTCACAATCGTGAAGTCTTCAGTCTGGAATCTGGAGAAGTCGCGTCAACGATAGGCTAATGGGGGTGCCGTTAAGCTCCTGCATATCAGCTAATGTATGCTTATAGCGCTGCAGCATCTTATCCATAATACCATTGGCTTGCTTATACAATAAGGTGTGCACCCCTTGAAACTCACTCCTAACAAGAGTATCGTTCTAATATTTACTGCTCACATCAACGAGCTTTTGGCAGCACGAGACTTAGAGGTATCGGTGCCTGAGATCGATAGGGAGCCTGGGAGCTTTGAAAACCTCTTGTCTCTCAATATGTCTTGTCGAGCGTAAGGGTGCTTTCGACCAAGCATTTGCTGAAATGGATGAAGACAAGTACACAATAATGATTGACGAAAAGTGAAGAAGTAAATGATTGCAATTTGAATTCATCTTGAAACATGAACAGATAAAAATTAGTAATATGGACCTACTCTGCAAGAATGTTTTGTTGAAGCTCTACGACTGATACAGAAGAGCCATAATGCTCGGGTGCTTCCGCTTGCCACATCTGCTTCATCCATTGCAAGAGCTCTCGAGCATTTGGCAGCGCATCCCAGCCTAACTTACAATCGCCGATGATTAGTACGTGGCTCAGTTGAAGCAAAGGCGATTTGGTCTCAAGCCGTCGGCTGTCTTCTTCGAGCAATTCCAGTGTAGAACACCATCGCATAAAGCAGCTTCGGAGACAGATTATGTCGTAGACTGCGTTAGGTATGGTCTTGATGGGTTCTCTCACGTCGATGATGTACTTTTCCTGGACAGCGCTTGGTGACGACTGCTGGGGTTCGTAGCAGGCTTTGCCCCAATCCCCAACAGCGATATGCGGGTACTTGGAGGACGGCAACAGCCGATAAAAGATGTTGATTGAGGATAGATCGTTATGACCCAAGCGTAGCCAGTCTTTAGTGCCAGGTCCGAAATAGATGGCATCCAAGACGATGGCGAGCTGATGCATCATACTCCACAAAGTTAGCTCTTTCTGCTCAGAAGAAAATGTTGACGTACTCATAAGTTCGACATAGTCGTTGACGCTTCCATGAAACCTCTCCGTGACAAAGCCCTTGTATGGGCCTCCCAGACCGTCATCCATGTTCGGCGTGTACACCCAACCTAGATAACGAGGGATATGATTAGATGCCCGATGACCATTGAATGCTTCGTTCAACATGGCTAGGGTGTGAATTTCTGAATCTAAGCTAGAATGTTTAGCATTGCCGAACTTGAGGGCGAATGACCCAGCTTCGTTATCAACTTGCCAAACGACTCCTTGATTGCCCGTGCCTAGTAGCTTGGGATTCATGAATGGGAAGACTTCAGGCTTTTGACTGGGTTGCCGTGAGCTGTCTTGCCATGAAGGAAGGCTATGGGAGCTTGAGTTAGTATTGGAATACCAGTTCAATCTCGCTAGGAGGTCTTTACCACCGTCCAGCTCAGGTGTGCTGCTTTCGAGCAGGGAGGTGTTTTTGCCGTTACCTGACATGATCATTCAATTTTGATGTCGTAGGATCGTGGATAGAGGTTGTTCAAGAAGCTTGGGTTACGTTTAAGCGGTTAGCCGGGCTGGTTGATTTCAATATTATGGTAATAGTATAATGCCAACCTGCGGTACTTCAAATAAAGCTATGTATAAGTAAACTGACCATGGATTCTTGAAAAGAGTTCGGCGGATAAACACTTTGATGGCAAACAAAGGCCCAGGTTTTTCTTGGTACTTGACAATGCCATAGTAGTGTGTCGATTTTCGTCGGATTGATACAAAGGCCTGAGTCCGGATTTTTTCATCTTGAGGACAAGGAGACTCACTGCTCTCGAGAACGCTGTAGTTCAGACTCAACGCCATCACTATGGAAATGCCCGATCTTTGAATAGACTCGATTGACCGGGTTGTGTTGAGTGATCGAAGGCTGGGAGTAGATCATAGCTTGAAGAAGCTTGAAAGAACTCTGGGCTACAATGTTCATGGCAATGCGTAAGAAAATCAGGTATGAGCCATAGGAAATTGGGTAAAGCGCCAGCAACAGTCCAAGCGAGATGTTTCATCGAAGGCGCATTTTTCAAGCGCTCGTGATCTTCTAGAAGACAGTAGCGCTTCCATACTGCCTCGAGGACATCAGGAAACGATGTGCTCTCGCCACTATCAAGCGGTGCTGAAGCGAAGTCGATTGTGAAGGATCTGGAACACAAAATGGTGACATGAACCTGTGACTTGTCTTCTCCGATATGATATAAGGAAGTGCCCGCTGTATGAGGAAGTTTCGAATTTACATTCAATTACGTCGGCTGATTTTCCTGGTAAGTCGCAGAAGTCGAAAGTGCCTGCCGTGAGGTAGAGGCTGATACTTATATGCCCGGAGACACATCCTCCCTGATCGCCGAGCGCCTTGAAAAGACTCAACACCGTCCATGGCGTTGGGAGGTCTTCCCATACTGAGCAAGTTGATGTGGTTGGGAAGAATTGAACTATGAAGCCGGATGAAATTCAACAGCATCTCGCCATGTTAACCCTAGCCCTACATAGCTATCCCAACATCCAACTTCAATCAATCTCACCTCCAAAACCACGACCACCACAACACCACCCACACAATGGCCGGCGAAGACGAGAACTACCACCCCAAAGACGCCATCGGCACCGCCGTCCAAGGTGGTCTCACCACCGGTGTCGTCGGCGCCATTGCCTCCGGCGTGCAAGCTGCCCTCACCAAGCAAAACATCGGCATACTCGGCACCTTCACCAAGTACGGCGGCACCACCGCCGTCTTCGGTACACCCTCCTTTACCTCAATTGACAAGATTACTTACTGACGGGGTGATTTAGCGGGCATGGGTGCTTCATATATGTTCGTACGCAACGTCACAGCGAATCTACGACACAAGGACGACTTATACTCGAGTGCATTAGGCGGTTTTGTCGCGGGCAGTATTGTTGGTGTGTCGAAGAGGAGTTTGCCGTCGATTATTGGTATTGGGGCTTTGGGCGCGGTGCTGACGGGCACGATGACTGCAACACATGGGTTGAGGGGACGGAGGGGTGATCCGGATGCTGATATATTGGGGGAAAAGGATGTGGCTAGACGGACGTATCGACGGCCAGTGGCGGAGACGATTGCGGAGTTGGGAGAGGGAAGAGGAATTTATGGACCTGGGTATGAGGAGAGACGGAAGCAGAGACTTAAGGAAACTTATGGTATTGAGGTGCCGTAGGGGAAATTCATACATTGAGTTGAGCCGTTATGTGTGGTTTGTGGGGTCTGTGGTAACTATCCTTCCTACCGATGTGTACAAAGTTAATCTTGCTCTACTGCCTTATTCAGGCTTGGGGGTTCTAGTGGACATCAGCCAGGTTTATCGCGAAGAATTGGACGGTGGATGTCTAATATGCGAATTGTATAGATGTAGGGTATCGTCTAGAATCAAAAGAGCAACCATCAAACCAAATCGCCTCCTCATTCTGTGCTATGCAGCCAAAAGTCAACTGTGCTTACTGGGGATTGACCTACAAGTTAGCTCGTTTTGCCAGTGCCCAGGTATTCTCCTCGTCATCATGATAGACCTTTCCTTCAGCTACCAGTTTCTCCAGTATTTGAACTACGCCACGAGATGCGGCGAAGTGTAGGTTCTCGGGCGTATCTTGATAGATCAGTTTCACGATATCCATGCTTCCTAGGCCAGTGCTCTCGGTCTTTGAGCCTAGCACTTCGACTACCTCCTTTTCTCTTTGTGCCCGATGCGCTACGTATTCGCGAATCCGTGTTTGCGCACTTTCAAGAAATTCACCATGTCCTGGGTAACCACGTCCGCCAGCGGCTTCAGCCATGCGATTTAGACTGTCGATGTACAGTGGTAGATCTTCAAACACAGCAGTTCCATGTCCTAGCACATTGTCGCCAGTGAATAGCGCATCTTCTTCCTCGAGTATGTATGCCATATGATCCCGCGTATGGCCGGGGCAGTGAAAGGCCTTCAGTGTTGTTTTGCCATCATCAGTTGTAAAGCGTTGGCCGTTCGTGATATCTGTCCAGCCTTTGATAGGTTGGTGTTTGTATATTTCGGGTGGTGTATTCAGCGTCTGTACGTCTTTGACACCATTGATGTGATCGAGGTGGTAGTGGGTTAGAAGTACTTGAGATATTGTTGCCTTCTCGGAAGCGAGGACATCTTGGAGAATGGAGAACCATTGTGGTCGGCCTTCGCCTGTGTCGATGAGAATGCGCTTAGGACCGGTCCCGACGAGGTAAGTGTTTGTGCCTTGGGATGTTAGTTGCAACTACACAACAGAGAGTTGTGTATGGTTATATACCTTGAAGAGTGAATTTGTTCGGGTTCTGGGCCAGTATACGGATTACGCGATCGCTGAGACGCTCGACGTCGTTCAGAGCAGGCCATTTGCTAGCCATGACGGAGGCAGTCACTAGATGGTGTTGTTGTGAAATAGATCGCAGGAAGGATCTAGAGTGCGACAGGAAGGCTCGATAGCCAGGGCGCATGGCATCATGTCGTGAGGCAGCTAGGATATATATGGACGAAGCCGGCTTATTCGACAGAGGGGCAATTGGTGATGAGCTTCGAACCCGTGGGGGAGCGGTCTATTGATCCGAGGTTGTCCAGGCGAAAAAGGTTTAGTGTCAAATTTCGCTATTTTGGCCATCAAATGCAGGGTTGACGCTAGAAATGTTTTTGAGCATGGTACATTTCATGATCGAGGTATTCTCTCATGGAGGTTGGATTGTGACTGAAGATCTTTGGGTTTAACTCCTTAGAGTTCTTTCAAAAATCTACAAGCCACTACTAAGAAACTTCAACCACACCACACACAAAGTTAAACCTTGACGATTCTCACAATGGCGGAAAGCGACGATGATATGCCGTAAATATACTCTCTTTCGAATCAGAAAAGGTCCTAACAATTTCTAGTCAGCTCTCTGGCGATGCGCTCGCCGCCCTCAAGGACTTCTACTCTGAACGAGACACTCGACAAAAGCTATTCGAAGATCTGAAATCTGGTGCGGAAGCAGATCACGATGACCGTACTGAGCAACTCAGCATGGCAGCTTTCACCGAAGACTGGAACGCAAGCCAGTTCTGGTACACTGAAGAGACTGCGAACGCGCTCGCTGTTGCTCTACTTGAAGACACTGATGAGTCTGACCATATCGCATTTGTCTCTGCACCAAGCGCATTTCTTGCCGCGAAGCGTATTCTAGCCAAGAACTGGAAGGACAAACCAAAGCCTCATTTAGCCTTGCTGGAGTTTGATGATCGGTTCGCTGTCTTCAAGGAGTTTGTGCAATACGACTTTAATGCGCCGCTTAAGCTACCGACTGAGTTGAAAGGCACGTTCTCAAGAATTATAGTAGATCCGCCATTCCTGAGCGAAGAGTGTCAAACGAAAGCCGCCTTGACAGTGCGTTATATGGCCAAATCTTGGACAGAAGGCGACATCCGAGTTATATCTTGTACTGGAGAAAGAATGGAAGCTCTCATCCATAAACTCTATGCTAAAGTTGGGATCAAGACAACGTCGTTTGAGGTCAAGCACCAGAAAGGCCTCAGCAACGAATTCCGCTGCTATGCAAACTTTGAACCGACATTCTGGAAATTCCAAGATTCAATTTCTTGAACAGGATTTCAGTCCGAAATTCATTGTTGGTTGAATATAAAAAACATTGACGGCTGCAAATACCATTTTGGTCAGGTTGCATTTCGGGCGAGAAGCTTCAAACCCCTCGTCATCCCATCACCAACATCCCAAACCAAACAACAACAATACCTCTACCACCACAAACCAAACCAACCCAACCACCAACCCCAATCCAACAATGGCCTGCATATTCTGCCGCATCATCAAAGGTCCCCCCATCGCCCATCCCCTGACCACTCCACTCCCCACCACTAACACCCCCCAGGCGAGCTCCCCTCCTTCAAGATCTTCGAATCCGACAAAACCCTCGCCTTTCTCGACATCAACCCGCTCTCGCACGGCCACACCCTCATAATCCCCAAACACCACGGCGTCTCCTTAACCGACATCCCCGACGACTCACTCACCGAAGTACTCAGCGTCGCCAAAAAGGTCGCGCTCGCAGTCAAAGCGGAGAATTGGAATTTATTGCAGAATAATGGCCGGTTGGCGCATCAGGAGGTTGATCATGTGCATTTCCATGTAATTCCGAAGCCGAATGAGAAGGAGGGGTTGGGGGTTGGTTGGCCGCAGATGAAGGTTGATATGGATAAGTTGAAGAGTTATAGTGAGGAGGTTAAGAGTGCGGTTAGTAAACTATAGGGAAGACGAATGATGCTATGAAGGGGCAGAAACGACCACGAGGCGATGACATGCATTGGAAAGCGACAATTAAAAGGTGCATGTATGGCCTAGCCAAAGGTTCTTCAAGGCGCTAAAGCCTTTCCAGTCAAAAAAATATGATAGTGAATGATCAGTTTGCCGTTCAATTCCTAATAGTGAAACCATAGCAATCCGCCGAGCCTACGATAATCACTGGACATCCATAAACCAATATATAGTCATGACATAAAAAATGCTCAGATGAATTGCTTGCTCCAGAATACGAAAGCAACACTGCTCAAGAAACAGACAAAAGAGAAGATCATACAGACGTTTCCGGGCCTTCACCCTCTGCCACAACCGCAACACCTAGTCCGCGCTCTGGACTTTGCAAAACCAGCTGCTCATGCCTTCTCGCTCGCAAAAAGTCCGACACAGATCTTATTAGAATAAACCAGCCCACCACCATAAGAATATACGCGAACCAGTCCGTCGTGCTGATACCGCCAATGCCTGATCCCATGCCTTGGTCAAACCCACCACTCTCGCCTTCCTTAGCGGGATCGAAATCATGTGCATTCGGGTCTGTCGGTGAGCCGGCAAAGGCGCCGTTCGAGTCCACTGGTAGGCCGGTTGGATCTGTGCGTAGGGAAGAGGCTGATTTCATGCTGAAACCGTACTGCACGAGTGTTATGCCGAGACCAGCGCGGGACCCGTTTTTGGCGGCGTGGGTAGTGTGTAGGAGGTATGTGAGGAGGAAACCGACGATTTGAAAGGACATGGAGATCATAGCGTTCCAGACAAAGCTGAAGACGGAGCCAACAGGTAAGCCATCGACATAGACTTCATCTGAGAGCATGCCAGGGGCGAGTATAGTGGTTTCCCAGTAGGGGGGTGTTGCATCGGCTGCAGCCTGTTCGTATGACTAAGGAAAATATGTTAGTATCAACAATCAATGGACATGTATTGGGTAAGACATACCGGTGGCTTTTCTTCGAGTTCTTCTCCTCTCGTTGGCTTCGCGCTCAAGTTGGCGAATACACCGTCATTTGCCCGTCCACCGCCATAGACTTGTGATGTTGTCGTTGCGAACACAGGGTAGTGCTGAACTCGCGTCTCGACCGGCGGTTGTGAAGATGTTTGCGTATTACGGTTCTGATCTGTGTTTTGCCGGACAAGCCGCCTGTTTTCCTGTGCGTCTTCATCCTCATCGTCAGATACATCGTCATCTGACGGCGAGTCAAATGTTTCCGCCAACGTCCGATCAG
This sequence comes from Microthyrium microscopicum, assembly GCA_010405405.1. NCBI lineage: Eukaryota > Fungi > Ascomycota > Dothideomycetes > Microthyriales > Microthyriaceae > Microthyrium > Microthyrium microscopicum. Next base: position 804,140 of record MU004241.1, on the reverse strand, counting down.
CATCGGAAGTTAGGGGATCGTGTCTTGAGAGGAGGGTTTGTGATTCTGTAGGCGAGGCAGGGCGGGAAGTGAAGGGTGGAGGTGGTGAGGAGGGGACTGGAGGAGGACCAGAGATGTGGTCATCATCGTCGTGGTTGGACACCTGTGTATACATGATGCGGTTAATGTATGATCATTGAGTGGTTTGCGCTGAGAACGCAAATGATATTCATAGATTTCTAACGTACCCGTTGGTATCGTGAACTCATGGCCAGATAAGACCAGGTGTTCGTGGATGAGGGATGTTGGTTTCAAGAGAGGAGTGGCGGGTTTGAGGTCAGCCGACGAGGGAATTGAAAGCGGGCAGGCGGCAGCGAGCAGCAACAAAGGGTGGATGGCTCGTGGTAGCTGAAGAGGCAGGATAGAAGTAGAATAGGTCGTGAGAAGAGAAAGGAGCAGTATGAAAAAGAATAGAGGTATGTAGTGGATGGAATAGACGAGAAGGATTTAGGATGGTGTCCAGGTGCTCAGGTGTTGTTCATGGCCACGGCGCAGGGAGATGCTGGGGGCTTGTTTCAATAGCGAGGGTGGTGTCCAGGCGCTCTTGCCCATTTGCGCGGCACAGCCTACTATTCCATGCCAAGCCCTCCCTCCTGCGTTCTTGCCGCTGACCAAGTCATCCTGTGAAATCGCTGTTGATTGGCTCATTACCCCAGTCTCCAAACACGTGACTTCCATATCCGTTCACTCATGCAACATTCCTCTCCGCAGACAGCCGCGCCCATAGCCGCCAAGGGGCTCTAGCCCTGTTTTCAATATATAGCGTCTCACAAATCTCAAAAAGCCCATCACCCCAAAAGTTACCCGCTTACTCACTACTCTTAGCGGTAACTAAAAACTGACCAGCCAGTGTCGCATCAGTGCACGCATCAACCATTGATATCTCGGCCTTTCTTCATTACTACATATACTGCACGCTATCTCGCCATGACTCTTCGCTGAATCGCCAAAAGAAAAATGTCACGAAATCTCCAGGGTGTTCTGCAGCACCACTATTCCCGCATCCTCAAGCAATGGCCTACCGACTTGCTCCGACCGACTACAAACTTCCAGTCTGTCATTGAGAAGCGTGCTGCGAATGTCGCTGCGCTTTCCGACGAACAGGCTCAGAATGAGATGAAGAATGTGACTGCGTTGTATTCGTTGCTTGATGAGAGATATGCGAAGAAGGTACGATCATACAACAAGTTTTGGAAGAAGGTGAAGGCTAACGATTTTGTGGTTGTAGTATACGATACCACCGGCGATGCTTAAGCCTACGAGCAATCCTGAACACTATTCGGCTTTGATGCGCGATATTGAAGAGGCACCGTCGAGAACACAGGGGCAGATGTGGTGGAATTGGGCTGCTGGGAAATTGAGGTGGAAGTGATGACGACTTGATTGTCGTTGGCTGTGAGATATGTGTATAACAATTGCATTGAGCTTGGAGTTTGGTTGCTATATATATGTATAGATTAGACACGAGGAAGATATTACGGGAGCAACATTGGCATGGGAGGAAAGAAATCTGCTCTCCGGCTTTGAGGAGCGTTCCTCTCTGGGAACACAGATCAAGTTTAGAATATGAACACATATGAACACTTCCGGCCTCTGCACATTGTAGGATATCAAGATATGAGAACATACTGAATTGATTCATGAGAGAGCATCTAGTTGCAATTACAAAGTATCATTCTGTAAAAAGTCATATATACCATGACAATATACCAAGCCACCAGGCCTGCCCAAACAATATCTTTTGACGCCCTGGTATCCGCATGCCTTTCAAAAATCCTCAAAAGCTCCTATGCATAAATGCCTTATAATACAGTTTTCCAGAACCAGTCATTCACACGAGGACTCGCAACAACACCTTCACCTGGCGCCCTCTACGGCGCCGTAGCAGCGACAGCTGTTGGCACCACAAAAGACCCACTCGCCGCCCGCGGAACCGCCATCGACGCACCCAGTTTTTCTCTCGCCAGTTTCTCTGCCTCCATCTGCGCCCGTTCAGCTTTCGTGACTCTTGGTTTGCGTACTGCTCCTCCGCCGCGCGATCCACGGCCTCCTCGACTGCCTCTACCAGACGTTTCGCCGCTCGCCGCACCACGTCCTCGTCCACGACCTCGTCCACGTTTGGAAATGGTTCCGTCTGCGCGCTCAACGGCTGGTCGTTCGCCTTCTTGGATAAGTGGGCCCGAGTAGACAAAGAAGCCGTCTTTCGTCATGAGTGCTTGTTCTTCGAGCAGCAGTTCCGCATCGTCGATAAAGTCATCGTTGCGATCATAGTCCTCTGTGCGCTTCTTGCGCTTTTTCTTTGGCGGTTCGCCGTCTGCGCCCTCTTTCACTGCATCTGTGTCGTTTGGGCTCTCTGCGTCTGATAGATCTAGCGACATGTCGTCAGTAGATCCAGTCAGGCCTTGTTCCTTTTCGAGTGCTGCGCCAGCGAGTGCCATTTGGCGCTGTCGTTCTTGGCGGGCTGCGAGACGGGGGTTGAGAGCGGCGAAACCATACTTCTTTTCGACTTCGTGCGCGAAATTGATGGTGACGTTTTCTTTGCCTTTGAGGTCGAATTTGAGCCAGATGTTGGTGCCTTTTCCTGGTTCAGAGGTGCCGTTGGAGGTTCCATTGAGGCCAAAAGGAGTGCCAGAGAGGAGACCGCTGCCGCTAGGGAGAGGTGGAACTTCGCGCGTGATTTTTGGCTTTTGAGGAGGTGTTGGCGCATTGGATGGTGGACCGCTAGCTGATTCTCGTTTTTGCTTCATTTCTGGTTCTAGTTGACGAGAATGCTGTGGAACTGCTTTGAGGTTTGAAGTGAGAACATTTGAAGGTATAGATATCTGATAGCTTTTGGATAGTGATGAGGATGATTGAGGAACTGCGCGTGATGGTTCTGAGGTTGGCGGAATAGGATCAATTAGTGATTTTATGCTAGGTGAAGCACTGGCTCGGTTCTGTAGAGGAGGTGTAGGCGATACTGGAGGAGCTTCGACCGTGGAACCCCGGATGATATCGAAGATCTGACCACTACTTGCAGGGCGCGCATTGCCAGGAGTGGCAGGTCCACGATGCGAGTTGGCTGGCGAAGCCATTCGCGCCTGCTGTGATGAGATAGGAAGGGTGTTGACTAGATCTGTGATTTTAGGTTGACGAGAAGCGGCCTGATTGATGCCATCTGGCGGCGCGAGCATAGAATGTTGAGGAAGAGATGTTGTAGGTGCAATGGCTGCGTCACCTGCAGCTTTGCGCTTCCGTTGGACTGGCGGAGCATTGGGATCTTTTGGTACACGAGGTTTGCGGCCTGGCTTTTTTGGCTCCTTATTGGCCTTGGCTGCGATTTCTTCTGCAGTTAATTCTTTCTTTTTGCGGCCTGGTTTTTTAGGTGCAGGCGCAGGATTAATTAGCGATTGGACATGTGGCGCTGAAGTTGGTGGAGGTGCAACACCAGAATTTGAAACATTTCGGTTTGCGGCGTTGAGTGGTGATGGACCACCAACTGGTGCTTCTGGAGATCGCGGTGGACTGCTGAGCGGTTCTGATGAATTTGTGGAGAGAACTGAATCATCAAATCGTGATGCATCACCACGAGCTGCATTGCTCACATCCATAATTGATGGAAAAGAACAAAATGGATGACTGGTGATGGAAGTGACTCGAATGGATTGTGTAGAGAGTGAAGAATTAAACGGGTGGATGGATGGTTATGGATGGTAGGGAGTGGTTGGAGTAAACACCAAGGAAAGGGTTTGCAGTGGTGTAGTTTGGAGAGATAATTAAGTAGTGGATTGTTAGGGGAAGATCGCGGTGACTGCCTGCTACTGGTACAAAATAGGTAGCAGAATAACTACGAGGGAAAACTCAATTATAGGTGCAAGCGTACGACCTCTAGTCAGCAGGTATTGTATAATTAGGAGGGGAAAGAGGTGATGGAGAAAGAAGGAGGAAAGAAGAGGAAGCGAAAACTACAACACCAGAGATTTAGGTGAGGAAGAGGGTTATTATAGCAGATCAGATGAAAGGAAAGGAGACAAGCAGCAACGAGACGCTTGGAGCACTTGAACGGACACGGAACTAGCGGCCAGGAGCAGAAGAACAATGTCAGGGAGACGGGCGACGGGGAAGAGATGAGAGAGAAATAGTAGGGACCAGCGATGAGAAGGAACACGGTAGCATCAGATGAGCAGAAGGACCGCGATCAGAGACAGTTGGCACGATTAGCTTCATGGGAAATCCTCAGATGGGTAAAGCAAAGACGCAAAAGCTAAAAGGATAGGCACACTGCGACTGCGACTACCAGACTTCCAGTGACCAGTTTACCACCTCACGCTGCTAAGACTTCAGACTGGACAATGTTCGGCACCAGTGACCATGCACAAGATGGAAAGGGAAAGGATGTAAACCCATACTCACGCTTTACCTCAGCAACCACCTCTCTTCCAGGATCCGAAGTTCCAAGATCAGACCAGACCATAGCATGGACCACACTCAACCAGACGCAAAGAGGATGTGAGCAGCCGAACCATGGACGCGGCCAGTTATGCTGCGTAAAAGAGGTGGTTGTTGTCAAAGAGCCACATGCGTACCTTACATATAAGGGTGGTAAGTACTAAGTAGGAAGAGCGGAGCCAAGCCAAGAAAGATTTGATGCGGCGGGCCATCCACGGGGTATCAGATTTCAGAGCTGGTTTGAGATGAAATGGTTGGTGGATTGGTCAAGGGATACGACGTGTCTCGAAACGAACCAGACGACGTGAATGACAAGGAATAATTAGCTGATGTGAAGCTGCCACTAAGAGAGTATCATGCACTCTCTAGGGTATGCATTTGTGGTGTAATATTCGAAAAGAGTAGTGCAGCCGTTGAAGAGGCAGTTGAAGCCAGCCTGTTTTAGGACAAGCAGCCTGATACGGGGTTGAATGCAGTCAAAATTGAGCCGCGGTGTTGGAGAAGTGAGGCTCTGGGTGGTCCATTCTTGCAAGGATTAATGAGCAGTTTCTGATGTTTCAGGGTCAATATATATCAGCGACAATTTGCCCCTTCTTGCATAGTATTGAACTGGCTCAAGAATTAGAGAAGAACATAGCGTTTCAAGCAGTAACTTGCAAGATTGGGCTTATATTCGGAAATTGTCGAGATGTGAGGTTGAACTCTTTGATACAAAGACAGGGATAGCAAGAGTTGGCTGTATTGGTTTCAAAATAGTAGCCCCACTTGATCTATATTCCAGCCCCGCTATAGTGCAAGGAAGCTTAAATCTAAGTTTAGGCTGTAGATTTCAACCCTTGCTTTGTTTATTATCTTTCCAAATAATATGGCACGTTCCGAGTCAAAATATGCCGACATTTTCGCCGTCCTCTCCTTTTATGCAACTACACAACCCATTACGCGTTAACGTCTTCATAGCGAGACATTCACATGCTCAAGTCGGTGCTGGAAATAAAGTTATTCGTGCCGCAGCAACTACTGGGTAGTGGTGGTGTATGATTGGTGGATATGCTGACTAAGCACTCTGTTCCTGCCCCACTGAGCTCCGCCGGGTGCGACTGCCAACAAGGATCAATTAAAGTCTCACGATGCAAAAGGTAGAAGGCTGGTATTTCTTTGCTTGCATGTGTTTTCCATCTTTAGAACTGAATTATTCATCTGACACTTCGCCTTCTTTCACTTATTAACGAGCATCGTCAATAAGCTATATCAAATCGACTTGCGATATCGGGTTACCTGAAAGAGATTGGTAGGTAGAAACAGGACAATCATTACCTCATAGACAGATGATCGACAGACCCCTCAACTGATCATTGATTAAGATTCAACGCGCCTTTCTTGAACAAACCGGTGCTACCTACCGGTACAAACGCTACAAGCCCGTGAGCCTACTGTAACAAAGTACTTCCTGCCTGCAGAAACCTATGTCATTTTGAACTCATAACATTTGAGCTGCCTAAATCTTTCGACTCGCTCAGTCCAACAATCTCCACCTTCAAGCATCCCTCCACTGTTGATTCCTTAGCGGGCCTTGGCGGCCCAGGTAACAGTCGAGCGACGGTTAATCAACGGTTATGTAGCAATCAACGTTTATTCTTTTAAATATGCAAAAGACTATTAAATAATGCGTAAACAGTTAATTGCATGAAACGTTAATTAACCTTATATTTATTAACTAACGGTTAGTACAAGGCTACTAACCATTAGCTAACGTTTATTCTATTTAAGTAATAGTTAATTAAGCGTCAACTAATAGTTAAATTTACTTTAACGCTTAACTTAGGCCTATACCTAGGACTACCTCTAGGCTACTAATTAGTTAGAATACCTTACGCTAGAACTAGGCTAGTCTAGCTTTCTTCTCTTTAGAACTAACCTATACCTAAAAAACTCTAATTCTTACTATACTTACTTATATTTTATACTAGTTATTGCTTAGTATAATTACTATATTTAGTCTAGCTAGCCTATATAGCTCCTACGCTCTAGGCTATATTCTATACTATACCTTCTAACCCCTATAATTCTTATACTTAGCTTTTTACGCCTACCTACCTATAGCTACTTTATATAATTACTACCTACACCTACTATATACTTACTATATCCTCTAATTTTACTCTAGGATAAGGATTAATCTATATAAAACATATACGTTTTTTATTACCCTCCTAACTTCTAACTTTAACTAAACTTAAAGGCCTAAAAAACTACTAGATTAGAGAATCTCTAGGTTCTAGTCTATATAAAAAAGAAGTATACTCTTATTAATATTAGCTAGCTTAACTAGGCTAAGCTTATTAGTAGTTTAACTAAAGGTAATAGTAATAGGGACGATATAAAGGTAATAAGCTTATAAAGAAGAAAGACTAATAACTAATATATTATCCTTAGCCTCTATTTTAAGTATAAAAAATCTTATAAGCTTATTAATAAAGCTAGTATCCTTAGTAGGAATTAAGATAATAAATAATTAGAAGTAGATAGCTATAATTTTATAAATAAAGAATTAATTAATCTAACTAGTACGCATCTTACTATCTTAAGTATATTAGATAAAATTACTAAGACTAAGAGCTATATAATACTTAGAAACCCTAAAGTAAGTTAGTAATATATAGCAAAATTATAAGGAATTATTAATAAATACTATAGAGAGCTATAGGAAGGAGGGAAAGTAATAAAAAGGATAGTAATATAAAAAGAAGGTTAAAGTTATAAGAATAGAGTAAGGAGAAGAGTAATAAGAAGGATAAAGGTAATAAAAAGGATAAAGGTAATAAAAAAGATAAAGGTAATAAAAAGAATAAAGATAATAAAAAGGATAAAGATAATAGATATACTTAGGAGTATATATTACTTCTAATTAGTAGTATATTACTTTAAGTACTTATAGGTCCTAGAAGATAGCCTTCTTATATTATTTAAGTAGTAAGTCTCTTAAGTCAAAAAGGTTTAAGCGATTATAGTCATTATTATATACTTTAATAATTATATCTCTTAAGTAGTAATCTACTTAGTTACCTTTTACTAGGAAATATAGATTATCTTTAATATAGTAATTAGTTTAACAGCCTATAATAGATAGAAATAAATAAGTATTATTACTATAAATTAGCTCTTTAATAGTAGTACTAGCTTTAAGATTCTTTTACTTAGATTATAGCATTAAGGCATAGAAGATAGATAGATATAACTTATAAAGCTTTTATAGCTCTTTAGTTAACTTAGACTCTTTATGCTTATATAAACCTATAAGAATAAATTAGATAGTCTAAAGAAATACCTTATATTTAAGCAAATTATACTTAGAGTTAATATAGTTAGTATAGTAAATAAAGGCCTTATAGAGACTAGAATTAGATATTAGCTAAAGTATATAAGTTAAGTTAAGATTAAAATATATTAATATTAATTTTTACCTATTAAGACGTTTATATTAAATAGTAAGCTAAGCTTTTCTAAGAACTAGTACTAATATAGACTAAGATATACGTTAGGACGAGCTTTATTATATATAAATCTTGTTTATTGTCTTTTAGCTACGCTAATGGGCTATGTAGACGCTACTCTTACTTTTAGAAAAACCTCTATAGGGAAACCTGTAGTGTTCCTTTAGTTACCTTTTAGTAGCCTTATTCTATTATTATTATAATACTCTCTTAGTCTACTACTTCTAAATAAAAGGACTTATATTATTTCTCTATAAACTATAAGCCTACTAAAGAAATTCTAGTTAGTAGGTTAATATAGTAAGTAATTAGTAGTTACTAATTATTAGAGGCCCTATATAGCTTAAGTATACTATATATTATATAGATTCTACGCTACGCGTTAGGATTTTAATCCTTAATACTATCTTTATTACTAGTTTCTCTTTTAAGACTTATTTATTGCCTAATTACTTAAGGCTATAGTATTTTCTAGAATAAGTTAGATCTAGCTTCTTAGCGCTTATTTCTATTTAGTATTACCTTATTACTAAGTTTTACTATTATAGTTTAATAAGTTCCTATTAATCTTCCCTTTCTTAGGGGCCTATAGCTATTATCCTTATATAGTTAACTTTCTATATAATTTTATAATAGGTGTATATAATATATATTTTTAAGTTTTTATAATTAATTTCTACTCTTAATAGGCTCTAGTATTACTATAGCCCTTAGCTATATTAAGCCCTCTCTTTTAATACCTATTAAGTAAGATATCTATAATACTTCTTAACTAAGTTTTCTTTATTAATTTACGCTCTTTAATACTATATAATAGGCTACTAAATAGCTACCTCTAAGTTTCTAATAGTCTATATAGTCTACCTCTAAGGTATAAAGTATTTTAAATTTATATAGTTTTAATTACTTTTTTCTCTCTAAGTTTTTATTATGCTTCTTACTCTTCCTAATTCCTCTTCTAAGGATAAGTCCTTTATAAGCTTTCTTTTCTTCTCTTTTTTACGCCTTTAAGTACTTAGTAAATATTCTATGCCTATAAGTACTTCTCTTTTATTATCTCTAAAGAAGGTAAAAATTATTTTATCTATAAATATTAAAAATACTACTTTATCCTTAGATATAAAATTAGCTAGTTCTATCTTAGCTCTTATTATAAGTTTTTTAGTATCCTTTTATATATAGTATTAATTATTATAATATAGACTATATATACCTTTAGTATAAGAATTTATCTATACTATCTCTAAGCATTATACTATTATATAAAGTTACTTAATAGTAAGTACTTAGTTAATTTTAGTATATTTACTATAGTAATTACTTATATTTATAGTTAGGCTAGCCCTAGCTAGCATCTTTACTCTTATTATAAAGAGTAACGTTTTAAGTATAAAGCTATAAGTATATCCTTGCTTTTAATTTTCTACTTTTTTTAATATTATAGTAAAGTACTAGTAAAGTTAAAGGAGTAAGGTAAGTACTTCTAATACGCCTTTAATAAGGTAATAGTTAACTTAGTTAACCTTTGTTAGGATATTAAGAAGTATATATTATTAGGTATAGATAAGAAGGCTACTAAGTAGGTAGAGATTATAAAGGATTTAGTAAGTAAGTTTACTAGCTATAGGGCCTAGTTTACTTCTATTATAGCCTTACTAGCGTAATAAAAGAAAAAGAAGCTAAAGGTTAATATAGCTATATTAGCTACTAATTTAGCTTACCTATAAGCTATCTTATTAAAGCTTTATGCTTAAAGCGTAAAGATAGATTTATTAGTAGAGATATCTTAGTTATTAGGTAGGGTAGTATTATTATTTAATAAAAAGTAGTAGATAGATATAGAATAAAATTAATTACGTTTTTAGACTTAGCTATTTCCTTTATAATTATATATTACTAGCCTATTAGTACTATAGTATTATAGTTAGTTATTTATAGGATTCTTAAGTCTTAGTAGTTCTTTATATATCTTAAGGTTTATTTCTATAATTTTTTTAGTTAGTCTAAATTACTAAAGAGCTTTGCTTTTTAGTAGCTATTTAGCTATTACCTAAGTATCCTTTAGATTAGAGAATATGTAGGCTTTATTTAGTATTATTACTTATTCTAGTAATTTTTTCTTATAATATTATAGGTAGTTTAGTAGTATATAGTAAACTATTTATTACTAGTAATTATATAGGTATTATAGTAAGAAGACTATTAGTACCTATATGTTATATAGCTAATTATTAAGTCTAATAACTTTTAATTATATAAAGAAGAGCGCTATTACTTATACTTTATTAAGACTATTATAAAGCTTAATTAGTTAGTTACTTTATAATATTCTTTATACTATAGTAGTATATTATTATGTTCTTATAAGCTATACTTAAGTATTTATTTAGAGCTTATAGTAATATACTTTAATTAGGAATATTTCTAACTCTAGTTTAGTTTTTACCTTTTTTTTTTTTATAGTATATTATCTATTAGTTACGTTACTTACTTATAATTAGCATTTTGCTTTTACTTTATTTCTAATCTCTTTTTTTATTATTTTAGTATGTTAACTCTCTAAGCTATAATCTTAGTTATACGTATTTATACTAGTTTAAGTATTACTAAACTTCTTAGTTATTACTATTAGGGAGATATCTTCTAGTTCTTTAGGAAGTTTGCCTAGTATACTTTAGTAATAATTTTACTTATTTTTTATATTATTATTAAGTCTTTATTCTTATTAGTATATTTCTTTACTAAAATTATAGTATTTATCTAGAGTAGTTTAACCTTTATTTTCTTATTTAATAAAGTAATAGGAGTTT
>MU004241.1:585943-792162 GCA_010405405.1 Microthyrium microscopicum | reverse complement strand
TTAGTTATTATAGGTATAGTTATTACTAGTTATTTATCTAAGTGCTAGTAGGTATAAGTCTTTCTTTAATTTACTTACTTTAGCTTTTATCTACTTACTTATTCTTTATAAGCCTTAGTTTTTATAGTGTTTATAATCCTTTATAATCTCTTCTATAAAGGTTTGCTAAAATATTACTTTATTCTAGCGTAGAGATTTCCTTAGTTAGGCTATAACTAATTTATATATATACTTATCTTAGTTATTCTTTATTTAGAAGTATCTTCTTTTTACGTAGCGCTTCCTTTATATTAGTAAAGTAGTTATAAGTAATTACTTATATAAAGCTTACTTTAAGGGTTTTACTTTTAGGTAGTAAATCTTTAGTACTTTTATTATTACCTTATATAGGGTCTCTATTAATATATCTTTAGTATTTTATAAGCTATTATTTATATATTTAATAAATTATTTTATATCTAGTTTTTATATATTATATTATACTTTTAGTATATACTTTTCTTATCTTAAGGTAAGCTAGATTAGTACTAGGATATAATCTTTTATTAGTACTTAGGTATTAACTAGGCTATAGAACTCTAGTCTTTTTTAAAGGAATTAGAATATAAACGTAAGGTTAATTATTATCTTTACTACTTTTACTCTTTTTCCTTTATATAACTTATAGGTTAGCTCTTCTTCTAGTATACTTAAGTAGAGTCCTTACTAGATTATATTATAAAGTAAGGTATTTACTTAGGGTTTAGTAGCTAATACTATGCCTCTTTATTAATAATAGTAGTAGTTAAAGTTTCTTACTAATAGGATTTCTTTTTCTACCTTATTAATTACCTTTATTAGTATTAGGCATTTAATAATATAGTTATAGTTACTTACTATTAGGCCTTTGCTATATATATTAATAATTATTAGTATTATATACCTATACTAGAGGCGTAGTATTAAGATAAATTAGTTATAATATCTTACTTACTAATTCTTTATATTAAGTACCTTACTTATTATAAAGTATACTCTTAATTAATTATCTTAATTATGTGCTAAAGTATAGCTAAAAAGGTAGTATATTTCTCCTAGCTTTATAATTCCTTTAGGGTCTTAGATTGCTATAATTAGTTACTTAGTATTATTTAGTAAATTAAAGAATAGCTTTACTTCTCTCTTATTTAATCTCTTATAGTTATATTATATAATATTAATACTATTTATTTAAGTTTATTATTTAGATTTTGCTTATTTTATTGCTAGAGGTTAGCTTAGAGTTATTTATAGCTTATCTTACTTTCTTATAGTTATTTCTTTATTAGTCTTCTAGAGCGTTATTTCTTATAGTTTATAAGCTATTATTACCTTTATTAAAGTTAAATATACTTATAATTAATCTCTAAGTACCTTAGACTAGGTTATTATATATTTTATCCTTTACCTCTTATAATGCTAATAGTCTTTTAAGGTTCTTAGTCTCTACTTTTCTTTTTTTTATATTATTTACTATAATATATCTATTATTGTTTATAAGCTAGATTAGTATAATTTAGGTAAGTATTATAGCTCTTATCTATTCTATATATCTTTTATTTACTACCTAGAATCCTTTTATACTCTTAAAATAAGTTTAGTATACTTTATATATATTTTTCTACTATATGTAATATCTCTAGCCTTATTCTTTCTCTTTCTTACTTCTTCTTTTATTATCTTTATAGTTAGAGTATTAGACTAAGCTTATTCTAGTATAGTTCCTAGTATTATAATTACTTATATATTTACTATAGTTTAGTTTATACTAAGTATAAGCTATTTATATATAGTCTTAGACTTAGTAGTAGAAGTACTATTTAGTAGTATATTTTAGGTTATATAATTTAGTAAAGAGCTTCTTTACTCTAATAATAAACTTTTTCTAAATAACTTTATCTCTTATTACTATTATTAAGTAGTATAGCATAAGTAATCCCTTAGTATATACTTTCTTATGCTTTTTTAGTTCTTCTTTTGCTTATTTATACTCTACGCCTTTATAAAGTTACTAGACTATTTCTATCTCTAGGTATTTAAACCTTATCTTGTTTCTATTAACTAGTTCTTTAATTAGTTTACTATTATTTATATTCTTACTATAGGCTATATTTAGTTTAAGTAAAGCTCTTAAGATCTCTACTAAATAGTCTTATTATAGGACTTAGACTTTATTTAAGCCTACCTAGTATAGCCTATTTTAAATATAGTCCTTATCTAATTATATATTAACTATAATATTAATATTTTTACTAGGTAGTAGCCTAATAGCTATTACCTATAGGATAATTTTCTTAATCTTTTTAAATAGCTTTACCTTATTTTACTTATCTTTCTTTAATATGTTTTTAACTACTTTTATAATATTAATTTAAATTATTAGGCTTATAAAGAAGGCTTTTTAGTTAAGGATTAGTAGGTTAGGTCTTTTTATAACCTTTGCTTAGAAGTTAGGGGTTATTTTAATCTTAATAATTTACTTTATAATTATATTAAGTTTTTGGTTGAGATATGCCTTAAGGCGTGTTAGTAGAGGGGCCTTATTTATAGTTAAAGCTAGGTAGAATACTAGTTATTTAATATAGTCTTATACTATAATAAAGGACGCGTAGTGTTATATAAAATTAGCTATTAGTTAGTTAAGGAATAGTCGTATTAGATCCTCTTTTTTAGATATAAGTCTTCTTAATAGTACTTTAATTCCTCTCTATACTTTTATAAGTAGTAGTTTTAGGTCATCTTTTTGTTTCTATATTGCCTTATTTTTAATATAGGTAGCCTCTATAGTAATAATAGCTATCTATTATGAATCTTTATTTGTCTCTATAGCGCTAGCTATTACTTATATCTAGTTAAAAGTTACACCGTTGTAATAATCTTAATAAGACGAATCTAATAATAATAGTTTTATAGAATAATTCTAAGAAATTAATCTTTTAGTATAATGATGCTTTTTTTAGCTTTATTATAATACTATATAATAGTATAGATCTTATACTTTATTACTTCCTATTAGGCTAGATCTATAATACTAGCTACCTAAGTAGTAGCTTCTAATAGGATATTAGCTATAGTTCCTTTCTTATCTTTATTTTTAGATATTTTATTATTTAGTTTATTAAACTATAGAATACTTAGAGTAGTAGTTAATTAGCTATAAAAGGTAGTATAACCTTAACCTTAACTATCTTAACCTCTATTATAACTAGTACTAGTAAATAAAATAGTTATAGATCTATAAGTAGAGCTACGTAAACCTTAAGTAGTATTAGAAGTAAATAAAGCTTAAGTCTTACTAGTCTTACTACGTTTATTAGATTTGCTATAGCCTTAAAGGCTAACGTTATAGCTATATAGGTTTCACTCTATAGATATAGTAGTAGCTTTAAGAAGGATATAAAGGATTTTATAAGCTTATAAAATATCTTATATAAATATACTATATACCTCTTAAGCTATAGACTTATTTATTAAAAGGATATTAAACTTAGTAAGTCTAGTAAACGTAGTAATAAGGAAATAAGCTAGTATAGTATAGTTAATTTTATCTTTCTTATTATTAGTAACCTTATTAGTAATAATATCTTATAAAGCATTAATATAGTACTTCTTAATATATTTGCTTTAAAGCTAGATATAGAGTAGAATAGGGGTAATAATTAACTATTAAGCATATTCTAAGAAGTAATATAACCTAAGATATTAAATTAGAAAAGATAGATAAGGCTAGCTTATAAAAAACAAAAATAAATATAATATCTTTACATAGTTAGTAAGAGCTACTAGTATAAGAATAGCCTTAATTAAGATAGAATATATAAGTAAAATTATACCCTTATACTTAGAATAAGCTAGATCTAGTAAGTAGCTTATAATTAGGTTAAGTACTAGAGCAAGTACCTTAATAGCTAAAGGTTTTTTATAAACACCCTACTTTTTAAAGAATACCTTTTTCTTTATTATAGTTATAATACTATCTATAAATTTACGTTAACGTATAGCTTTAGAATAGAACTAGCTATTATTAAAGATATTATAATCTAAATTAATACGTTTAACTATAGTAATAAAGCATATATAATAAGAGTAGTTTTTACTTAGACTAATTAAGCTATAGTTTAAATTCTACTAAGAATAGTTACTAATAAAGAATAAAGTAAGTATATAGAGGAAGATATCCTTACTATTAATCTAAAGCTTAACTTTCTTATTAAGTTAAGTAATAAACTTTAGAGCGTTAGAAACCTTTAATAGACTACTACTATAGGGTTCTAAGGTAAGTAGAAAGATATTAAATTAATAAGCCTACTCTTTAAATAAAAAGGTAGCAATAATAGTATATATTTTTATTAAAAAGTAATATATATTTATATATAAACTAAACCTATTAATAAATATAAGAATAGGAAGTAAGATAACTTTATACTAGTTAAGATTAAATTAATTAATAAGTACTTAACGTCTAAAGTGCTTAATCTTAAGGAGACTATAAATTAGTAAGCTCTTAAAGAAGAGCTAAAGTTCTTATTATTTAGTATTCTAAATCTAATAAATATACTACTAAGCTCTCTTATCCTTATAGAATTTAATAAGAGCTTTACCTTTAGTAGGACGTAAGTTAATAGGAAAGAATAGTTTATAATTAATACTATACTCTTTATTAATATAGAATATACTATTACTAAATTAATATAATATAGAGGACTTAGAAATAAAAGTAGTATCATCTTTAATAATAACTATTTTATCTATAACTATAGAAGGATTAAACGCTATATTAGTAAACTACTAACTATTACTAAGGTATATATACTAGACTTTAAGAATAACATTACCTTTATTACTATTATATTTACGATTAGTATAATAATCTTTACTAAATACTAAGACTTAGCTAGTATAGAGCTTAGTAAACGCTATATCTTTATCATCCTAGATCTAAGTAACAAACTAATAGAAATAATTAGGATTATTATACTTAAATATAATAAAGTTTAAAAGAAATATAGAATTACTCTTTATACTACTATAGTAAGTAAATACTCTACCTAAAGTATAGATAAAGAATACCTAGGTATTTAACTCCTAAAGCTCCTTAGGAGTATCTATAAATTAAGCTATATCTTTCTAGATCTTATTAGATATAATAGATAATAATAGAAGGTAAATAAAAAGCTTATAGAGATTAAAAAAGTATAAGGGCTCTATAATCTATATTACTTCTAGTTAATACTTCTTATATTTATAGCAAGATAGCTATTACTTAGTAATTAGATAGATATTCTTTTTTTAAAGTTAAAGTAAAGGTAGTTTTCCTATAACCTACTTTTATAATATACTTAGTAATAAAGCTATATTATTAACTTATACGTAGTTAATAAGACTAAGTAGCTCTTATAGTAAAGTATAAGCAGAATAAGAAATACTATTAGTTTTATACTAGATACCTAGACCTAGAGCAAATTATATTATAATAGTACTTAAGTAAATATATAGTAATATAATAAAATTATTACTATTATTATTAGACTAGAAGGTAGTAGCACGAGTTAAGTTAAGCTAATTACTTAGATAAACCTTAATAGCTAAGCTAGAAAAAGAAATAACGTAACTAAAAGATAATAGCACTCTAGGCTAATTATTATTATTAGTAGAGCTAGAATTAATAGAAACTATATCTTTATTATTATTATTATTAAATAGGTTAAGACAATAATTATTATAGTCTATAAGGTCTTAAAGCCCCTAGAAGGCATTAAGATTAATAATATTAGATTATAGAATAGTATCTTAATTATTAAGACCCTCTATAACTTTACTTTAAAGAGTGTTATAGATTTAATACTATAGGAAAGTAGAATTAATCTAATCTATTATTATATCCTATTATACGTTAGAGAAGCTTTTTTAGATTTAGAAATAAGAGTATAGGTACCTAAGGATTATTAAGGTTATTAAGGTTAAGAATAAGAAGATTATTATCTTTATTACTAAAGGCCTTAGAGCTACTATCTATATAAGGGCATTTAGAGGATAGCCTTATCTCTAACTCTTTAAGACGCTTACTAAATTAATAAGCTTAACTAGCTATAATTAAGAATAGAGGTTAACTAATTATAATAGAGTATAATTTAACTAAAAGTCTAGTATTTTAAGGTAATATTATAATTTTTAATAGAATTTAGGCTAAGCCTAAGGCTAAGCTACGAAGTAATAAGAGAATTTAATAAAGAAGACGAATATTAGCTAGTTAAAGCCTAATTTTAATAATTTTTTTAAGTAGAGGATAGAAAATAGAAGATAAAGAGATCTAGAACGTAGTAAAAATCTAAAGTCTTTTAAATACTAATAGTAGGGTATTATAACTTTATTACTCTTACTATTTAAGTAGGAGTAATTATTTATAAATTGTCTATAAGGCTAGTATAAAGGCTACTAGCCTTAGAGTAATTACTAAAGGCTAATATAATTAGCTTATTAGATTACTAATTAGCTTATTAGATTATTAATTAGCTTATTAGATTACTAATTAGCTTTATCTTTTAGCTCTATAGAGCGCTTTAATTAACTCTAAAATTTAGGGTAGCCTTAGCTACTTATTTACCTATTACTATATTAGGTAACTAGCATAACTAGAAAGCTTACTAGCTTATATAGTAGTATAACTTTACTAATTATTTAGAGATACTAAGTATTATAATTATTTTAAATTACTATTCTATTTTAGGATCTCTATATATTACATCTATTTACTAATATATTACTTTTATATAATCTTCTAGCTAGAAAGAACTAAAACATTATTATAATTATTATGTCCTTCTTTAGCTTTAGCTTAATTATATAACTTTTATCTCCTTATTATTATATATTTTTATAGTAGTAGTATATACTTACTTTACTTATTTATAGTAGCTTTATAGATTATTATTTTAACTATAGTAGTATAACCTTCTTCTACTTTAATTATATTAGCTTTATATATTATAGCGTATTAGCCTTAAATAGAGTATATAAACTTATAGCATAATATACTAATATTATTAGAATAACCTAGCTAGTATATATTACTATAGTAGTAAAATATATAAACCTAGTCTTATATATAATAGTATATCTTTTTTATAAGTAAGTAATAGCTTAATATTAAGGATTAGTAATATATATAAGTCTAGTCTAGATTATATATCCTTTATTATACCTATATACTTTATCTTATATAGTAAAATTTAAGTTTTCTAGCCTAAATATTATAATCTTAGTATAATTACTTTTGCTATAGTCTATTACTATTAGCTAGAATAAAGCTACTATTAATTAAAGCAATTAAGCTATTAGTTAAATAATTTAACCCTTAGCTAAAGTAATCCTACTATATAATAAAAAGATATAATTATTAGTTAATACCTTTACTATTAAACGTATAAAAGCATTACTAAGTCTAAGTATCTATTGCTTTAGGCTTCCTAATTAAGTTATTTTCTAACATTTAGTATTAAATTATATACAATATATTAATTTTGTTATATTTCTTACTCTACCTTATTAGATATTATTTACTAGTATATATATATAGTAAGAATTAATTTATTATAATACTTACTTTTATCTAAGACTAATACGCCTTAGCATAGCTTTTAGTACGCTTTACTACTATAATAATACCCTAATTTAGCCTTTAGAATACTTCGTATATACTATAGGAAGGTTTTACTCTAACTTCTCTAGACTATAGTCTAAATTAGACCTCTTACGCTCTTAGATATATATATAATACTTATAGAAACCTCTATACGGCTTTACTATATATAGAAACTACCTAAATCTCTATATCCCTTTATTATATACTACTAGCTTATTAAAATATAAGAAGCTTATACTAAATAATATTTAATATAAATAATATATTCTTATTAGAGTTACTTAATATAAAGAAATATTAGCTTTTATAGTTATTAAGTCTAATAATATTATATAGCGACGCAATTTACTATATTATTAAAAGATATATAAATATATAATTATATAGGTCTCTATTAATTAGTCTATAAGTCTATAATAGTTAACCTAACTAACTTAAGATCTAGTTAAATCTTACTACTATATATAGCTAGAAATTATATAAAGAGGCCTATAAACTTTTATATATACTACCTTTAGACTTTTACTTATAAATAGAAGACACAATAGTAAGGAATTCTAGTAGAAACTATAGCATAGAGCTTTATATAATATAACTTATCTAAAATATAACAACACTCTATTCTTTACTCTACTTTTATACCTCTAAAAAAATTATTTACGTACTAATTTAATTATAAACTAATAGATATATCCTTATAAGCGCTATTCCTTATCTCCTCTTCTCCTTTAGGGTCTTCCCTATTACTATTAAGTATCTAATTAGACAAGTTATTAAGTTCTAGTTATCTAGACTATATAGATTTAGTAGCTACTTTTAACTATTTATTACTACTACTACTACTACTACTACTACTAATAAGTAAATCTTAACTATATTACTATAGTATACATAATAACTAACTATTCTTATAATATAAAAGGCAATTAGATACCTAGAAGAGGCAATAAGCTTAATTCTAAAAATAAAGTAGTCCTTTAAGACTAAAAACGACATATAGCTAAAAGCTTACGCCTTTAAAGCGCTAGTTAAAGTAAAAGCTACTATTAGTATAGTAGAAGAAGAAGTAGAGGATTTAGAAGCTATTAATATAATAAATAATAATATAGTTATTAGATAGTAAACGCCTTAAGCTAAGTAAGAATAGAAAAATTAACTTATATAAATAATAAATACTATCTATATATTATTATATTATAATTATACTTATAATACCTTTATCTATTTACCTTAGAGTTAAATCTATTAGTATTATACTCTCTATTAGTATAAATTAGACTAATTATAAACACTAAGGTAAGACTATCTAGTTCTAAAATATTACTATAGCCCCTAGCTACGTTAAAAGCATTTAAACTATATAGGTTAGATATAATATCCTATAGTAGCATTCTATTAAATATAGATATATTTAAAACATTTAGCCCTTATAAATAATCTATTAATATTAACGTCTAATAAGCATAGCTACTATAGCTTAGATTAAGCTTAGTAGTAACTAAAACTCTAAATAAAACTAGCACGTTATTCTTATTAAATATACTAAAAGAGTTTAATATAATATCTAAGGTGCTACTTACTTATAGCTATATCCTAGATATTAGGACAATTAATAACTAAATATACCTTATTATAGAGAAAGATAATAAGAACTTATAACTAGGATAGTTTAGACTAAGAGCATTATTATATAGTCTTAGTCACTAATTACTTTAACGTCTAGGATTACTATTAGACCTCTAAATTATAAACTATAAAGAATATCTAGATAGCTATATAGTATAAGATAAGGCCTAAGACTATAACTATCCTAGTCTTTAAAAGATTATCTAATTAGGAAATATACCTATACTAAAACTATACTACTAAATACTAAGCTAAAACTACTATCTATTTCTATTTATGCCTAGGTCTAAGTTATTTAGACACAATTAAATAAATACTATCTATAACTTATAATAACCCTAAGGATAAAATCTAAGAAAGAGATAAATAAGAGAAATAAAGAAAGAAGAGAAGAAGTAGTACAAAATAAGTAAATAAAGGTAAAGCCTAAACGAAAGAACAAAAATAAAAAACAAAGACTCTAAACACTATGCTAAAACTATAAACTATAAAGTACTAAAATAAAAATACTAACTTTAACTAAAGGCCCTAAGGCTATTCTCTTTAAGAGGCTCTTTATTATTATTACTTTCTCTATTATTACTTATTCTACCTTCTCTATCCTTACTCTCTACTAACTCTTTATCTTTATCTTTATTCTTATCCTTATCTTTATCTTTATTATTATCCCCTTTATTCTTAAATAAGGGATTTAGAGGTTCTAAATTAAATAATATTACTATAAGCTTAGTAGCAATAAGCTCCTTTTAAGCTACGTAAGCTTTCTTTAACTTAAAAACTATAACCTTTATAAATAAGGATTTCTTAATATTACGAAAATTTTTATAACTAAGTATCTAGTTAAACTAAGCAATTATCTTTACTTAACTATCTTTAAACTTTATATTTATAAAAGTATTCTTCACTACTAAGTAAAGGTTTATATAGAAATCTATAGTTATATATTAGTATATATAGATAGACTACTAGTAAGATTTAAGGATAGTATATAGCTATAGCTATCTACTAATAGATAGATAAATAAATTAATAAATAGAAAGAAGTTACTAGAATATAAACCTAACTTATTAATAGAAAAATATCTAAGATACCTATATAATAGAAAGAGATAGAAAAGTAAAGGAAAGAAAAGGAAAGGAAAGAAAGAAAAAGTAAAAGAAGAAAAAAAAAGGTAAGAGAAGAAAAGAAAAGGTATATATATATATACTCTATATAGTAAGAGCTAGTAATCTTCTTAGTAATTATCTTTTAGGCGTCTAAGTAGCCTATTAGGAAATTATAATAAAATAAAAAAATTTTAGTATTAAAAACTTATTTTAAATAACTTTTCTAGCTATTTATAGTTATATTAACTAACTTAGGTTTTACCTCTATAAAGACTTAAACGTATTTCTATTTATATATATTAATATCTATTATATATAAGTAATATTATATAGTAGAGTAGCAATATAGAATAGAATAGTAATATAAGATTATATAGAATATAATAAAGTAAAATAGAGTAGAATATAATAAGATAAAGAAATATAGTATTAAGTATATATAAGAATAAAAGGAAAGGAGAAGTATAGTATTAGGTATATATAAGAATAAAAGGAAAGGAAAAGAAAGGAAATAGTTTACTTACTTAGATAGCTATAACTATAGTATTTTTTATTATTTACGTACGCTATCTATATTTTAGATAGAAAGCTATAAATCTTAGATCCTCTTTCTAGATTATCTTATCTTATTAGACTACTTAGTATACTTCTAAATCTTTATCTCTAAGTAGGCTATATAAAAATAGCTCCTACTTAAGCTTATAAAAAGCTTAATTATTTATTAACTTAATAGTTATTACGTTAGTAATAAACTTAGTAATAGTATAACTAGCTATAAACTCTTTAGCCTTCTTTAAAGGCTAAACTTTCTTTATAGGTACTACTAGTTTAATAGCTAGACTAGTATATAGATTAACTTTATCTTCTTCTTTATTATTATTATTATTATTATTAAGAGTCTATTTTTATAGTTAATATTTATTATATATATAAGTATACTTTATAATAAAATAGCCTATATAGTAGTAATAAGTATATAAATAGTAATAAGTAAAGGTATATAAGGTAATTAAGAATTATATAAAGCTAAAGTATAATAAGTATATTAGTATAAGTAAAAAAGAAAGTATATAACGTAATAAATAATTATAGTAAAGTATAGAGAAGTATATTAGAGATATTTAATTAAATATATATATATCTAGAGTAGATATTTTATAAAAAAATTTTACAACTTTTAAAGTTACTTCTTAGGAGGTTTATTAAATAAACTAGTAGCTACTTACTTTATTAGCAAAGGAGAAGGCATAGTAAATAAACTTTTTAAAAAAAAGTATAAAAAACGACATTATAAAAGCGAGACGTAAAAACAAGATATAAAAATAGGATCTAAAAATAAGCTAAATAGATATAATAAACGCTTAAAACTTTATAAATATATTAGCCTAATCTAAAAAAAGAAGAAGTAAGACTTTACATCTTAAAATTAAGATAAGTAGGTATATAGCGCTAAGCTTTACTTACTACGCTATTAACTAATAGTTAATCTTTAGCTTACTAATATTAAATAGTTAAAATCTAGGCTAACTACTAATTAATATTTACTAATTAGACTAACACTTATTTAATAGTTATATAGTCAATTAACTATCATTTAACGATTATTACCTATAAACGTTGGCAGATTATTTAACCATTAGCCTACGATAAGGCTTCACCAACATATATGTTTCCTAACGGTCAAAAGACGATTAAAATTTAACTAACTGTGGTTCGATGGTTGATTATTAATTAACCGTGGAACAACGGTTGCCCACACCGCCAAGGCCCGCTAAGGTTGTTTTGGTCCCCAACAATCATTCATCGGCATCTACCAAAGTTTACAACCTTGCAACAATTTGAAGTTAACAACAACTTCACCTTAACTGTACAGGTCACGATACCCACTTCCTGGTTGAAGGTCCTTCTTTCGCAACAATTATATCTTTGGCACTTTGCCAGTATTCCATTCAAAAGCCGTTTTATGGTCCATGCGCCTACTTTATCGGATTGTTTCCCCTCAACAATTCATCGTACTACATCACTGACCACTTATTTCATTTCAACGGCATACGTTCACAATGCCTACCTTACGCGGTGAACGCTTTCATATTCCCTTGGATGATGATGAAGTTGCCCCGGATGAAATGCCGCCAGGGCGGCCAACCGGATTCTCCGTTACCGATATCGTGGGGGATATCAAGGAAAGAGAAGCATCGGCGCCAATGCCACCCTCAGCACCAAAGTCAGCCAGTGGGTGGCCCGCACATCGTCGTCGATACATCAAAAAAGGTGGTCATGAAAATCGTGAAGAGCCCCAAGAGTCAGATTCCGCCATCACTTCGGATGCATCACTAGAGGGCCGTGAAAAGCAAGAGATAGATACTGAGAATAGGCAACGTCTTGCCCACATGTCCCCAGAAGAAATTGAACAAGAACGACAAGAACTTCTCTCTCAACTCAACCCCAATTTGGTCAAAAAACTTCTTCAACGAACCAACAACTCCTCCCCAGAAGACATGTCGTCTCAAAAAGATTCTCAACGTCCAAGTGCATCTGAGCGAAAGGTATCTTTTGCTGTAGGAGAAACGCGAATCGAGAAAATAGAGCGAAGAATGAGTGCCGGAAGCCACAGCATCTCGCTACCCACGACCCAGTCCGGCGTTTATTCAAAGAATTCCGCAAACCCACCAGAGCTGCATCGCGCCTCTAGTTCTCCACGCAAAGTGTCATTCTCTCTGCCAGATGCAGATACGCAACCAAAGCATGAACCCACCGCATCAAGTCATAGCCTTCCAACCCCGCCTAGCGAAGAAACATCGCAAAGCGACCCAAGTAGACCATCGCATAGCGATCGCAAGGTATCCTTCTCTATACCAGAAGAGGGAATCAATAACAAAGAGAACCACCCGTCAGCCACCAGCCATAGCGTTCCTCTCCCTGACACCCCGGAAGAATCGATACATAGCACTCCATCACGTAGTCGGCGATCTTCAAGCAATGAGCGAAAAGTATCCTTCAGCGTTCCAGAGCATGTAGCAAAGAAAGATGAGCTATCTTCTGCTGTCAGTCATAGTATTGTGATTACCCCTGACACATCTATGCAAAATACACCATCTCATAGCCGGCAATCTTCGGTCTCAGATCGAAAGGTCTCATTTAGTGTGCCAGACGAAATATCAAAGAAGGATGAGCTGTCGTCGGCATCAAGTCATAGTATACTTGTGACCCCAGAAGGCTCCATTGGTGGTTCTCCTTCCCACAGCAGGAGATCTTCAAGTTCCGATCGGAGAGTATCATTCAAAGTTCCGGAAAAGGTGGCCAAGAAGAACGAACTATCAACAGCTACAAGCCACAGCTTACCGCTTGCTACTCCTCCCGAAACAGTAGAACAAGATGCCTTCGTTCTGCCTATGAGGCCATCGTCGAGCACCAATAGAAAAGTATCTTTCGCTGCGGTAGATGATGATGACGAAGACGATAGAAAGAGTTCTGCCTCTCATCACAGCCTTCCTTCCACCCCTCAATTCAACCCAGTGCCCGATGCTCACCTTCATGAAGCTAGTGTACACTTCCCTCGTCCACCAGACGTCCCAGAACTGAACCCAGAATCCGGCACCTTTCTAGATGATCTTCATCAAAAGTTCTTTCCTAACTTGCCTCACGATCCTTCGAAATTAGACTGGCTGAAGCCTAATGATCCGTCGGAAAGCGACGCATATAGCACAACCCAGGACGCCATCGATCCAAAATACATCCGCTTCGACTTCAAAGGCGGCCTCATCCCACCATCAAAGTCCCACTCTCTGCCTACAAGTCTCGGTCTCCACCACCATGGCGATGCGCCTGATGCAGCAGGCTACACCATTGCCGAGCTAGCACATCTCTCGCGATCTACATACCCAGCTCAACGCTGTATAGCGATGCAGACAATGGGTCGGCTGCTCTATCGTTTGGGCAGCGGCGAGTTCGGGGATGAGAAGGAGCTCAAAGATGAAGGACGAGCTGGTCAGCGCGCGTTGTTAGCACACGGGCTATGGGCGGAGGTTTCGCAAAGCCATGTGCTGGAAACTATACTGGAAGAGTCAAAGAAGGAACGCGGTCATCAGACATCTATTGCTATGGCTCAGGAGGCGGTCTGGAATTGGCAGCGTGGTGGTGGTAGTCATCCGCCTGGTGAGGAGGAGAAGACTGCTGCTGGAGCAAGCGCATAGCATGATGAAGTATAGATAGTTGAATAATGTATACGTATCACCATAGGTTTCTTTCTGTGACCCATTGACTTCGAGTACTGTCACTTCTGTTTACTGATAATTTGACATCGCCGAGGAAGGATCATCATTTTATGTACACTTCTGCGAGTGCGCAATGTAATTAGGATTATGTATAGCCTGTGTCGCAAGCTTAGAAAGCAGCTAGATTAGTTGTATTGTTTTCTTGCCTATCAGATCGCATAATCTTCCCATGGCCAAGAACTTCTGCAAAAATGAACTTTTCGTGCGACAAAAGTGATAAATTGTTATACATCCAGCAAGTACTGGCGCATAAAGGTACTCAGAAGCGCTCCGAGTTTGATGCGGGGTTGAACGCCCAAAATGACGTTTTCAAAGGTTTTCCATATGTTTTTCGGCTAGCTTACTCCGAACCAGGCTTAGCGCTATGCTCCCATGCTTCCACGTTCCGCGCTAAAGACCCTGATATTCGTCTTCATCTGATTAACCGACGGCCTCAACATCCGACATATTACTATACTCTGTCGGGAGTAGGTTTGCTTACGTGACGCTCTGTCATGCTGCACTACATGCTCCAGGAGCTCATAATTGGCTGAATTGAGGGTAGTAGCTGAGTGTGAAGACTGCTCGTTGGTGTATGATTTGACTCATCGCTTTCCAAAGCTTCCTCTCTTCTCTCATCTTGGTTGCTTCCGCCCAAATACAAGCAGGGGTTAGTTGTTGCAACGACTAAAACACCATCAGATTGGCATCTCGATCTAATTTTGTTCTTCATATCTTGTTTTTGACCCTGCAGCTTGGTCCGAGCAAGAGCCGCATACCAAGCACTAGTGCAGCAACACTTACCAGGTACAGCTATATCTTGGGAGGTGTTGACTATAAATCTCAAATGATCGCCTACCTCGTTTCGGTGTATGAATGTTAGCATACTCGACCTATCTCTCCATATACACCAAACCTCCATTTGCTATTAGGCTTCATCATGTCAACTACATCTCCCCCATCCGACTCCGGAGCATCTTCGCGTCGAGGCACTACTACCGGTATCCGTAGGACAAGACCATCATATAGCTGCGAACAGTGCCGTCGGAGGCGCGTAGGTTGTGATCGAGTAAGCTCATCCCCTAGTAACAAGACAAACGACTTATACGATTGAAGGTGCATCCAACCTGCAGCGCATGCTCAAAAACTGGCTCAGCATGCGTATATCCAACACCACTGAAACGGAAAGATCATGCATCAGAAGACTCGGAGCATAAATCCAGCCGTCGCAGAACGGGCAAAATGGTTCGCGACGCATCGCACGCAAAAGGTGGCTACCTATCATTGCAAAGTGGTGGCAGATCTCGTTTCATTGAGAATACATTTTGGGCGACCATTGACCCTGAGGTAAATCGCTGATTGTCAGCTCCAACTAAAGGCTGATTCATGGTATAGGCACTTGATCTGGACTCACTGATCTTTGAGCTTCCGTTAGTACCAGTAGAAACGGAAGTCGAAAACGAGGAGTACATCGACGACACACCATCAGGACAATCACCTCTACCATTCTTTTCTACTCAACCAGTGGCGCGTGCAAAGAACGATTGCCGACATCTTCGTATGATTTTGAGCCATCTCCCAGCTCAAAGCACTTGCGATGATTTGTATCGAAGTTTTGTTTGCCATGTTCATCCTCTTATAGCACTTGTGCATACACCAACATTCGACAACCAGTATCGACGATTCTGGGAATGGTATCAGAGCTGGAATGGCATAAGCAGTCCAACTGGAATCCTTGCTGAAATACCAAGTTTTCTTCCGCTACTATTTGCTGTTTTATGGACTGGACTGGTTGCTGGACAAGATCTGGTCATCGAGTCACCACCGGCCTCTCATGGCCCATCACTGGATAAGAAGCTATGCGCTCTAACGACGAAGGCCCTGAGTATGGTAGGCTTTCCACAGAATCCATCAATGGCTTCACTCGAAGCTTTTCTACTTCTCCAGTCCTTCCAAATTAAAGAAGAAGAGTCTCTAAGCTCTTGCTCCTTCGTCGCAATCGCACTGAGAATAGCTCAAGCCATGGGCCTCCACCGTGACCCAGCAGACTTTGGCCTCAGTCCAATTCAATGTGAAGAACGACGACGCACCTGGCGATATCTCATGCATCTGGACGTCATGACCTCAGTCGTCTCCGGTCTACCAATGTCCCTGAATACAGCCATAACTACCACCGGCTACATTAGTGAGCTACGCGACGAACTCATCGGCCAGCCCCAACTAGCAGCCGCCATAGACGACCGCGACCGTCTCTACCCGGGCTACGTGCTGGCCACTGGCCGCTACGAGGTGTCCTCCTGTATACGTGAAGTGCTGAATTTACACCTTTCACCGCACAGCTACGACATGGAGGAGATAGAAGAAGCCAAGAAACGCCTAAATGACCTGAAAGACCGCATCGAAGAACGTATCCATTTGCTCTCCGACCTCTCCTCCGCGGATTCCTGGAATACAAACGCCATGATCAACGGCAATCCCGTCCCACTCCCATTCGCTGCCAACGACAACGCCTTCCTCTCCTGGGCCATTGACCTGCTCCGCATGCAAGTTGATCGCGCGTATGGACTGTTGTACATCCCTATGATACATAACCACGATCTCTGGTCTCAACTCAGGGCCGAAGCGATTCCCTACTTCCAGTCCTATTTACGTACATTTGCGAAGATGATCAATAACGTCTCCTTCAAGCCGTTCCATTGGCTTTATCCAGGCAGCTACCAGCCACTCAATCAAGTGTGTATGTTGCTCGTCGACATGCTGCGACGACCAGATGCACCAGAAGTGCCGCAAAGCAGATTAGCTCTCGAGCCAATATTCCAATGTCTTGGACCAAATGGTCGAGTCTTCGGCCGCAATTCCTCCAGCGGCCTAGGCGCTTCCAACCGCCGTTTCTCAAACGGCGCACGAGTAGCCTGGGCCCGCCTAGAAGCACTACGACGCAAAGTCTGGAAAGTTCTCGGCATCGACGCAACAGTAATGTGGAGCGCAACCTACGACAATCGCACCAACTCCGTCTACACTTCCTCGCCAGAATCACAGCTAAAATCAGATATGCTTGCATCCGCCGATGGATTTTCAGCGTCCAATATGGCAGATCTGACAGGGCTTGGGATGTCACCAAATTCGCTGTCGCAATCTTTGCCTAGCGCATTCTCAAATGGTTCGCCTGGGTCCTTGGACTTGGATCCGGCGTTGGCATTGGACAGCTTCTCGTGGGCGGCGGGACCAACGAATGATGATATGTTGATGTGGCAGTATTTGGGCTTTGGGAGTGATATGGCGTTTGAGAGTAATGGGGCTGGGAATTGGGATCCTGAGGCGCTTAATTCGTTGTTT
Organism: Microthyrium microscopicum; assembly: GCA_010405405.1. Taxonomy (NCBI): domain Eukaryota; kingdom Fungi; phylum Ascomycota; class Dothideomycetes; order Microthyriales; family Microthyriaceae; genus Microthyrium; species Microthyrium microscopicum. The sequence continues at coordinate 774,181 of MU004241.1, read as the reverse complement.
GTGGGGAATGTTAATAGTGGAGTGAATAGCCAGAAGGGCTTATGAGTGGTATAGTGTGACGAAATTATGTTCGAGGGATTAATGAACACAATGAATGACGAAATATGAACCTGAGACTTTGTTACTTTCTTGCGTTCTGCTGAACTATCGTGGTACTCAGCTTCAGAGATCCACTCTAGCGTCTCTGCTTCTCACAAGTAGATCAAGCCATGCATGCAGCAGAGATATGTATATTATGGTATCCTTCTACTATATACTCAAACACAGCACTCGCCATATGACATCTCTTCATCTCTACTTATCCCCACCAGTCCACACCAACTTCGCCGCCTTCTGCACAAAATTCTCATACCCATCCTCCCCTTTTCTAGGTTCCCTACTCCCAATATCCCCATTCAACTCCCTCTCCACAGCCCTCTCCCTCTCCACCCTCTCCTCCTCCCGAATCTTCTCCCGAATAACCTCCTCCCTCTGCCGTCTCTTCTCCTTCAACAACCCCACCCTCCCCTTCGCCTTCTTCTCTTCATCATCTCTCGCCTGCAACTCCGCCAACCACCTTTCCCGCTTATCCGCCGCCACCCTTTCCCTCTCCAGCCGATCAAACTGCTGTCTCCGTTCTCTATCCTTGCTCCAGTATAGGCCTCCTGCACACACACAGAGAAGCGTGAATCCTTGTGCGTATACCCGTCGTCTGAACATGATGTTTGCGCGCTGATGATCGTTGGCACGGAGTGCGCGGCCGGCGCCGATGAGGGCGGAGACGGTGAGGACGAGGCCGAGGGGGATGAGTGGCTCTTCGCGCATGCGGCGGAAGAGCCGGCGGGTGGGTGTTTCGGGGATGTAGTCGGGGTCGAAGGAGGAGGGGGGTGGTGATGGCATTGTGGTGGTTTTGGGCACGCGAGTGCTTTATGTAGTGAATATGGTATGTTTTGGTTGCCGTAGTGGTCCTTTTGGCTTGCTGGAGTTGCTGGAGTCACCGCAGGTTGAGTCTCTTTGATGGTGGCGCTCAATTGGATTTAGTGGGGACACATTGGTGTTTGGTTGCTGTCGAGCTGGGTGGAAAATATCGTGACGTTGAAGATATTCTGAAGCTTGAAGTATGGGAGCTCCTGATTGGTCAGTCATTCATGTATGGCTTTTCTAGGTTTCTAACCTTCATATTCCTCTTGATTCTTCGCTAATGCCCATGTTTTCTAATTTGCTGTCAAACTTGTGTCTTCCCTATTTTATCCAGAGAAACACTCTACTGACAGGGTGTTGAAAGTCATGACAGCTTTTACGACCACAGCTGCTGCAGTGGATCGCGTTCAACACGAAATTGACTCGACGTACATGGCTTTGAGAAATATATTCCAATTCGACGCGTCAAGCCCATCTCACTTTGAATAATTCCTGATAGCAGTACACCAAAAGAATATACTAGATGCTCTTAGCGCTCAGATCCAGCCGAATCAAGCTGGAGGAATCCTTCCGTCCCCTGATCTCAAACAAGACTGTGCGGCGAAGCATGCGGCTACTGAGTGACCTCCAGGCAACCATACATCTTGTCTTACGACCTTTACCAGTACAGTTCGCGTCCCAATACATTGTAGCAAAGGTGTAGTCATTCAATAGGGCCTGCAATGCTCTTCTATACTGGTTTTATATTCTTAGCAACATGGCAGCTGTTTACGAGTATTCCAACCATACTTTGTGATCGTATCCGGGTTCAGTACCCATTCAAGAGCGACACAAGCCTGGATTCCGGAAGACGGCTTAGATATGTTGCTTTTGGGGATTCCTGGGCTTCAGGAGTGAATTGGGGTCCACCAAGCGAAAACACCGAATTCGACTTTCCAGACGACCAGAAGGTCTGTCAATGCCGGCGAATGCGAGAAGCATATCCAGCGCAGCTACTGGATGACCCTGATAGAAGCTATATTGGAGGTCGTGACTTGGAGTTAACCTTCCTGGCATGCCATGGAGCACAATTCGAGGATGTTCCACATCAATTACAAGCCCTCGATCCAACCATTGTCCCTGATTTTGCAACGCTGATGATCGGAGGCAATCCCGCAGGATTCGCTGAAATACTGGCAGACTGCATCTTCTTGCCCGACCGCGACCGCGATTATGGACCTGAGTATCCGGACCCAGACGGTGAATGTTGGAAAACGTTGGAGAGGGTCCGCACGAAGCTTGAGTCTACTTGGTTTCACTTGGAGCTATTCAAAACCTTGAATGCCATACAGAACGAACGACGGATGTGGCTGAACCCCAACTTCCGCTTATACGTTTTGAGCTATTCTGGGTTATTCAATCATGATGATCCAGCCTGTAACGACTGGACATTTGGTATTTGGCCAGGCAAAAAGCCTCTTTTGACAACCGAGTTGCGTCACGCCATAAACAATGTTCTGGACCATGGACGAAAAGTTTACGACAATCTAATCAATCATGTTCTGTACAGCCCAAAGGTTCAATACATCGATCTCAATCATGTGTTTGCCGGACATAGATTCTGCGAGCCTACTGAGGCTAGCACTTTCGAGGCACAAATGGATAACAGCTGGCTATACGGTCTTACTTGGCCCGATTGCATCCCCCTTGAGTACAGCTTTGTTCACTACGCCAACGACAACGATGGTCGTCAGCAGTCTCGCGCATGGCAATTTTGTCGCAACTGCGGTGGTCTAGGCGAACTAGGCGAACTTCAACGTGTAATGCATCCCAATGGACAAGGTCATGAAGCATACAAAAATGCTCTGAAAGAAATCATCAGAAGGGATTTCGGCAAGGTACAACCCGATGTATTTGCTGTACGCCATCAAAAATATCTATATTGATCTAAAATAATATACATAAACGCGATCCGCCAATATCTATCATTATTCTTACAAAAACGCAAATCGTGCTCCTCACAGACTTCAATTCAAACACTCGACAACCAGCTATTCCGTTGCGATCTTCTGAGCGAGCTTGCTTCTTGCCAAATATGACCGGAACCGTTTACCGAAGACGTATCCTGGCACAGTAAAGCAGCTAACAACGAGATTGATGGCCGCCAACGCATTGAACAGGTTGCGAGGTCCAAAATGCTCAAGCCAGCCACTTGCTTTGCTTGTGATGACGAAGATAAATATCGTCTTGAAAAAATTGATTGCCACAAACGCCGGATTGCTATCTCGTGGATGACAGTCTAGCACGTATGTGAGTGCAGCTTGGGAAGCAAATGGCGTCGCAACTGCCTGCAGAGAAGAGTAGAACAAGATCCAGGCAATGGAAGCTTTTCGTTCAACGGCGAGACCGTAGCCAATGAAGGAGACTGTTGAAATTGGCACCGCAATGATCATGAGCAATAGTCTGTACTCTGGCTCAAAGATGCCGTTGTTGCGACGAGCCAGGAATTGGGCTAGCCAGTCACAGAGATATCCTGCGATAGGCGCGAAAATAAGCCCAACCACAAGGTTGGGAATGCTGACCATGCCAAGAGCAGCTGGCTGGAGATTATATGGTTCGTCTTTGAGGATGGTGACACTAAGAAGTCCCATGGCGATCAGGCCAGCCAGGTGGAAGCCATTGACAACCGTGGAAAATATAACAGCTGGGAATAGAAGCAGTGGAGCTGGCTTTACCAAGAGCTTCAAGAATGGTTCGTTGGAAAACTTGCCGTTGTATAGACTCAAGCTTTGGACGTATGACCTCTTTGGCGGCGGCACTTCTTCCGTCGTCTCGGTGTACTCGATCTTCTCAACCTGATAATTTTCTTTCTCCGTCACTGTCTTCTCTGATGATTGCGATACGAAGCTGTCGCGTTGCTTGAGTTCTTTTGGTGTCTCAGAGTTTAGACCACCCTCACTTTCGTATGCCGACTTTGGTCGGATATATGTTGTTTCCGATACAACAAAGATGAAGAAAGGTGCTATCACTCCGAAACAGATGGCGCTCATTCCAAAGGTCCAGTGAAATCCTAGGTACTGAATAATGAACCCTGAGAGGACATGTCCAAGACCAGCGCCTGCAGAGACCATCATATGCCACAACGCAAGCCGACTTCCACGCTGGTGAACGAAGAACAAGTCCGCAACTGTTGGTGTAACAAGTGCCTCGATTGGTGCCGTGGACATACCTTGGATAATTCTCATAACCAACAACGACTTAAGGCTCTGTGGGCTATCAGCAAACCCCTCTAGACCTCTTTGGCTTCCATAACTTACTTTGGCAAAGAATCCCCAAACGCAAGTTCCAATAAGCAGAAATACTGAAGTCACGAAGAACGCTCTTTTGCCGTATATCGTGGCAAAAGCAGCTACAAATACCAAAGCTCCACCCGCAGCAAACTGCATTGCTCCCAGCAGATCCTCTGAGACTTCGTCCATAGAAACGCCATACTGCTTAGCCACTGTTGGAAGACCAGGAGTTACCATTGGACCAAGACTATCACAGACCATTAGCTCGTGCACCACCAGGAACTGTCCACCTACGCAATGACCACTGCTACTGAAATGCTCAGTATCATCAAAACTGAGTTCTTCCATAGTTCCGACCAGTTCAGGGGATCATTTGGATCGTCAGAAGGCTGAGGCACTAGGATGATATCGCCACGCTTCTTTAATCTGCTGTCTGACCCAGCTATCGACTGGTTTTCTGTATTGCACTTAACAACAACTTCAGGCATTAAGTCCGATACACTCACTGCTAAATTTTGCGTCTAATTCGACCGTGCCTGGAGGCATAGCCATGTATTTGTCTTCCCATATTCCGAGAGGCATCGTGGTGGATCTTTGCTCAAGACGACAGGCGACGATGAGGAATGTAGAACGTCTGCTAAACACAATCACGCGTCCAAATGGCCACAGGAAACAACGAGGAATAACGAATTCGAGATATCATCTATCTAGCAGAGTACAAGCTGGGTAGGGAACATGTTTTGTAGCATTTACTCCCACAAATGCCGACATCCTTCTGCCTCTGAGGTCCGCAAGAGTGGCCCAAGTGTATGATACAACCATGTTTCGTTATGCCATCAGTCTTTGGCCCGGCAGAAACCCGAGCTCCACAGAGGCTGTTGTTTCTACCTTGATGGGATCAACGAACTATTCTTATCTTCAATAATACTTTTGAGTAGACCAGGGAAACATGATCCACAGGGATGCAGTTATAGATGCACAGAGAAGATTAAATGCTCATGCAGAATCCACTCCAAAGATCTCTAGAAGGGCTCTCGAGAGACAAAATAAGTGAGCCGTTTCGACCACTACTCCCATCGATTGCGATGGTTGGCATAACACTTCCTAAAAAGTGACTACTTTGATTACTATCGTATAGGATGAATTAATATAATCTTACGACGCTGATGGGATTAAAGCAATCACTCTTCAAGAAGTGTTATGGCAGCCATCGCAATGGATGGAAGTAGTTATCGAAACGGCTCACTTATTTTGTCCACGAAGAGAAGGGTAAGGTTGATTGTGTCAGACGAAGACAAATATAGCCATTGTATCGGGATATACCTGCAAGTAAGGTTGCTGATAAGATCAATGTTTTGACGTCCGAAGCAGACCAAGATTCAAAAACAGCAAGGGGTTTGTTCCACGCTATTCGAGAAACATGAAGCGAACACACCAAAGAGCGAAAACACCCGAAGGAAATAAAGTCACCTTTTGAAGGCAGTCTTATCTCCAGAAACCATATTAGAAATCAGGATCTCCTTCCGCTTGGTGGATATCTGCATTATGGTATTCAAATATCCTCCTCGCCTATTGTTTCAGCCTTGTTCGTCATCTTCTCAGCCTTGCCAAGCAATCTGATAGCTTGTCGTAGGTTCTCGAGTAAGGATAGCAGCGGTTAAATTATCAGCAAAACATACGTTGGGAAGTTCCGTAGTCAACTATATCAGAAAGAATTCGGGTGTAGCGAGGTGAAGAAGTGATATGGCGTACGCTTATTCTGAACGACCCAAGAAGCGACGGAAATGCTCCAAAAGGCTATGTCTAACAGTACAAAATGCTGAAAAAACTAGGACCCCAAGCGTACTCTCTTGATATGCGATTTCGCGCTTCAATCTTTCTTGTGATCATCCTATTGATCATCAAGCTTCCGCTTTGGATAGACCTACTCATTGTCACGGTCATCTTCGCGACATGCGACCTACCAACATGTTCGACAACATTTGTTCTTGTTCTCGGATTTAAATTTGCTCCCTTATTTGCCAGCGTGTCCACAATTGCTGTTTGGCTATACGTCTGGGGGTGGCGAGGCTGGAAGCAAGAAATATTGCGATCTTTGTCAACGCTATCACTATCTATCATCGGCAACGGCGATCCCACGTCCACAGGGCCTATGCATTGTGCCGAGTATGTGCAAAGTCTTAGCTATACCTTCAATAAGCATCTCTTTGGAGTCACACTTTACAAATACGCCAGGCTGTTTCCTTTATCAGCCAAACCGGGCGATAAGATAGCAATTCTTCATGGCTGCAATGTACCCTTCCTTCTTCGCCGAGTGGAATCTGATAAGAAGGAGTTTTTCCTAGTGGGCGAATGCTATGTTCATGGAATAATGCTAGGGGAAGCATTTGAAAGCGAACTGTTTCCAGTCGAGGATATATCATTGATTTAGACTTTTTCTCCATCGACTTCATTTCTTAATGCTTCTCGCTCTCATGCATGAGGCGTTTGGCTTCTTCGAGCCAAATATTGGCCCATGAATGCGAGGCATGACCTCTCAAGTTCTCGCTATGCGGGTACACCACACATCGTCCGCGCTTAACTTTCTTGATGCCATCTTCTAGTATGCCCAACTCTGGCGGATTGACCTGATCATCGGCAGTGTTAATCGCTAAGAATGGTACTTCGATCTTCTCCAACAGTGGCCGAGGATCATAATCTCGACTTGCTTCAAACGCATACAAGAAGTCATTGCAGTCGACGCCAGCCGTGTGGTCCGTAATCCACTTGTCTAGAAAATTGTCTGCACTTTCGCGATCTGGCGCAGCCTTTTGCCACTGAAAGGGGACGCTTGACATTATGCTGAGAACATATAGTGCTGTAGTGAAGCCTCGAACATCGGTACTGCGCTTATAGTTTCCATTGTTCCACTCTGGATCTCCACGAACAGCATCTTCAACCATTTTTCTAAGCATCCGGTTGCGGCCTGATATTTGCGTCGGAAGAGAAGCAAGCGGCATCGCTGCGTCCATGAAATCGGGATACATGCCCGCCCAAAGCCAACTGTGCATTCCACCCATTGATGTTCCCATGACAAGTCTGAGGTGATTTACTCCGAGACCTTTGGTGACAAGTTCATAGTCTGCGCGGACCATATCTTGATATCCGTATCCTGGGAAATTGGCTTTGAGCCCATCGGAGGGTTTGCTGCTTCCGCCATGGCCAATACCGTCGCGAATGATGATATAGTACTTTTTGGAGTCAAAGAGCTGGCCCGGGTTGAACAATTCGCCTGCGAATTGTGGTGACAAGAAGTTTGCGCTGGATCCAGTTGTGCCATGCATGATCAGAATTGCATTAGTGGTCTGGCCGGATTCATTGAGCTTGGGTGCTCCTAATGTGCGGTAATGAAGCCTGAGTACCGGAAGAGTACTGCCATCGAGAAAGGTGAAATTCTTGGTTTCATAATCTCCCTCTGTGCTATCAGGCCAAGTCTGTGATCCAGTACTGGACGGCATGGCTGGATCCTCCAAAGTATAAGTTATAGTGTTGGAGTTTTGATTACTTGCAATGTCTACGTTAAACTACCAACTATTGGTTGCATAAACAGATATAAATGTGTTCGGTAATAGGACTCTGGCCTGAGTCATGCCCATACATCATAGATCGTGCAATGGTATTAGGCAAGCGAGTGCGGCAAGGGCAAAAGCGTACACAGTACAACCAGTGGACAAAATAACTGGCGTGCTCCCATCAAGTCTGATGGCTCCCATATGACACGCTTTGCAACTAAGTGCTTTATTTCCATAAAGTGCGTTCATACTGCTACAGTTTGTTGAACGCAATAGAAAGTATAGCATTTTCTGTTTAGTAGCGTTTATGGAAGCCATTAAAGTTGATGGGGGCACGCCAATTATTTTGTCCACCGGTTGACAGTAGCCTTTATGCCACTAAGGTAACTTCATTTCACCTCGTAAAACCCCATCGTGAATTTGAACAATATGAAGTAGATTGTTGTCACTGAAGTTTTGAACGTTAAGCTCCTATATTATGACTCGTGGCCATAGCCTTTCGAGACACTCCTTGGCCAACCACTCCTGCTGTTATGATTTCATTCACCTACACTTTCTAGAAGAACCATTAACAAGAATATGCGCTTTACAAGGATCGAATGCAGTATGCCAGCGGGCCTAGTAGCTACTACTACTACTATATTCAAATGATCATGAAAGCATGAAAGCATGATGGTAATTGGTGATGCAATTTTATATGCTACAATATTCCAGAAACCAAGCGACTTCAAACTTGAAGGACAAACAGACGAGACTTATACAGCTTGAATACTTGAGTAGTATTCGATTGCCTTTACATTCCAATATCAGTGACCCCTAAATTCCATGGTTTTGCAGGGCAAAGCAACGATGGTCAGGGGTCAGTTTAGACATCTGCCCACATTGGAAGGATGATATGGCCTGGACCAGGAGCAAATCTTATGAATTAAGTAAATTGATAGGTAGTCCGATATGAGTTGATGACTTATTTTATGCCCTGTCATCTTGATGCATTTTTGGGTTCAATACTGGTCGGCGTCAACTGCCTTATTGGATCGAAATTTCTAGAAAGTTGAAGAATCATCGAGTTGTTTCAGTGACCTTCGTTGAGGTCGGAATGTTTTCATCATGGAATACGAACATGAACATCTGGAGCCTTCTAGAACTCCTCATTGATGGGTATATAATCCACCGTGATGAGCTTGGAAAGATGCTTCCTCCATCTCCCCTCCACAGACAACTTCATGCATCAGTTGAGACGAACCATTAGCAAGACTCCAAAGCTAGCAAAATTTCATACAAACAAATTTATTCCTCGTGGAATCACAGAGTCCAGAAAACTTTTCACTCAAGCTCCAAAAATGTCTCTTTTCTTCCCGCGCCACACCAGTCAACCAGAGATCACCTCTCTCTTCAATCTCTCTGATGAGCTGGAACGTGCCGTTCGCTCAGGCCTCGACAACCAGAGCTTCCGCTCTTTTACTCCTCGCTTCGATATTCAAGAAACTACGGATGCCTACGAGCTTCACGGCGAATTACCTGGCCTTGAGCAGGAGAACATCAACATCGAATGGTCCGACCATAACACCTTGACCATCTCAGGCCAAACCGAGCATCGCAGTGAGCACAGCAACTCCGAATCCAGCACGCTGTATCAGAATCCCACCATGCAGGACGAAGGAGAAACCGAGTCCACTGACAAAAAGTCCAATTCCAACGAGGTGACGAAGACCAATAAGGTTAAGGACATTGTCCAAAATGGCGCCAACGCTCCAAAATACCTCATCACTGAACGTAGCTTTGGCTCGTTCCATAGAACGTTCCAGTTCCCTAGCGTCGTCGACCAGGATGCTGTTATAGCCAAACTGAAAAATGGTGTTCTCAGCCTGACGGTTCCGAAGGCCAAGGCCAAGCAGCCTCGCCGCGTACAAATCAATTAGGCTGCTTGACAAATATTCATTGTTGATTCTGGTGATGGATAGCATTACTAGGATAGTCGTGGTAAAAATCAGCTCTTACTCGAACCGAGAAATTGCAAAGAATGGGTCTTAGGGGGTGGGGATCAGAAGAACGTGAAGACAGAATCGTTTACACAAAAAGTATTTAGCTCTCAGCAATGAAATAAACCTTCAACTAAGCTACTCAAGGGCCCCTATACTGTTTTTTCCAAACGTGTGGCAACAGCTTCCGACATGATCAGTGACTTCCGTTCTAACATAAGCAATTCATCTATTACAATGATGGCTACGGACCAGCATCGACCACAACTTTAGACACTAAGTATACGATACGCTCTGGTGTGCGAGCTTATGGCTGGAGAGAACAGTGAAATCCTCCGGTGTGCGATCCTATGCCTGAAGAGAACTTTGAAATCCCACCGAAGTTTGAATTTGAAACGTACGGATATTATGGAATATGTTGGATCGCCTGGTCGATCATCTCGTCAACCAATTCGATTTTGAAGTTCAACAAGATGCTCCTTCGATTCCGGTGGAAGAGTTCAGATTTGCGATGGGTAGAATGTATCAACAAATGCTTCTTTAAGCTTGGTTGCGCTTTGCTACTCTCCATCAGTAGAAATGAAAAATGGAATATTGATTCCACGATTTTCTTCAAATTTTGTAGAAATCATAATTGCTCATGGCAAATCCAAAACTAGAATACCCCCTTCGCAACCCGTCTTGTGATACGCTGAATGGCCAGGACTGAAGTCTTTGTCTTTTGTAACGTTACTAAATCACAATACAATTCGGCACGTTAATCAATCAGTTTTCTGTTTTTCCTGTACTGTATCCAGAAACTTGATATTCAAGCAATCGCTCTTTTTCAGCTTTCAAAAAAAGGTCTCTTGTTCAAGAAACAGTTGATACAAGCTCTAAAGCCTGCCACACATCATTTTGCTGGACTTCTTCTTTGTTTCTGGAAACCAAACAGGCGTTGTAGATAATTATCAACTCCAGCATATTCCTGGGAAACCGTCAAACGTGAATAGACTTTCGATTTGAAATTCTGAGGTATTTAATGCTTGACAGTTGAACATGTTTCTCAGCTTCGGTGTACGAATATGCCGAGCCGATTACGGCATTCACTGTTGCCCTTCTTGTTTACGTCTTTTAAACGGCATCAAGAATCCTTACTACAACAACTCATCCCAGGGGTATATAAATTGATAGCTTGGCACAAAGCGAATAACCAACTCCATAGTTTTCGTCCTCAGCCTTCAGCATGGCCCCACCAGCAGAGACCTATCTTGCGATCCCGCCGGGCGACCACTGCCTCTCTGGCAACCTCCATACTGGAGACACCCGTGGCAAAACTGAAACCATTGAAGAAGCACCTACGTATATCACTACTCCACAGCATGGAAATGACAACGGCAATATCTTGTTCTACTATCCTGACGTTCATGGATTCTACAACAACTCTCTGCTGCTGATGGATGCTTTCGCTGATGCTGGCTACCATGTCTTTGGCATTGATTATTTTAGAGATGTAAGTTCTTCATTGTGGAACTATTCAACCTCATAAGATTTTCGGAATTGGTTAAGAGATCACACTGCTTCTCGTTGCGATTGAGAAAGTCATGGAGCTTGGAAAGTGTCCTAATTCACGCAGATGCTAATTTGCCTAGGACCCCATCTGGAAACATCAAAACGCAGACAAGAGCGTAAAGCCCGACTTTGATCGCGCCGCCTGGCGTGACAAGCACGTCGCATTTGCCAAAGCAACAGTGCCCAAGTGGACCAAGGCAATTGCTGATAAATACGGCAAAGACACCACGAAGTATGTCTGTGCTGGCTACTGCTTTGGTGCTACATACGTTCTAGACTCTCTTACCAAGGGTTTCATCAGTGCGGGAGCCTTTGCACATCCAGGTAGTCTAACAGAAGAGCAATTCCAAAACGTCGACAAGCCTTTGCTGCTTAGCTGTGCCGAAAAGGATCACGCATTTCCTCCAGGCAAAAGAAACAAAGCACAGGCAATCTTGGAAGAAGGACAAAAGAAGTATCAAGTTCAGTTGTTCCAGGGAGTCTCTCACGGATTTGCGGTCAGATGCAACTTGGAAGATCCGTATGAGCGTTATGTCAAGGAGCAAAGCTATCGCGGAATAGTTGAGTGGTTCAACTTTTGGTTGTCGCAGTAGTTGGATTGTTGCTTTGTGGTACCACAAACAGTACGTACTCTATGCTTGCTATATCGTAGAGAAGGACTTTTGGGAAGCACTTTTTCATCAGATGAATATCAGTCCCCAAAAAGCTCAAGAATGCAGCTCTTCAGCACGATGAGCAGCGCTCTATGTAACTTTGGTTAACATATCCCAAGACGGTTTCACAGTCTGATATATAACTCTGCCAAAGTACTCTTCCTCTATATATTCTTGAAGTTGCGCTTCCACAACTGAACAGGACAACGAACCATTCGCCTCTCCGCTTCAACCATTTATTTTGCAGTCCAACAGGAACCTTCATTGCATTCAACTGCGTCCTTGGTTCTCGAATTTTTGTCTCCTCTGGGCGCAGCCGTATATTGCATGTTTCTGCCGGAAACAATATACTGCCACTGGCGTGAGTCTCTGCGGTCTATCTACCGGAAGTTGAACATATGCCCCTTCAACATCACGTCCTGGTTTTGCTGGCGGTACATTAACCTCCGGAATACTGATATGCGACATGCTTCCTACACCCGCAACGTAGAGGTAAAAATATGTCACGGGCAGGCACAGTTAAGTGCAAAGCGTATACCCAAAGGTCTTAGACGTGTATATCTGAATGACTGTAGCGCAACCGCAAAGGAACAGCAGTATCAGCTTCGATATAAGCTTTCATCAAGGTTCCATACTAGACGGACAGACCTTACCTGTTAGAGCAGTGAATCAATGGCTAAAGATGGCTCCTTCCTCGCACATTGTAGGCATTGGTGGCGACTGCCTTTATCATCTGCCTCTTAAAAGGTAGTCCCTACCATGCGAGGAAGTCGCCATGCAATGGGTCAAAATGGTCACTGCTCGTTGTTGCCTGTTATAACTTGATAACATTCTCCTTGAGCTCTATTAGCTTCCATTAGATGCTATGTCGTCCGCCTAATTTCCCAAACACCACTTTTATAACAATGAAGCTTCCTTTCTCCAATCCCAACTCATAGCACATAACTTCTGCACATTGCCAAAAGCATATATTCCTTCAGTCCGGACAAGTTAAAACATATCGGCTTCTTCACGCGACAATTATACTACTTTCACTGCGGTTCCTACCTCATCGATAGGCAATTCTGTGCTTTACCGCCTCCTATCCACGAATAATTTATCTTGCATCATGTCATCTGTCGACACCACTATCCCCGAGGACCAGACTATCAAGAATGGCACTAGATCTGGCCGATTATCCTTGCTCCGAAAATGGTACTGCCCAACACTTCGCGACGGAAGACCGCCCCGGCAGTCAGGCCCACTGAAGAGATCAGCTTTTGGCAAGACCAGCAATCTACCTCGATATACTGATTATCCAAAGGATACTCGGTCCGGGATACCACAAGATCTTCGATACATCACGTTCTTTGTGGTCCTCAAGTACAAGAATCAGATACGCTACGAGCGATTTCCGCATTCCATATTAGCCCTTGATCACTATTGTGATCTGAAGCCCGCAGAGGACGGTCGCCGGCTCGTCATTGATCGTCGGCGCATTGGCTCGCGTAAACCTGTGCATCTGGAGTACTGCGGCGACTTCAAGATTCATCGCACCCGAAAATGTCTCGAGTGCCAGCTTCACAACCGTGCTTGCGATAGTTCGCACCCATGTCAGTCATGCCAGCTACATGGTGGCAACGTCTGTACCCCGGATCCAGCCGCCGTACCTCCCAAGTCAGGCTCAGACCCCCTCAATGCTTTCCCAGATGTGATTCGCGCTTGCTACAAGTCTCAGGATCTTCCACAGGCCGTTCTTGCTGGTCAATCACTACCTCCGATACGATGGATGGCACAGATCTATCGGCCAGGAACAAGCGCTATGGGTGATGCATATCGAAACATCTTCGTCCACACCTTGAAGCGCAACTGGCTTGCTGCTTTGATCTTAGGCAACCTCCCAACTACGGGAGATCCAGGCGTGTTGGAACAGTATAACTTCATCTGGGAAATGGCGGACCTCCACGAGCTGGCTAGAATTGAAGGGTTAGCCGACGCAATAGAGCAGAATGATGCAGATGAAGACGAGGAAGACTTGATGGATGCTGCCACCGATGAAGGTTCCATAGACTCTGAATTCGACGAAGACTCCATGGACACCACCACCGACGAGGAGACCATGAGCAATTGCAGCGACGAAAGCTCAGGTACAGTGACTCCTGGCAAACAAGTGTTAGAGGAACTCTCGGAGGAGGATGATGCATCGGACGACGAAAGCAAGTTCGAGCAACTCGATCGGGCAACTCCAGAGGCACAGTCCGATGGAGGTCGGGCTGAAATGATATCTCGTGGATTACTCGAACCTTGGACTCCTGAGCCCCCGATGTGGGAACAGATGTTCGGTGACGATGAACCTGATCCTGGAATAGAAGCTACGGGACTATTCCTTCGGCTCGACTAGGATGGAAACTGCGGTGGAGAGTGGATTTTCGAGTCTTTGTCTTACCACGGTAAATTTATTGAAGAACGGATTGGACGCTGTTGCTCTGTTTGGCTATTGCAATCCATGAGGTGGAACCGCATTGGGAGGCGGTGTCTAATTAATTGAGAGAGACGTCGACTGTTTGAACTGGGAACGCTGCTTATATTAGTTACTCCCAATTGGAAAGAGTGCTATTGCTTCGGCTTTTGCATTAGTACAGCCTGCGACTTTGAGTGATATTGGCCCAGCAAGCAGGACGCGTTGTATATTCTGTTCTGGATGATGCCTTACTTAATTCATAATAACAGTTTTTGCTTCGATTGTTCTTCAAAAAACCAATGTACTTATTCTTTTGCCCATACTAGGAGATGTCGACAAACGGCGGACAGTATCTCAATTCATCAGGCTTCTTTCATCGCACACATGTTGGTGGCAGCTCAGGTTTTTTCAGTGTTGCTGGACAGACATGTTGTTGGTCTGGATCCTCAATGCAGCTCGTCTGCAAATATGTTCCTAGGCTATTTAAAGATCTCGCCGTGTCCACCGAACACGAGCGCTCAGTGACACTGGATTTGGCTAGCGCATTTCAACGATCAAGATCTACATGTAGCCCAGACGCCGGTTCTGTAAGCCTCTAGTACCAGTATTCAACGAGTACTTAATGTCAGTATGTAGCCGTTGCACACATTCCAAGGCAGACATGGCGCAGCAAGTCAATTCACGAACTCCACTGATGACATCGTTTAACCATTTCATGAGCTTCAGCCACTTCATATTTTGTTCTGGTCGCACGAACGATGATCTCAAGTCAGCATATAAGAGCTCGTTACTTGCCAATTAAAGCATGAGAAGACTAAACCATCTCATGAACAACTTCAACTTCCTCTTATAAAGTCAAAATAGCCAAAATGCATATATCTTATCGTTACCTCCCTCTCCTTTCGCTATTCACCACGATAGTCGTCGCAGACCTGTTAGGACCCAAATATGTACCACCTACAGATTTGAGTAGCAGCCAAAGTCTTGTACCAGCCAGTTGGCAGAACGTCACATCGACCATCGAAACATATCTGAAGAATGGCAACCAAGCACCGTCTTCAAGTCAGCTTTCAAAGCTGTCCAATCTCACCTTTTCTCTGGGCATGTTTTCGCTACATGACCCAAACGCCACACAGTTGCAATACCATCACACCGGACCCGAAGTGGCCAACTCACCGAACGGAACACACAAGGTAGATGCGGACACCATATACCGCGTTGCAAGCGTGACCAAAGTTTTCACTGTTCTAGCCGCTTTGCTTGAAGTGAACAGTACAGACTGGGAGCGTCCTCTTTCTGACATCATCCCCGGCCTGGCTAACTTCGCAGCCAAATCCACTGCCGAAGCCAGCCCGATATACAGAGTTGATTGGAGCAAAGTCACCATCAGTGCCCTCGCAGCGCAAATTGCCGGGGTTCCACGAGATGATGTGACAAGCGGATCGGACCTGTTCATCGCGGCCCTCACAGCGGAGCTTACCGGGACTAATGGCAGTCTCGCCGCTCTGAATACCGAAGGACTGCCACCTATTAGCCCAAAAGATCCATTAGCTTACACTTCATGTGTAAACTCCATCATCGATGGAAGCGCGACATGCTCTGAAAGCTCGTTTGTCCAGGATACCTCGATTCGATACCCATCGTTTCTGCCATGGACGACTCCAGGTTATGCTGATGATGGTTTTGCAATGCTAGGTCTAGCTATAGCTCATGCCACCGGTAAAGACATACATCAGATATACCAAGAAAGCATCTTCGGCCCTCTTGGTATGACCGGCTCGAATTCCTCGACACCTCCGGTATCTGAGTGGCAACGATCTGCCATCGTTGGTGATGCTGTTACAAGTGGCTTTGCTCTGGATGCTGGAGTAAATGTAGCCACCGGTGGGCTGCTTTCCACCACTCGCGACCTGGCAGTGTTTGGCAATGCAATCTTGAACTCAACCATTCTTCCTCCGGATCAGACTCGAAAGTGGTTGAAGCCAACTTCTCATACCGCTCGTTTGCAAGCATCTGTTGGTCGACCATGGGAAATCTTTCGATATATCCACCCATGCGGCGCTGTCACAGACATTTATACCAAGTTTGGTGATTCTGGCAGCTACAGTGCTTCCTTTGTCCTGATCCCGGACTATGATTTAGGCTTTTCTGTCCTAACAGCCGGCACAGTCAAAGGACGGTTCGCAGTCGTAGCCGCCATTGCAGACCTGATCACCGAAACCGTTGTTCCAGCTATCGCTGCTGAGACAGTCGTCGAAAGCGGACGCAAGTATGCAGGCACATACACCTCCTCGGTCCAAGGAATGGAGTCTTCATTGACCATAGCTATCAACCAGACCGTGACAGCTGCGCCGGGTCTAGTGATCACATCGTGGAAGAGTAATGGCACAGATGTGCTTCCTGTTTTGGCAAACATTCTGGGGGCGGGCCCATATCGACTGGTGCCTTCGATTGCAGACTCAAAGAATGGAAAGCAAGCTTTCAGACTCGTCACCTCCACTGACGCACCTAACAAACCAGTGGTGGGCCTATTCTCTGGAAACGGAATCGTCAGCCCGGACTGGCTTGAGCTTGACTCGCTGACGTATGGTGGCATTGCGTTAGCGCTCTTTGTATTTGATGTTGAATCTGATGGGAAGGCTATAGCTGTTAGTCCTGCTGCTTTGAGGATAAGCTTGAAGAAGTCATGATCAGGTTCTTGCGGGTATCATGTAACGTAGAATCGTAATCGTAATTAGCATTGCCAGCGGAATCGAGAGACGCGTAGATCTTTGCCCTCAGCCTCAAGAGTCTCGTTCCCTGTAGCTCCTTCTTCGACCTTGCCAGTACATATCACTCACGGATTGTACAGCTCTTGGCCAAGAGACTAATGCTCTGCGCATTACTTAGTTGTGCAGGAAGCGGCTCCAAAGTAATGCATGAGGTTGCGAAAAGCCTCAGCGCTAGTCTCAATCAGGTTGTATGGAGCGCCAGCCAATCGCACCCCTGTTGGTTGTATGGAACGTCATTGTTGATCTCGCGTGCGCCGACCAGTTTGTGCCTTGTCACTCTTGGAGAACGACCTGCGCATTGTCAATATTCGTACCTCATCTGGACATCTCTCAAAATGTCCACAATCTCCTTTGGGCAAAACCTAGCGCTTCAAAATGCCGGGCGTTCCATCAGGCAAAGGTTGTGCAGCCTGTCGCAAGCAGAAGAAGAAGTGTGATCAAGGGAAACCAGCCTGCTCGAGATGTACGCGTCTTCGAATAGAGTGTGTTGGAAGCGGGGAGCAGAGATATACGTTCAAGAACCAGTCTGTTGCTGTGACAGCTGCTGGATCATCGCAGGCAATCTCAATCCCCACACAAGCCATCGCACCAGCACCGACTCCTAGCAATGCTATGACATTGGCAGCCAGTGGATTTATGTCGGCTCTGCAAGTCACCGACATTCGATATGATTTGAGCATCTATGGGGCATTCTTCAAAGAGATACCTAGACGAATGGGAACAAATGATGCGCTCGATGCATCAGTGTACGCCCTTACCAAAGCGAGTTCCTCAGTTCGTACCCACCAAGTATCTCCGGAGCTATATGATAGTTATTCATATGCATTGAAAATGCTCAGGGTCTGCTTGGATGACCCTGAGAAGACTAGGTCGTCAGAGACTCTTTGCGCTATATATCTATTAATGATTTTGCAAGTATGTTTGTAATCAACTGATTGCTATTCAAATGGTACTGATCATTGTTAAGGGATGGATAGGTAAACGAGACGACCAGTGTCCGAATCATGGAGAAGTCATGGCATATCTCTTGAACGCTGCCGTTCCTAATAAGTGGGAAGGCCAATTTGAGTCCGACCTACTAGTTACGTTAACTATCATTGCGGTATGTACATGCCATTCGTAATCTAGAAAGGGCTCAAACTCATATTGAACCAGATTATGGAGTCCTTCTTCAATCCCAAAATAAGATTAGAGCCTTGGTTATTGATATTTCCCGAGCATTTTGGACCTCGTAGTGCGCCGAGTGACATGTCTGTCATTGAAAGCCTAAAGATTCGAGCATTGGCACGAGTTCCGGAATTTCTACAGCATCCAAGTCTTTATTGGAATGAAATAAGGGTGTACTATCAACAACTGCAAGCGGATACAGCGACTATGAGAACCGTCCACACCAGTATCCAAAACGCCTTTCACTCACCAGACACACCAGGGTCCGCATTGCATATTCTTAGGAGACACCACGTCCGTTACTCAACAGCATACGGAATTGTGCTCTGCATTGCGATCATCCTGAACGCAGTGATTTGTTCATATGAGCCGACGATTTCTCTTGCACACGAGTCAGCTATTTTTGTCGACATCGTAATAGATCTCGCCGAACAAGCATCGCAATACCGGCCTTTGGGATCCAGTTCAATGCCGCTCTTTCTCATGGCAGCGTTGGCTGTAACGGACGATCTAGCCAAAAGAACGCATGTGGAAAGAGTCTTGCTGGAGTACCAAAACGACTTTTCTTCTGCACGATGGATCGATATGTCATCGTGGTTAAGGTCAAAACTGGCAGACCACCGGTTTGATTGTTCGCTCAATTACCTTCAATGATATATCAGAATAGATTTCTCGCGAATGAAGCATTTGCTTGCAGTTTTGTGCAGTTGAAACTTTTTTGCTGCGACGAGCCAGCACGTTCCGATTCCTTGGGTACTAGCTTTACTAACAGGAATGTTTGTTCTCCTTATGCTATGATTATGATTCCCCGATACCCTTAGTCAAACAGAGTAGATGTCGTTAGACCCAAATAGACACTGTACAATGTTACAGCAGCCGTTACGACAAGAGCTACTTACAGGCCGAAGTGCTGCTCTCCAGGACTTTGCGTCTTATCTAGGATATAGATCATCATAGTTTGGTGGGGATTCCGTTGCCGTTTGGTGGGGATTGGTATTCATTTTAGTTAGTCGTGCTTGACGATATTCAGCGTATTCCTTGGCCCTTTGTGTTTCTCTCTTATCGTGATTTGCACAAAACTCTTTGTACTTGCTTTTGAGGAATTCAGACAAACTTTGATCAGAGGGCGATGAAGTCTCAATAGTCGAAGTCAAATCCTGCCTTGGTCCCCGAGCATTCCTGAGATCAGTTGAGCTTCCGGATGCAGCGCCTTCCGTTTGTGACTTTGTGGGCAATGAGTCTTCCCTCCTGAGAGGTTTGATTCTGCTTCCTTTTCCGGTTTGTAAGCTCTCTTCTGTGTTTTTTTCCATTGATGTAGTTATCGTAGTTGAGTTTGCTGTTTTCAGAGACATGTTAGAAAGATGCTTTCCTACCTACTACTACCCAATAGCTCTCACCTTTAAAATGACAATGATGGATGATCAATCTGTAGCGTTTCTTCAGGTGTGCTCAAGCTTTTGTTCGTAACTTTATTGAATGTGGAGAAGCAAGGGCTATAATTATTCTGTGTGAGAATAGAAGTGTCAATGGAAGTAGGGAAAAGCTCATCCCTTGCACGGTTGGCGCAAAGGCGGAGCATTAACTACAGTAGAAAGGGAAGTGCACACTTATTATGTCAAAATTTATGGATCTACACAACTCTTTGGTTACTTTGGAGTATAGTTAGCTACTAGGTACCTGACTTTACTTAGTTCTTTTGCATCTAGATAATGCAAGTTAACCTTAAGCGCGGCCAGAGCTCTTGTGGTGTGACCAACGGCATGGCAAAATAAATGGCGTACTCCCATCAACTCTGATGGCTACCACCAGCGCTGCTAACCAAAAGGCGCTTAAATTCCCATCGTATCTGATAAATACTCTTAATCTAAACGCCCTTTATGGCAAATAAAGCACTCGATAGCAGACCGTAGCCTCTGGGCGCCATCAGAGTTGATGGGAGTACGCCATTTATTTTGCCATGCCGTTGTGTGACTATCAGACCACTTCTGGTAGCATGCCCTGAAAGGGACAAGCCTAGACTCTGACCGGCCCTTTCCGCTTTCTCAGTGAACAGCAATAGTCATGTAGGTCCTTGGTCTTTGATACACTGCTTCTGCGGTCTATTACTTTCTTGAAACTTTTTATCATACTCGGGTAAAACATTTGGCATTTGACTGAGATATGATCTTCCCTGCTCTTCTGTTTTGGAGATTTTGATACAGGGCTGGTGATCTTGAAAACCGTGGAATTTTGTGGGTATTTGCGATGTAAATCTATATGAGCATGGAGAACTGCCATTTCTTGTTTCGAGGTAGATGCTGCGTTCGATCATGGATGTGGCACAGCTTTTGGTACATGATCGTTTGCCTTGTCTGTCTTCAAAAAGATCCAGCCAGCTGCCGCGCAGAAACAACCACGAGAGCTATTTGAGGCCACTAAAGTATTTGAGCAGGTCGAGATTGCGGCTCCGCAGGTACAGGGAGCAGTATACCGCGTCGGTCCTCAAGCTGCTGTGCTTCTTTGACCACTGATTGAGGACAAGCGCTCCTCCAAGCTCTAGGTTTCTATTGCCACGTGCTCTCAACGACGTTTATGGGCCTTGAAGTGACGAGGCCTGATAGACGCTTGATTCTTGTAGTCTATCCTTCTGTTTCCTCCTCTTCAATCTTTTCACCCTCGCTCAAATTCCATGTCAAGAGTGCACTCAAGCCGAACAGAATGGCAGCGACGAAATACGGTAATCCAATGAGACTCCCTCCATGGCCAAGGCCATACGAAAGTGATCCGTAAAGAAGAGGCGCACCTGCTAGGGCGCCAACACCGTCGAAGAGGGCCATGACTGTATACAGTAAAGCGACTTCATTTTTTGGCACGAGTTCAGTGGCCCAGGAGCGAAGTGCCGCGCCGTACCCATAGCCCAGAAGGAAGATGACCATGCCAGTGATGAAGACTGAGATAACGCGAGAAAAGCCCATGGTCAGAGCACCGGCTACTAGGAAAATTGTGCATCCTTTCGCGAATATAAGGTTGGCTTTTCTGGTGTCCTTGACTCGGTGATTGAGGTATCTATGAATGATGGGTAGTACGATAGTACACAAGCCTAATTGAACTGTTGCCTGTAAGGATAAAAGATAGCTGGTCTATATGTGATAAGTTAACTTGCTTAAAATGGTTTGTGAAAAATCGACTTACTTCACCAAGAGTCCAGCCAAATACTGCAGATACGTATTGAAGTGTCACCATTAGAATTGGCCGCGATAGCTTATTGAGAGACATGGCTAACAGAACGAGGATCAAAACTGGTCGTTTCAATAGCGGAAGAGCACCTTCTTTGAGATGCATTTTTATTCCTATCACCTTGGCTTGGATTTTTGACAGCAACGAGGAATCTGAAGATAATGATGCTGTACCTGGCTCTTCGACTTGCTCTGACTTTTGCAAAGTTTCTGGAATGACGAAGACGAACGAAAGAGAAGATAAACACGCGGGAATGATTATAATGACCGTGTTATAAGGTCCAATTGCATCCATAAGATGTTTGCCTATAGGCGGAGCAAGGATTTCTGTGACCAGAAAGCTGGAAGTAAAATAAAAGAAGACCTCTGTTCTGAGACACAGTTAGCACTCATGATCATTCGGCCGCTCAAGCAATACTGACCTATATTCCGGGGGGCTGGTATCTGCAAGCATTGTAAGAAGCACTGGAACAACAACAGAGTTGCCTCCTCCAATGACCAGAAATCCTGACGCGAAGTAAAAGGCGTTCGTCGGAAATATATCGAAGCATCGAAGGACCAGAATTTCCCACGATGATGCCATAAGTAAACCAATCACTGAAAGAACAACAACCATTTTTCTTCCGTACGTATCGGCAGCGATGCCATATGGAATGACCATAAGAGCACCAATGAACTCGTCCAGAAACGCTTTTAAAGCTTTCATATTGGATACACCACTCTGTATGCCTTTCAATTTGCAGAGATGCTCGTCGATAAATCCGTGTGGGTCAATGACACTGGGGTCATGCTCTCGATAATAGTCGCGACATATTGCAAGCTCGTAGACGCGAAGCGACGCTGTCTGACTCATAAACGATGGGAAATCGATTGCAAGAACGAACAAAATGATCAAGTAAAGCGTCGAGTACGTTTTCAAATGAGTTCGCAAGCCTTGAGCTGTTGACTTCAGAGTATGTACCGCAGATGAACTGGCCGGGTTCGAAGCGTGATTTGGCTGGCTGGCTGGTTGCTCCGACGTTGACAGCAACGGGGTGGTTTCCGAGTGTTCTGCCATGGCTCTATAGTACCCCCCAATGATCCAGTAAAGAGTGTCGGATAGGACGAAAGATTCTCACGACGCGAACATGGTGAAAGGGGAAGAGAATAGTTGGGGTTTCAGCGGCTCGCGCGCCTAGAGATTACTTGGAGTTGATCATGACGCAGCAGGATTTAGGCGGCATCAAGATGCCCCTGTCAACAAGCAAAAAGCCCACAAGGCAAGTGGACAGTTAAACACATTGCCTTGCATGTTGACCATAAGCATAAACTTGTCTGGGCATTGATATCGAGTTATCAAGTCAGTGGTTGTCGTTGGCCTTCTGTGTCCACCTCAAACGCTCGGGCCATCAGGTGTTGAAGCCATTTCCGAGCTCCATCTCCAACCTCGACTCATTGTTCACAGCTCAAAATTCCCATACAACACTGTCAACCATGGCTTCAGGATACGGTATCAAAGGAGGTGAGAACCTACCTTACCCCGGATCGAATTGAAAAGACAACCGCGCTTCGTGGCTCCACAATGGCCGTCAAAGCGCATGTTCTTCCGCTCAACACAGCCAGCATTGAACCATTATATTGAGGCAATCGCTAACAAACACCTCTTTTACTCTAGGCTCGACCCCTTGTTTCGTCTTCTGGCAAGAAGTCATGGCTTGCTACGTCCTAAACACCTCCGGCGACACCAACAAAGGCGCCGAGAAATGCGTACCCGCTTTTGAAGATTACCACGAATGCCTACATCACAAAAAAGAGGTCCGAATCCTCCACAATCTCCAGTTACGACCGCTGCTAATCATACAAATAACAATAGGCCGAGCGGATAGGCAAACTCACACAAGCATATCGGAAATGGGAGGCAGAACACCCCGAGATGAAGAAGAAGACAGCGGGCGAAATTCGGCGGTTAGGTGTGATTGAGGCGACCATGGAAGAGAAGAATCTCAAGGTCCCAAGGTGGCTACCGTACAAGAAGATTGAAAACCAGTAGAGAAATGAATGCCAGTATTTCATGTCATCAACGATGTTTACTCGATTTTGATTATGAGTTCAAAATACGCTGTTGAGCTCTATCCCTTCTTCGATTCTGAATGCCGTCCACTGCCGCGTTCGATCGCTATACCTATCGGCTAAGACTTCAACTACGTTGACCATCTCAGCAGTGCCCATGGACTGGCCTCGTTCTTTGGAGTCGTCTCCTTTGTTTCCACCATACACGATTCTGGCGTCCCGCTCGCTCTTAGGAAGAACGCTCAGCAGCAAATGCAGGTCGAGATAATGAGCAAAGGATCGACCTAGCGCCGGTCGCACCGTGTTTGCTGCAAATATTGATGGTGATGGCTCTTGAACTCTAGCCGTTGGGTTCAGTCCCCCCTGATCTGGCAACTGTCGAATCCGCGGCATAACAACACCATTGATAACCAGCGTAGTCAGCCCAAACTTTCTCGTCAACTCCGCCAATCCACGCATAAACGTCCCCAGCACCGCCTGCGCTACAATTCCAGTTAGCTCAATGCAATCTCAGACCTACGATACTAACCCTGGATATAGTTGCTCTTCAACAACGGCCCAACCACACTCGTCAAATTATCCAGCACCACCATCTCCACCCGTCCCTCCTCCTCTTCATCAGACTCCTCATCCTCAGAATCCAGCACTCTCCCGTCTCTCCGCCTAGTCTTCGCCACCGGCGCCATTAAGCCAGCCTTCAATTCGTCAACAGCCTCCTGCACGCCCACGAAATCAAACACCCTTACAATCCGCACTCGACCTAAAACATCGTCCGCATCCGCACCGGCAGCCTGGACTATGCTTTCTAGACGCACTACGTCAAAACCACCGACTGCGTCCAGCACGAGTGCTTGAGCGCGTGGTTTTGCAATGAGAGCTCGTACGAGGACTTGTAGTACCAACTACAATTTATTCAGCAATGATAGACCATCCGAGGAGCGGACATACTGCAGATTTGCCAACACCTGTCGCGCCGCTTAGACAGACGATGCGACCAGACTCAACACCACCATGAAGAATTTCGTCAATCGGAATGCACCCGGTCGGTGTGCGGGTCAATGACCGTGTTCGGGCCAGCGCAATGGGCAGTTCATTGATGGCAAGAACTGGCGGTGCGGGTCCGTCCATATGCGCAAGCTGCGGTGTGATTGTGCGATTGCATGTGAAATCCGTAAGGAGTTATGATGACGAGCTTATTATTGTAGACATGAATTTATTCGTTCTGATATGTGGGCGGCCTCACGGGAGCACGAGGCTGAGGGAGTTGGAGATGGAGATTGTGCATTTTGGAGAGGGTTGGCGGAGCTTGAAGCTCCTCATCTACAGAGCTCCTTAGTTTCGCTATTCAGACAAATATTATTTAATCCCCGTTCTTTTCAAAACTAGCAATACTCCACGATCGCTTTGAAAAATGGACTCGAACAATCAACATGAATTCCCATTATTGCTCACCCTCCCGAGTCCCAACAGCTCAACCACGCGCTTATCTCGGCACCCCAATGAGCAGGATTCGCACACAGCCACTCCAACCCGATTAAGCGAAGGACAAACTTGAAACATCAAGATGACGCAGGACAGATCTCTCAAAAGATCGACCTTTCTTATCTCCCATGCCACTTTTTTTTCCGCAGCCTGAACTTTTAGAAGTGGATAATATGACCGAATACATTCAGGCACAGCATGCAAGTTTAAACCAACTTGGCAGGGGAGATATCGCAACAGGGATGTGCTGCACGACATCACTTCACAAGAAATGTTGTAGCACCAATCTAAAAGAAATCAAGTGAACACCATAGTTGTAAGTTCAAAAGTGGTAATGATGTGAGTTCAGGAGAGGTGTGTAATTCATCTTCAAGGCTATCTACTTTGGATAGGTAATTCCGTAATCATTAACATGGCCATCATAATCAACATAAGCATCCAAGACATGAATGCAGTCCAATATCGGATAATCGTTGAACAGCGTTCAAATAATGCAAATCATTGAGATATTCTGTATCCACAGTCGTCGAGAGCGGCCCGTGCAACGGCAAAAAAAGAAATCGAAATACTTCAGATACAAGGGGTATGAACAATGCTGCCAACAACGCTTTTGAGCCAGAGGACTCTACACAAACATAAGAGTAAAAGAAAAAGAACGTGTCGTATGGTGGACAGAGCCACTAATATTTGACAAGAAGCGAAGGTGTATGATGCTGAAATGAGCACAAAGCATGGTCTACATGCTGGACTGCCGTAGCACCGAATGTATGTGAGTTGGTTTGAAGGTCCAGGGCCAGAGATGAGGAATGCTGAGGGTGCGCTATATGCATTTTTGAAGACCAATGGTGAGATGCGGAAAAGCCGTTGGATAACGTGGATGGAAACATACTATGGGTAGACCACAATATTTATGCCATCAGATGAAGTGGCATATATGTGGCCAAAACCTCAAACATAATGTATTCGTGTGTTTATAATTGGCGACAGTTGAAGGTCCGGGCCAAAAACGTGAGTTGGACATGTAACAGTGCGCTTCTGGAAGAACATGAAACTTGTTCTTCCAAGAACATCGCAATTACCGTATGCTTCTTCTTCGTTGGATGCTTCGTCCACCTTCGCGATCAGGTTGCGGCGCTGGTTCTATTTCGGGAAAGTCAATGAATTCTTCACCTTCATCAACTGAAAGTGGTGCATCATTGGTTGGGCTCATTGAAGGAGGAGTACCGTTTGGTCCAAGTTCTCGAGCTGGTGGAATCCGCAATCGAGGTAAACTATTCTGCCTCAAACCCGGCACTAGAGTTGAACCCGGCTGTCCCATAGGAAGGATAGCAAGATTTCCCATATTCTGATGGATAGGAAGAGCGGGAGGCGCTGGTGGGGCCGGAGGTGGAGGCGGGATATGAGTTGGTTGGGGTAGAGGCCCAGAGACGGCAGGTGGAGGGGGGATCAACATCGTCGGCCCACCAAATTGAGTCGCTTGTAAATCCGGGTCAATATTCTGAGCATTTTCCTGCTGTTCTAAGAGATATTCCTTGAGTCGCGCAACATTGTTGCCAGAGAAGACACAAAAGAAGTTTCGCTGATGCTCTGTAAACTCTAAAAGAATGTTAGAATCGGCTAAGATGCAAAGTGACAATGGCTGCTTACCTCTAGGCGCTGGTCGGCAGAAATGGAGAAGATCGTCTCGCAGAAACTCTTGAACCCCTGTCAAACTCAAATGGGACAATCGAGGGCAGTTGTTCAGTAGGGAAGTAATGCCATCTAGAGTTAGATTGATGCAGTAACTCAAATGAACACGCTCTAGAGAACTTG
Source organism: Microthyrium microscopicum (assembly GCA_010405405.1). NCBI lineage: Eukaryota > Fungi > Ascomycota > Dothideomycetes > Microthyriales > Microthyriaceae > Microthyrium > Microthyrium microscopicum. The sequence continues at coordinate 747,342 of MU004241.1, read as the reverse complement.
GTGTTCCTGAGCCAGGCGAAACAGGCTGCATGCCAGGCTGGCGCGGCTTGGATAGAGCATAGATGCTAACATCCGTGATATTTCCGCATTTGACCAGACCAATTCGCTTTAACTTTGGCAGGGTTGCTAGTTGGGTAACGGAATGGTCGGTCAGATTGGTGCAACAGGCCAAGTCAATATATCGAATGCGGTTGCAAAGTCGCACAAGCTGGATTACTCCCGCGTCTGTGATGCGGGCGCAATGACCAAGATGGATGAAGTGCAGGCTCTTTCCCAATTTGGTGATCGCTGTGATAGCCCGATCCGTTATCTGGCGGCACTTTGCAAGAACCAAGTTACGCAGACGCGGGGCTGCCTCGATAATTCGGTGAACACCAGCATCCTGTAATTCGACACATCCAGTAAGGTCGAGAATGCGCAAGCTCTCATAGGTAGCTCCATATGGCAAGTTTGAGAATGCAGTATCTGAGATTTGTTGGCAGTGGGTGAGACGCAACTCGCGCAAGTGCATCCCCTCGCTGATCAATGCCGTGACTGCATCGTTTTCCAAGCGCCGACAATCCGCCAAATCAATTTCCAGAAGCTGGCGACAGTTTCGAGCAAATGCAATTACCGACTTGTCTGTGATTTGCGCACATCCGTTGAATTTGAGCTGCATTGCATTAGTTTAATTACATGAGTTGAGCTAGATAACTTACGCGCTTCAAATGTCGGCAGGATGTGGCAATTGCTTCCAGTTTTTCGTTGGAAATACGCAAGCAGTTGGTGATGTTGAGTCCCTGTAGGCGGTAGCAGTTTTGAGCTACAGCGTCCATGGTGATATCAGTAATACCATCAATTCCTGTCACATCTAACGCAGCTAAGCTCCGATTTCCATCAATGACTTTAGCCACGCTAAAATCGGTCAACTTGGAGCAGTTGGTTAATGTCAAGCGTTCAATTCGTTTGCAGGAACGAAATGGCAGCAACGTCCCATCGCTCACATGTGGACCTAGACTAGACAAATTGAGCCGCTTGACAAGATGATCGTAGTCAAAAGTCGTTTGTGTGTTGTGTAATGTCTGAGAAACCGAGTGAATGGCTTCCCAGCTTCCAGTGGCGGGTCGATGCCAGAGAAGACCAACGCTGTTTCTCGCCCATTCTCTTGAAACCATCATGCAGTTCTTTAGATCACTAGTCTTTGGCAGTTTTTGGAAGATTGCAATCATGAGTTCTGCAGGTAATCTGCTGATTGGCGAAAGACGGCATCGCTCTTCCATTTCTCGTAGCATTGAATCGCTTAGCTCGTCAAAGTCTGAGCAAGCGAGGGAGGACACGGAATCGTTTTGCTGGAGCATAAAAGAATCGTTATCGTCGTCTGGACCGCGTTCGGGGGAGGTGGAAGCGGAAGAAGCATATTGGCTATTGGAAAGTCTGCGGTTTTGGGAACGGGGTTGTCGTTCAACCATCACTATACTGGCGTCCATGGTGAAGTTTGTGTGAGATTTTACGAGTGACAGGTTTAGGAGAGGTGACGGTAACAGCAATGATTGCTAGGTCTTCGATATGGAATGTTGTTGTTGTGACTTGTAGGATTCGAGGAGGTGATTTCAGGAGAGGCGCTTATATGGGGGGTTGTCTGGCTAGGTGAGGGTTGGTAGGTAGTTTTGGTGGAGAAATGACGAGAGGAAAGCGCGGACAGTGAAGATAAGGGAGGAGCGAATAGGACAGTGGTAGGTGAGGGGAAAACAGGCAAGTTAATGTTGATGTTTGGCGGAGGAGGTGGTGGAGAGGTTGGAGGTGGGAAGCGAGATTTGTTGATGTGCAATAAGTTCAAGGATGGCGGAGAAGCAATAGGCAGGTTGGCAGGCAAGTAGGCCCGTTTTGACTTGTTTCACGCACGCTCAGGCTGGGAGCGGATGATGGTCCTGTCGCTAGGTCTTGGGTCTGGTTCTTTGGGCTGTCAAAGCTGTCTAGGGAGTGATTTTGGCTGGTCTGGCTGGTCTGGCTGGACGAGGGAGAAATATGCGCTCTGTGAGTCTTATGGGTTTGTTTTGGCGGGACACTGTAAATCTAGACTTGCAGTTGGCTCGACTAGCTTTTGAGGCTGTATGCTGGGACAGTGCAACTTTTGACTGTGGGACACTGGATTTCACGTCCCCTAAATCCGCATACAGCAGAATGTGGAGCTTGTCAACTGTGAGTGGTAGAACCGTAACTCTGGGCAAGACAGCAACGTGATCTATTTGTGAGTGAGAACTTAGAAGGAGGGCTGCGCAATGGCATACATCATGTTGTTATTATTACTACTTACTACTATACTAATGTTTACGAATTCAGTTCACATTAATTATGACGACTCTGGCCAATGCCCAATCGCTACTTACTCTAGATCTAAGCCCGCAGCATTTTCTTACTCAATTTGTTCAAGCAAAATAGTAAGCGCAATATGCTGTAGAGTACATGTTGCCCAATGCGGTGATGCATAACCAGTCCAGTGATCCATTGCAGTTGCCCTTTGAGCGTGCCCGCGCTTGCCTGTTCAGTAGTGCCCAGTGCCCAGTGCCCAGTAGTAGTGCCCATCCCAGCCCATGTCTCCTGCCCAAAGCAATGATCGTGCTTTCCGCCGTGTGTGGCCTGCACTTTCCGTCCTCTGCCCGACTCACCGAGTCTTGACTCTCAATTGAGAGGGAAAGAGCCCCCCTCACCTTTGCAGTCCCATTTGCCAGGCTTTGGCGCGCAACTGCCTACTAGCCGTCCGCCAAGCTTCCAAACAATTTACACCCAAAGAACTGCCAAGATCTGCCCATCGGTCTTTTCCGCACCGATTCACCGACCTCGCTCTAGAGCACCAAATTCAACACCTAAAGTCATTTTCTATCCTTTGCGGCGCACCTTGTCAGTTCAGCTGAATGTCCACAAACTCCCTAAATTTCATATTTCTATAAGCCTCCATGTTTGTGTGTTTCCCTAGTGGGTCTCGCCCAGTGAACATCACAACGTGCCATCTTGATATTTGTCCTGATTCATTGCCACTTGGCAAGTATCACAACTTCAAGTTATAAAATCTCCAGTGACATCACTAACTCTGCAAAATGGTTTAATAGGCGATAAGAATGGCATAATACAGCCTCACTTTTGCTTATTACAGTTTTTACAGTCAGCGACCAGATCTTTGTTTGCAACATTGGTGGAGGGCATGGCAAATTTTGCAGCTACAGCCTGATGCTGCGCAAACTGGTCAAATGCCATGATGCATCGCATAACTCTACGTCTCCAACCGTCCTCGTGGTTCGTAGTGCATGAATAGACGCCGTTGGCCCATTGGCAGTTCGACCCTTGTACCCTGGACATCTGGGCCCTGCTGACCTCCCAAAAGAGTCGGAAACCTCCACGCTCAAGCCTCAAGGCCACTTTCCACCAGCCTGTCTGGGGAAACTGCTGCACCTCACTGCAAGCCGATGGAAGCCAAGACTTTTTCCACGCGTCCTCTTGTTACTCTCTGCAAGCCTACGCCAGCCTTGCATCATGTTGCCGACCAATTTGATATCAAGCTTTTCCACTGGCCCTACACCGCGGAACAATTATACCTTTCGGGAATCGGGATCAACCTCCTGCAAGACGCGGCCATCCGACAAAATGGGCCTTAAATTCCTACCTCCTAGGAATAGGAATCTGCTCTGATCTTCGTGTTGGCGAGTGCCGGGATATATCGGTCTCTTAATCACGACTTATTCCTTAGACAATGACGCGGTCCTAACAGTCATTATCTGAATGCAGATCGATCCAAATCTGAACTGAGTTCCTGTCTATCATCATTCAAGACATTCATGCACCGGCGCCGAACCGCGACCGAGTATTGCCGCGCGCCTCTTATTCCAACGACAAATGCCGTGATCAACCTCGAAATCAGTACCACCACCAATCAATCCCTCCAGGCATAACATTATACAACAAAATACTAATAATGCTAATGTATAATTCTCTTTTCTGACCGCCACAGCCTTGCATATCGATTGCAACATATCCACAACTGTCGGCTATACCCGCCTAAAACTTCTTGCACTCCCGCGGTAAACACAACGTACCCATGTTGTCATTCAAGCCTCAATGTTTCCCCCCTCACCCCTCCTGAAGCCCTCCCCGCGTCGTCTCCAAAAGGTTCAGGGTCCCGTTGATTCAATCCGGCAAGTGGGCTGTCGAGCAATGCCTCAGATGTCGCAGATCCTTGGTGGCTGGTTATATCGGCGGTTACAAAATGCCGACCTCATCTGGTGAACAAAACTTACAAGCATCGCGTGCCCGCCTACGTCGGTGTTTTCTTTACTAGAACTAGACGCAAGGATGTCTATGGAAGCATTTCAGAAGCCTGTCAGCTCGGTGTGATTATTCCGCAGACCTGGTGCAAACTTTCTTTGCCCAGATTCTCGGCATAAGGAATCCAATGAGATGCTGTTTATCCCTGATCGTACCAGGCCTCAGTTTGAACAGATATTCGCTATATCTCTCGCGGCTTGTCTACGATCCTAGTTCGCATAGAAAGCACATACACACAGTTTGCCGATGGAACCTAGCCAGTCCATATACTGCATTTCTCAACTCATACACATTTCCATTTTCAGCCTCACTATTAATACCGATTTCCGTTTCGAACGGAGATCGGCACTGCAACTGCCTGTGATGGGCAACTTGTTTATATTTCAATCCTTTGAACGTGCTTGCTTGTCACCTGTAAAGTGCTACAACACAAGTATTCCTATATTGGATACACAACACACCTTTTCCCTGCCTCTCGGCATCTGCAATGTACCCTTTTTTTCTCTCCTTGCTGCATTTCTTTCCTTTGTGCGCTGAGCGCGCGGGCACACCTGTCAACGGTATGTTGTGCATGTGTTGCGGAAAGTGCAGAAACCTGTGGGTTTCAGCCTCGTCGGCACTTTACCACGCCGATGAGGCTTTTTTCTTTTATACATCATCATACAGATCCCTTGTGGCGTTGAGGGGTTTCTTGAAGTTGGTGGGACAAGATCCTTATAGGTAGGTGGCGTTTAGAAAGGTTTGGCGGCTGCCGCGTGGCATGGTAGTGCATCAAACTCGTGGCATTGCTATTTTGAGGAGGTGGCGTTACTTGGCTTGGGTGATTGCAATGTTGCGCAGGAGTGGCGATAGTTTGATGATGTATCGCGAGCGGTAAGGGGGGGTTTGATGGTGGTGTTGGTGGCTTTTGTGCTGGCGTTGGAGATGCACGAGAATCCGCTTTTGATGGGTTTTGTTGGGTTGTGTTGGGTTTGCGTTGTCTGGTGAGGAGACACGCGGGGGCGAGTGGTCGCCTTGTGGTTTTCGTTCCTGGTGGGTGGTGTTTCTATGGTGATGGTGTTGTACATGTGGGACGTGATACCGGTTTGATGAATGCTCAGAGGGGCAGTTAGACGTTTGTCGTCTATCGCGACCGGTCCGGCAATATAGACTCTTTTTGAAGAGGGGGATGGTTCCCTCGACTCCTCTGGAAAGTCACAAGCACAGCAATTACGGAGTAGTCTGCTTGTTCAACCTTCATCATCGCTATCACTGGCATCCCAAGCCTCGGTGGTATCGACAATCCGCTTCCACTCCTCCCACCGTCGCTTTACCATATCAGCCGCCAAGCTCCCATCCTTTGCACGTTTGATTTCCTTCAATGCTGCATTGATCTCATCTTGCAACTCTTGTAAGAGATCCGCCATCCCGTCTGCCAGAACTACGCGCCTGCTCTTGCTCAATTCGCCGGTTTCCGCATACCGTTGCGCAAAACGGGCTGGTAGAAGTAGAACTGCCATGGCAATGCGCGTGCGGAAGCATACTTCTACGCGATCTAGTGCATAGTCGCCCAAGTACCCTAGTTCTGTTAACAGCGTGCGTTGTTTTTCATTGAATTTGGGCAATAGTAGCGCATCAAGTTTGATATGATCATGTAAGTTGTTTTGTAGCAGGAAACCATATTCTACTAGTAGCATGTCGTTGTTGTGCGTTCCATATGAGATGTTAATCTCCACATCAGCTGGATAGTCGCGATCTGCGACGATGGCACAGTACGTGGGCTCTGCGCGAAATGTACAGCCAGAGCTCGCGTGGTTAAAGTAGTCAGCGTACGGACATAGCGCCATGCACTCATCGACGGAACTAGGTGGAGAGTCGGCAGTATGTGCCTTGGCAAATTTCCAGAAGAAGCAGCGTGTGTTGACCATCATCCAGTAGTACCGATAGTCAGCTTCTGACTGGCCGGCAGCGGTGATAGTTGACTTGATTTCTGCCCAGTCTTTGGCAATCTTGCGCTGTACGTCAGCTAGGTAAACCTTTCCAGCGGGCGTGAGCCGATCTTGCGAGGCTGGAGGCCAGAAGAGAGGAGAGTAGGATTCAAGGTCCGCACGAGATGGCCAGGTGGCTTCCCATTCTTGGAGTTTGCGGTCTTCATGGCTGGCAGCGTTGAGAGTCCAGGCGGTGGCGAGGGCGCTGTGGACGGTAATATTGCTTGGAATGCGCGAATCTTGTGCAAAGGTTGAGTCGATAGTGATCAGTGTTTCCACAGGGAGTTTTATCAAGACTTCGTCGGCCTAAGCAAAATTAGCATTGTTGGGTAGGCACAAGCTGGTGGTGGGTTGACCTTTACGGGCTTGACTGACACCATGCCAAATCCCTTTCCGGGTAAGTTCCGAGCCGTGATAGCTGGATTAATAGTCACACCATGCTTTATAACCCATTTTCTAAAGCTGTCATGGATATCAATTTCGTTGGCCATATTGAGACAGCGAGAATCATGCGGTATCACAAAAGTCCTTGGATTGGCGCTTGCGCTATAAGAAAAGTGAGGTTGAGAAGCGTCCGAGGTACGGACCTTGAAAGCTGACTTCGATCAAGTCAAGCTCTCTTAGTATCACGTGATTTTGACTTGTTCGAAGGTATAAAGACCGATCAACAAGTGAGAAAGTTGAGATGAAGGATACTGTGGCTCAATTCAGCACTGCCGGGGCGGTTTGAGGCTGGGAGAACGGTCGGTAGTCTCCCAAATCAGCTCGCATTAAAGCATTTGAACTTCCAGCAGGCATCGTCGAACTCCTTCTCCTTCTCCCAAATCGACATTATGGTTCTCAATTTCGTAGCCGACAGCTCCTTGTTCCGAGCATTCAATCTTGAAAGCATCAATACTACCGCCAACTCCAAAGTAGAACCTTTTGGCTGCTATCATGGCTTTTCCAATACGAACTCTTCTCAGCATACCGACGAGCGCGGTGGTAAAGCTTTTGAGAGCAGATGGGGAGTAGATGGTTTCTGAAGCAAGAACTAAGGTGTTCATTTGCGAGCTTGTTGGTATCAAGTCGAGGAATGGCGTTGCTGGAGACCAAGAGCCGGATATAAAGGTGAGAGTGAGAGGCATCGTGCTCAAGGTTTGGACAAAACAATCTTTTAGCGCCGCGGTAATCTCTAGATCTCCTCCAGAGTTTGAACCGAGATTTGCTAGTGGATTCTGTGAGTCAAGAAAGGCCTCGGAATTCGCAGGTAGCGTGCTGGCGAAGGTAAGAAGCAAGTTCGGGAGTGTGACTAGCTCCAAGACTTCGAGATTGTAGTCTGTGAACGTAAAGTACAGAGGTAGTGCTTGTGTGATGGCATAATGGAACAAGACTGATACTGGAATAGCAGTCCCACAGCCCATCTATAGACCAATTAGTGCTTTCTCTTACAAAAATGCGGTTCTGATACTCACTTCGATGACATGATCCACTCGACATAGATCATCAATATCTTTTCTAGGTCCACGATCGAGAAGTAGCCTGGCCAAATCAAATGAACATTCCCAGCTCTTGAATCCGCCCTCATAGACATTCGTCCGGATGTCTGCATTGTCAAGACCTGGAACCTTGACTTCACCTGCTACATCTTCATCTTGTGCCATGATTTGGACACGCACGTCAAAGAGCTCTCTCCTGGGCAGATAAAGGATGCTACCTTTCGGTGACTCAATCTTGATGGTATTCCATGATATTTTGGGGGGTAGTTTGGCCATCTTAGAGTATCAGCATTGTTCCAAAGGCGATCGAAAGGGATCGTTGTTTGTGTATGAGGTACCTACAAGATTCTGTAGCTTGTGAGCCATTGGTTTTACTGTGGGCTCGGCATCGGCAGTTTCCATTGGTGTAGATTGGGCTTCGTGACTATCATTGGTATGATCTTCATCAAAGTCATCGCCGCTGAAGCCAAAATTAAATCCTCCACTCATCTTCTTGGTGGTGTTGATTCCCGTAGCGCTGCGCGATCGAGATTGCGCTTCACTTTATTCTTCAAGGGAACATTTAGTAGATGTCCAGTGGGACAGTATAATTTCCGGTTTCAATAGGTATCGATCTGGTTTAGCGATGTAGTTGGAAGGAGAAGGAGAATTTGAGGAAAGCAGAGCCTCAAACAATCCCAACAGTTTGAGGTTGAACCCCACCAAACCTTCCACATTTTACAATGTTAAATGCCTCCAATTTTCCGCCATGGATGTACTTTATCCAGGAATCACAAATCAGTCTTCACAGTCTGCGAAAAACACTGAAATCAAGCAGATCAAATGCTGACAGAATAAATGGCAAACTCCCATCAACGTTGATGGCTACCACCACGTCTTCTAATCAGAAGATGCGCTGTCTCCCATCACATTCGATAAATCGTTCGAACTTTAATCGCCCTCGATGGCAAATAAAGCACTCGATAAAAAAGCACGGAAGTTGATAGACATCGTAGCTGCCCCATATTTTACCTACTACTTGCGACACTGGAACCAAACAGCCGGCTATCACATGCCCCATCCCACTTCTTGTTGGCCTAGTACTTACCATACATTAAAGCATCACCTACTGGCATCTTCACATTCCAAACCATCATCATTCATCAAGCCTACCATGGCGTCGCCAAATAAAGACAAAGCTCGGCTCACTGAGCAAGAAAAAAAGAACAATCACATCGCATCAGAACAAAAGCGACGACAAGCGATCCGCGATGGCTTCGATCGACTAGCCAGCCTCACACCAGGCTACGAGGGTCAAGGACGAAGCGAATCTTTGGTGTTGGGCGCGGCTCTCGACCACATGAAGGAGCAGTTGGCACTGTACAGGAAAAATATCCGGGAATGCAAGGCTCAGGGTATTGATACGTCAGATATCGAGATACCAGGAATTCCATTGGAGGAGGAAGAGGGTACGATGGGTTGAAGTGAAGGGGCTGGATCCCAACAGAGGCTTTCGATTCTACAGGCAGGGAATTCAATGAATATCCAATAAACCCACATCACTCGTTGTTTTGCTTTTGTGTGAAAAATTATAGATGGTGGTGTTAAAGGGAAGGGAAATGGCATTGCCTCCAAAGAGTAAGAGTGGTGATGGTGTCGCGTGCGTGGTGATTAGTTGAGCCTCAAATTTACAGGGGAGTACAAGCGCCATAAAATGGATGAATGATACTTGAGATGAACCAGTAGCGGGGGAGATTTATGTGTAGATTCTAGATTCTAGAACGTAAGCGTTATCCTGAAATGCGGAATCTCTTGCGTCCGAGAATCTATCCCGCTTTGGGGCCAAGCAACAGAGGCGAGCAAGCAGCCAGCAAGCAAGCATCCAACACCTGCATATTTAATCGTTACTTGGCTTACAACTCCATACTCTTGCCAACAACTTCTCTTCCCATCGTCATACTCTATCTATCATTCTGCCCGTTCTAAGACCATAGAATCGCCTGCCATCTCCAACCTAACCTAACCTCACCTCCGACCTCCCACCCTGAATCTCAAGTCCCCGTCATCCATCGCCGGGTCGCTCTTGTGTATGTTACGTCAGGCTGCAAGCACTTACCAGTTGACAAACCTAGTAACTCATCAAATTCTAGGATACCCCTCCACGAGTAACCTTCTGAGACTTGCAACACTCATTCTCCTTGTCACGCCCTCTGGTCTTTCTTGCTGTATCCATACCCCTCCGCTCCTCCATATCTTCAGCCTGACCCAATCTGCCATGCGCCTTGCGACTCCCGCCCCTCTACAATCCGCATTCTTGCACGGTTAGACACGATTAAGAGTAAACTGCCATGTCAGGCATACGGCGGTCGGTCGTGAGCCGGTCGCGAGGCCAAAGTCTACAACAGCAACAATCCGACAACAAACTACGCCGAGATGCCTCCTTCAAGAAGCAAAAAGCCCCTATATCCCGCGACGAAGCCTTCTCCTATGCCCTCCGCTCTGCCTTCCTCACATACCTGCTTCAACCGCGCCAGAAGCGTCTACAGCATATTGCGGGCCCGGCGGCCCCTAAACAAGCCAGACCTTCGGCGATGGAACTTTTGACTGACTTGTCCGGTGTGACGAACACTCGAAGTACAAAGTTTCCTCGCGATTTCATGAAAGCGCTGGAAAACAGGACGACACAGGTGATGATGGGAAAGGAACGGTTACCCGAATTCAACGACCCGGTTATCAAGAAGACATTTGCTCTATTCCTCAATGATTTCACAGAGCCAGGTCGACGAAGGAATCTCGACAAGGACCGCAAGATGGAAGATTTACTCCTCATATTTTACAATGTTTGCGTCAAGGAGCTGAGGCAAGGGAAGCAAGACGACAGTTGGAAGTTTCTTGCAGACAGACATTTGGCATTGTTTCTTCGTCTGATCAACTCGATTCTTAAAGAACACCATTGGGAAAGCGAAAGACCGGAACTTGCAGCGCGAGTACAAAATATGGAAAAGAAGCTACTTATGCATGATTTGGATATCACATCACGAAATGGCGCATCGAGTCAAGCTGTTGAGGTGGAAGTTCCGCGCAGCTACGAAGTCAAAGACATGCCCATGGTTTTGATTGTTTCGCGCATATTCGAAATTTCATATGGAAAAGTCCAAGACCTGATCAACCAAAACAAAGTTACTTGGACTGAGGAAGCTGCTATAAAGGATCTCAAAATGTATCAGCAAAGCATTAGCTTGAAAGCTAGGGGTACAATCAACGCCGATGACTTCGATACAGACGACGCATACGATTCTTGGAAGAAGACAGAAATACAAGAAGTGTCTCAACTACTATTTGCGATTATTCAATCACATCCAGATTTGGCCAAAACATCGACAGGGAATGCGCTGGCCTCGTTGCAGCATGCATCGCCTGGGTCAGATTCGGCCTATTCTGATCTCTCACGTAAGATTTCTGATATGACAGATTCTGCGAGTGGTCACTCTATGAACGACGCATTTGAAGATTTTTCAGCGATGAATATTAGCATGGATATGACGAACACGAAAGAGGGGGTCGAAATTCCTTTTGTCTTTATTCCACCCGAACCTAGAGAATACTATCGAGCAGTTGTGAAAGAAACGATTCTCCATGATATTCGAAATCCCGATCCATCCGACCCTGTACCGGAGGGACATCTCTTCTCAAAAAAGTCCAATGAATTATTAGACGAAATGGCTTCAAGATGGCGGCTTCCACCTTTTTCGCGGAGGATATTATTTCTTGATGCCGTGCGAGAACTTTATGTTGATCGCGACATTGGCCTACAAACTGTTGATACAGCGTTCGAACAGTACAAGGAGACCCCAGAAGAAAAGAAAAAGGCTTTTAGACAAAGCACAATCGGGCATGATATTGTTGCACACTGGACAAAGTGGACTCTGAAAGACGTATCTGCTTACCAGCAATGTCTTACCACCATACGAGACCAAGTGCTTCGAGATCTCTTTCAAATCCTTCAGGGCGCATACGAACCCAAAAGTCCTTCATTCGGTCTATGTTTAGCGATCTTGCACGCTCATTTACTTGAGGACGAATTATTGTCTAAAAGTCCTAAGGAACTTGATCAGTTTGCTCGAGATTTGGGCGCAGCGCTCAAAGAACGCGCATCAGACGCCTACCAACTTTTATTATCGCAGAATGTTCCCGCAGAAGAGAGTCAATGGGAATTCTATAACGTCATCAAGCTCGGCCAAGATGTGGTCAAGCTTTGCGAAAAGATTCAAAAAAGGTTCAAGAAAGCTTCCGAGATATTCGGCGCCAAACCACTCAGCATCCTTGTTGCTCAGATCCTTCCATCATTCGCAGAAGACGCACGCGATCTCGTCGGCCGTATTATGGACAACGCCAAGAAGACTGGCGAGGATATTGCGATGCAAGATGGCTTCGATCTATATCGAGAACTAGTGGAAATCAGAAGCGTATACACTGGAGCTTTACCCGGCCAGAAGTTCAACTTCCACATTGAAGACCAGCTACAAGAATTTGTATGGAGCTACGTCAAGCTGACAGAAGACAGCGTTGTCGGATGGGCTGAAGGTGCAGTCAAGCAGGATACATTCCAGATGGGCTCGATGGTAGGAAATGATGTTCGTCATAGTGTGTCAGTGCTGGATATCTTCCGTTCGTTCAAAGAGGCTAAAGACACGATTGCTGAACTCAAATGGGACGACGATTATCAGTACGCGAAGTTTATGACTGCAATTGCAAAGGCGATTGGAGCTGGAATTGCCAAGTATTGCGAGATGCTTGATCAACTCTTCAACAAGGAAATGTCTCGACTGACGCCAGAGCAAGAAGCACAATTGACGCAGACTCGCCAGGAACGCTGGATGCAAGTCGCTCGAGATGCCATCTCCAACAAGGACAAAGTGGACCCATATCAATTCGAGGCAGAAGTAAGTTTAGTGCTGTCCTCCATATTTGCGTAAGGCTAACCATCAGCAGTCGCTCATAAAGCTCAACAATATCGAATATGCTATGAACAACCTTGACAAGCTGGAACAGCAGATGGAAGTTGATCGATGCGCTGAAATCATTCGTTTGCGAGATCAAAGTGATCATCGAAGTCGAAATGATAGCAATGCTATGAGACGCACTCCAAAAATGGAGAAATATGTGTTCACGATCAAGATCATTGAGGCTGAGGATCTTAAATCGTGTGATATCAACGGTCTCAGTGATCCGTACGTTGTTCTTGGAGATGAGTTTCAAAAACGCCTTGCAAAGACGCGAATTGTCTACGGTAACCTCAATCCTCGTTGGGATGAGACTGTGGACATTGCTACTACTGGTGCACTGAACATGGTCGCTACACTGTGGGACTGGGATGCTCTTGGAGATCATGACTACATTGGTCGCACGTCTTTGAAGCTCGATCCTTCTCATTTTCGTGACTTCATGCCTCGTGAATATTGGTTGGACTTGGATACCCAAGGCCGACTACTTCTTCGAGTCAGTATGGAAGGTGAACGAGATGATATCCAGTTCTACTTTGGTAAAGCTTTCCGAACTTTAAAGCGAACTGAGAAGGATATGACACGAGCAATTACAGACAAGGTAAATGCCAACCAACTCGTTATCTAAGCCCCGCTAATCATCACAGCTCTCGGCATATATTCGATATATTCTCTCACGACAACGTCTGCGTGGTCTTTTCTCTAAAGGTATCACTGTCTCATCTGCTTTATCTTTCTTCAATCGAAATCGAGCGGAAACAACCACGGCAGCAGCGCCGACTCAAGCAGAGATTGAAGGAGCCATCGAACCATTATACACTTACTTTGATGACAACTTTGCTATCATGAAACAAACCCTCACGGACTCTGCAATGATAATGGTCATGACACGGTTATGGAAGGAGATTCTCGTTACCATCGAGGGCCTCTTAGTTCCACCAATGTCAGACAAACTCTCCCAACAAAAGCCACTTACCAGACAAGAACTCGATGTTGTCTTCAAATGGCTCCAAGTAAGTTTATAGCCCAACGCTGCTGTCCTCACGCTAACATCGTCCCCAGCTTCTCTTCGAATTTTTCAACGCTATCGATGAAGAAACCGGTCATGCCAACGGTGTGCCCGCTGAAATTCTCAAGTCTCCAAAATACCAAGACATCCTCACACTCAACTTCTTCTACTTTGAGACTACCGACGACCTCGTTCGTACCTCTGAAGGCATTGCCGCAAATTCTGCTCAGCAGCACCAACAACAAGTCGCCAGCCTCAACCGCCTTTCAGCCCCTGCTGCTTCCCTCCAGGTACCTGGCAGTGCATTTGGGTCTGCAGGTCTCGTCGGCACGCCAGTCAAGCGCCGTAAGACGGTGCTGCTCTCGCGTAACCTAGGAACAATGCGGCAGGCCAAGGAAGATAAGCGACGTGCCGCGCAAGCTGAGCCAACGGATGATTACCTACTGCGCATTTTGCGCATGCGACCTGAGGCACAGAACTATTTGAGAGATCGTGCTAGACAGAAAGAGCGGCTGGCGGCTGCGCAGGCAGCGGAGGCGATTGTGAGGCAGAGTTTGGCGAATGCGGGTGGTGGGAGAATGACGGGTGGGTATTCGCAGTTTGGCCGTTGAAGCGAGTAATGGGTTTACGTTTCACGCGTCATGGAAAGCGCTTGGTGACTGGCGTTATGCTGTTTTATTAAGTATGATACCATTGCCTGCTTGATTGTATGTTTTTGAGCAATTTGTTTTAGTTATGAGTATTTAGCATCAATGGAGCGATGTGTTGTCTTTCAGCTCTGATTATTTTCGGACAATGGTGAAATTATGGAGCGACTGGGAGCGATATCTTGAAAAGTGGTAAGGACTGCATGTTGCTAGAAACCTCAAATGTCAAGCTAACTATTCTCCCAGACCAAGAATGTTGGCCGCTCTTACGCAGGAAATACCCCTTATCAACCCCGAGCGCGCATTCTATTCTGGCGCGCTAGAAGTTGCAACTGTTTCTGATAATCAGACTGAGGCGTATCTTTTTTTTCTGGTTTCTTTACTTCTTCTTCTACCTCCTCATTCGAGTTCATCTCTTTGATCAGCATCTGGGTTTGGTACTGAAGGTGAACGAAGAGAAGGTTGGATTTGAGATGGTCTGGAATGATAAGCTTGGGCATTTCGTGCTTAGGCTTAACCTTCTTTGCCTCTTTCTTCTCTGCTCCCTGATCGTCATCCTCGGCGTTCTCCTCTGTGGTGTCCATGGTCTCGTCCGAGTCACTCTTCTTGTCTCCCTCGTCGCTGGCTATATCACTAGCATCAGCACTCTTTTCTCCCACAACATCCCACTCAAGTTCCTCGGGTTTGGTACCGCGACTGAGTGACAGCAAGCTTGTCACAAACAGCTCTTTCATATACGCGAATGAGAAGCCATCCGTCAGGTCTGCTACCAAAGCACACAGCGTATCCGGAAAGTCCACAACTCCGGGGGCGCCTTCCAACTTTCGGCGCCAGAACTTCGCATATGCCATACGTTCAACCCACTCTGGGTTGGAGAACTTGTACTTGCGATCAAAACGGCTCGGCCGACTGCGAATTGCCACATCCAGTTTCTCCAAATGATTTGTGCTGCCTAGCAACAAGACACCTTCATTTGCGTCCAGGCCATCCATCTCATTGAGGAAGAAACTGCGCACTTCGCCGTGTACGAGCGAGTCAAGATCCTCGAGTACCACACAGCATGGTGCGATCTTACGTGCATGCGCAAATAGGCGCTTCATGCTCTCCTGGTCGCCATCGCAGTTGTTCTTGAGTGTCTTGACATATAGCGTTGGCACAGGCGGATCACGACGCGACAACTCTGCCACCAGCGACGCAATACTCGCCGTTTTCCCATTCCCTGGTGGCCCGTGTAATATAAGCCCACGCTTATATGGCAGTCGGAACTGTGCATACAGTGCGCGGGTGGCATCGTCGAAGAAGGTGGTTACATCCGCGTGCAACGAATCCTTGAGGGCGGGCGCAAGAATAACGTCGTCCCAGCGGGCATTGGCGAGGGATGCATACATGCTCTTGCTGCGGCTGAACCAGTTTGATTCCCAGACGAAGATCTCTTCGTGCGGCTGGTTTTCGTAGGTGGCGACAGCGACGAGCAAGGCGTCGATTTCAGGACTATTTTGCGCGGTGGGACTGATCGAAGCCGATCGCGGATAAAGAATGTAATCGAGTGCATGGGGACGCTCGTAAAAGTCCTCGGTACGCATGCGGTAGTATGTGAAATCATGTCCGGCGTGGGTGTATGTGTAGCGGCCAAAGTGTATTTCTTCGGTGAATCCTCCAGCTACACCGGTCAAGGCGTGTGGGAGTTCGTGTTTGCGTTCGACGTCATAGATTCCAGTGCTTGTGTCGAGAGTTGTCGTGGCATAGCCGGCGGCAGCAAAGTCGAGGAGCTCGACGTGCTTGGCCTCGATGTTGACGATGAAGTGGTTTGGGTAGTGGTGGCGCAGGAGGCCGTGGTAGGCAGCGCGACGATTGTTGGACTTGGGGGCCTTGCTGAGGGTGTTATATTCCATGTATATTGATTGCAGTCTGCGTGCTTCCATGCTGTCGATGGTGGTAGTGATGGCCTTTTCAGACATGGTGAAGAGAGGTGATAAGGCTGATGATAAGGCTGAGATGTTGCAATAACTTGTGATTGGCTGAATGGTCCACCGACTTCAACAATATGTCAGAGAACAGTAAAGAGCCTCAAGAACAGACAAGAATCTGTTTATTCAAAATACTTCTACGCAAGATATCTAGGCTGATATTTATACGTATCATTGTCCCTTCCAGATATCCCACAATGAACGTAGGCGCCACATTTTGACAAACAAGCTACCCCAATAGAGCAATATGCAGCTCCTTCTACCAGGATGAAACCAGAGGTCTAACCATTGGCCGACCTCCGCCCCATAGATCTGTGTATTCCATGGGCCCAATCTGCTGCCTCAACATGATAGGGTCTGAAGTGGTTACCTCCAATACATTTCGATCCCGCCCCCAGCTTATGCAGTCGAACTGCGCCGGATAGTTTGCACACCCCGCAGCCAGATGTGGAAATATTTGGAGACTAAACTTCTAGGCGTCGTAAAGCAGAGCAGGGGAGCTTTCCGGTGACTTTTCATTGATCAATTAAAAAGTAGGGGCTGGTCACAGGCTTTGGCTAGGATGTAATAGGCAGAAGTATTGCTGCTGCCTTCAACGGCCTCCATGAGCCAAATGTTGCATAAAACTGTAGACCTGGTTAATAGAAATCGGGAGCCTAGTTTTTCTGATACAATCAAGATTATAATGCTCAATCAATGGTATGAACCTTGATCTGGTCAATTTTGCAGGAAACAAAAATCATGCTTCTGGCTTGAAGCTGGCAGTTGCAAAACTGAAGACCATCACTCAAGGAATTGAGGTTGATTACAGACCATAAAATTAATTGGCTGCATCCTTTGGACAGCTTCGGCCCGACAACTCACACTTGTCAGATGAGTTAGGCACGTAGGTTAGTGGTGAGAACTAGCCCAGATCACCAATCCGCAGAAAACCCATGCCATACATATCTCGTAATGAAGAATCATTCAGATAATTCAGAACAGATTGCCCAAAGAAAGTTTGCCGCATCCAGAGGCTTCTCACAATTCTGGAGCCAGGATGGTCACCATACCTCCACCTCCACCACCGCCAACCTTCATTTTTCTAAAGAAGTCAGCCGGTCAACAAGCACCAGGCGCAGTTTCTTCAGCAATCTCAGCGAAGATTGCAGCTCTGGAAAATCCACTTGTAACCCATATGTTATCGTATTCAGCTGCAGCACCAGAGGATTACACGCCGAGCTATTTCTTCTTCTATGGCTCACTGATGGATCCAGAGGTGCTTCAACATATCTTGAAGCTACCAGAACTACCTCTTCTACAGCCAGCTACTATAAAGGACTTCAAAATCAAGATGTGGAGTATATATCCAGCTTTGGTACCGTCGCCGAAAGGTACAGTGACTGGCAAAATCTGGAAAGTCGAAACTCTGGAACACTTCGAAAAGCTTGCAGCATATGAGACGGCTGCGTATACTACATGCCCTCTGGGGATTCACCGATCCGATACAGGGGTAATTGAAGATGGCAAAGCTTTCTGCTGGAAGGGCGACCCCATCAGTCTGGATCTTGAAGATGGGATCTTTGATTTTGCTCGCTACCAACAGCATTTCAAGCCTTCTTTACTCGGCCGGGGACGTAATACGTAGATTTGGTCTAGGTAAACTTCGGAAGCAGTCATACACTTTGGCTTCTATGTCCAAAGCCTAAGGCTCAGCGTCATTGCTCAAGTCTTACTTGAGCGGGCTTAAGATTCGAAGGAAGATGGGAGCAGAGTACACCTCCGATCGGGGGAAATTTAAAGATCTGTTTCAGCAGAACTTGTCCGACTCGACTTTTTGGAAGATGTGATATCGAATTACTAGTATAATCTTGGATCTTATTTTGATCCACAACACTTGCAATACAATCCTGAAATATCGGACTATCATGCGCCCAATAGTTCGGGGTCGAGTATTGGTCACGATTATGGAAATGCGTCTCAATTTTCAGGTGAAAGCGAATGGGGAGAGCCGGTCCTTCCTTGTGCACGTCAAGTAGAGAAGTTTGAACGATACAAACACGTTTTGGAGAAAGGCTGGCTTTGTGCCCGTAAGTTACTACGCCAGAAGGAGAAGCGAGACGAATTTGGGAAGAACGCTGGATGTACCATTGAAAGTAATTCTAGGCATTAACTGTTTCAGTTAGTTCTTTCCGTACTTGCCATAACAGCTCTCATTGCTTCGTCGCAATATTCCACCGGCTCTCTATAGTAATGGTTCTTCCCCGAGCATTCAATGGCTTTACCATTCATTAGTCCAATATCTTTCCCTTTATCAGTATCATCTTTTCCATCACACAGTATCAATACTGCCTGGACAATCTTTTCCACGGGCGTAAAGTACTCCTCCGGAAACTGTGACCATTCACTTTTGCTCAACAAATTGGTTTTGACAGTTCCTGGGCAGACTGCATTGACTCGAATTTTATCGGAATCATAATAAATTGGTGCGATCGCTCTCATGAATCCTAGTATAGCATGCTTGCCACTGGTATAGATAGGCGAGTAATAGCTTGGATAAAAGCCTCCACAGCTTGATGTAATTACGATATTGCGGTCGGCGTTTGCTGGAGAAAGTCGGAAATAATGACGAGCCAGATATGCAGTGCATTCAGCACCATTGACCAAGATATCAATGAGAAGTTTCATCTCCGGGGGCTCTGGCGGTGGTTCAATTCCAGTGTCAAAGGTTTGGTAAAAAGTCCCCCTTTCTGCAATTCCTGCATTTGCATAAACAAAATCGATCCTCTTTTCAGCCTGGAATATTTTCTTGAAGCATTGTGCCTGAGAGTCGTAGATGGTGAGATCCACGGGAATGAAGGCGACCTTTGACCCGATGCTAGAAGCAACAGCTTCACCAGCGGCCTTGTTTGCGTCGAGGATATACACCTTCCAGTCTGGTCTTGAAGCAATTGCTTTGGTAGTCGCCAAACCAATTCCACTGGCTATATGAGATTAGTTAATATCATAGGTTTGATTATGATGTACGCACCTCCACCAGTGATAATGGCGATTTTTGTTTGAGCCATGCTGGTTACTTAGATGCGGTTTCTTGAATGTGTAGCAGAAGGGGTTTGACGTCTATTCAAGGTCATAGGGTTTATAACTGGTGCTGTGATTTTGATGCTCAACCAAGGTAACTTGAATCGGCAATGTACTTCCATTTTGTTGTTCGAGGTGTTCTATCAGTTGACTCGGGCACCGTTAACCGTACAAGCACATGTTATTATTCAAACAATGACAGGAAGTCTCAATTCTTGCCATCTAAGAATGTCATGTAGTTATACCGAATTGCATGTACCTGAAGATCAGCTTGACAAGTTGACCTTACTGCTGTTCTGGACGGGTTTTTTTCTCTTCAAACTCATTTTGTTTACCCACCCAGATGACTAACTAAGTACTTGCCTATCAGTATCAGGTTCGTAGGAAAGTAACAAGCTTGGGAAAGTCGTAGACGATCAGTTGGAGGTGCAAGATGCGTTTTACTTTCCTACCATATCTACCATAATACGCAACCATGTCAGCAGGAATTTTGGTAAGGAGTGAATCATGACATGCCTTCGAAAATATTTCCCCCTTTTTTTAAGCTTGCTTTAATCATTATAGCAACATGATCTTCGTAGTCTGGATTGAGGCGGGCACTGATACAGTAAACTTAGGCATTAAAGCTTCATACAATGATATTTTCGACTTCCTCTTCAACGTTCTAGTACTTATTGAACTAGCGAATTCTCAAAAGCTGCTATTGAGTTCCGTCTACCATGAACTAGACATTGGTCTCTTCCATCTTTCTTCTTGCTCCAACGACAGTATCGGTATTCCGCTCATGTAGTGTTGCAGCCACGTTTGAATTCAACAGATGATCGACATTTGGAGCAAATATCGAAAAGATGATTGCAATACCACTGAAAGCGATGGTTGTGAGGAAGACAGTATTGTAAGCATCAACAGATGCCTTCCTGTATGCAGCCATTCCAGCAGCTTGGATTTCTGGAGTGAGCCCAGACACCTTGGCAAACGCAGCAGCAGATCCTGAAGCTATCGCAGTCAAGAACGAGGCAACTGAGCCTGCTGGTAAACCTGCGTTCACCAGTGCCCCAGGAACTTGGGCTGGAATCGTTTTCGCAAGTCGATTTGATAAAACAGTGGTAAAGACGGTGGAACAGATTGTTGAAATCAGGGATCGAGCAGACCCAGCTGTTCCTGTTGCTGTACCAATTTCCCGCTGGTCATCGATTACGATGGTGGATATCGTGGAGCAAAGAATCTCATTCCATCCAATGAAGCTTGATGCAATGAAGATCATGATTCCAGAGCGAACTAGTGAGTCTGTAGTGCTTGTAGCCATACCTAACATATTTAGTATCCAAGGTAACATCTGCCAAGTGGACGGGGCTTAAACTTACAGGCGAGGAAAATAGCTCCAACAATGAAAGCCACTCTGATCTGCATATGGGTCTTCTTACGATACCAGGCACCACAATACTCTCCAAATAGAATTCCGCAGCTAGGAATGCAGCTAACCCAGCCAATCCACATGGTACCGTGCCCCTCTGAATAGACCGTCGCAACCATTCCGGGCCAGAGAATAGCATTTGCATAGTAGACGGCTGCTCCTAATGCCCATAGAACGAGGATGACAACCCAATCTCGACGTTTGAAGAGATGGATCGGCATGAGAGGTTCTTTGAGGTTTGCAAACATCTCGTAGAAGACGAACGCCACGATAAGAGCGGCACCGACGACGAGGGTTGCAATTACGTGGGCTGAATTCCACGGGTAGAGTGTACCGCCCCACGAGAGTCCCATAAGGAAGAGCAACAGTCCTAGGATGATCACAATAGTGCCAATATAATCGAAATGCTTGATGAACTCCCATTGTCTTGCGGTCCCGTGTTTCATGGCGAAGTTCGGGGGATGATAACAGAAGAAAAAGAGTAGAGTTGTTGCTCCGTTGAGTCCAATGAGCATATAGTAGATACTGTATATGTTAGAATATAGTCACTAGAGTCATCGTTCAGAACTTACCCTCTCCATCCTGCAGATGTTTGATAGATAAATGCATAAGAAACAGCAGCAGCCAACCCGGAGAATGGAATGCCCCAGAGAAAGATGCATGCTTGTGCAATAAATCTGTATTTTGTGGGGACAAGTTCGGACACGGCAACTATGTTTCTTTAGTATTGAACTCGTTTTTGAAAGTTATCGTTCTTACAAGAATACGATAGTTGAAC
The DNA here is from genome assembly GCA_010405405.1 of Microthyrium microscopicum. NCBI lineage: Eukaryota > Fungi > Ascomycota > Dothideomycetes > Microthyriales > Microthyriaceae > Microthyrium > Microthyrium microscopicum. Next base: position 725,744 of record MU004241.1, on the reverse strand, counting down.
AGAAGCTCCAGCTCCAATCAGTGTTTCACCGGCAATGAGTTGAGGAACACCATGGGCTGTGGCACAGACAATGGCACCAAGCAAAGCAATCACGTTACCGAAAATGAAAACCCATCGTCGTCCAAACAAGTCGGTAATGCGTCCAACAAGGATAAGGCCAATGGAAGTTGTGAGTAGGTAACCAAGTGCCAGCCAGATGATATTTGGATCAGGTCCCACATCAGCGTTGATAATGGCCAAGACAGGTGCAATGAGACTGAAGCCACCAACCGCACAGCCAAAAGCGGCTCCAATTGCGAAGATAGATCCGATAAAACTGAAGCTTCGGAAGTATCCAGGGGGAAGATCTGTGTCTGCAACTGTAAAGTCTCGACCTTTCACATCCTCTTCCACCAGACTGTGAGATCTGTCGACATTATCAATGTGGTCAATGGTTGACTTTTCATGTACCATATCTGTAGCCATGATCGAGATCTAAGGATCAAATTACCAGTAACTTAAGCAACAGCGGATTGATGAGATATACATGTAGATCTTGACTGGACATTGACAAGCTCCCAATCTGTAGTTTCCTGCGTAGCCATGCTCTCGGGAAATGCGTTCCCTGCCACAATACATGCAGGTCGTGGACGGTGGAGGCTTGCGCTGATGGAAGGCCTATTCCTTTCTTTGGCGCCAGATATGATGCTCGATTGACTAGACGTCTTGATCAAGTGATGAGCTAGTGGTCATGCATGCACCACGATAGCAAGGATAAGTTGCAATTTTGTCTAGGGAAAGTGTATGAACAACTCAAAGAACTTCCACTACTGCCTGACTACCCCAGAAAACTATGGAGAACCTGGAGTAGTCGTAATAGTTTGGAGTAAACTCTGGGGAGTCTGGGGTATGCAGTAGTGGATAAACTGTCGCCAGCTGATTGTGAAGACAACGACATGTCTGGCCCAAGATGATTGATTCTAATCTGTTTGAAGTTAGGAAATATCCAACCTACATGAAAGATACTAGGATACGATTGTGTCTCACTGCTCGAACCTGGTAAATCAATTCCACAATGGTGTTGTTTTTGGAGGTGGCTTGTGGAAAATCCACGGCTATGGTTCTCCACGCGATGCGGCTCCATCGACCAGTCACTGACAGTTTGTAGGCGTGTAAGAGTCCAGACTACTACAAACAATCTTTTGTCGAGAGAAAGACGGCCACAGGTTTTCTGGTAGCTAGGTTTTTCGTCAGTTCAACAACCTGAGTAGCTCGGCTATTATCGAATGCGCCCTTGCAAGGTGATCAGATCCAGAACGAGTTTAACACACTTGTAGCCTGCCAAAACTGGAATACGACGCTCCAGTCAATACAGATATGCTACCGTGGACGTATCGCAGCAACAGTCTTGCGCGTGGATGATAGTTGAAGAGGGACAAAATGCAAGACGGAAAATAGTGACAGAGCAAGTGAGCATGTCAGCAACTCGCCAATAGTCGTAAGAAACAAATGCCTTTACTCAGAGAAGTAGTCTGGGAGCTGACGAGTACCATGGACAGAGAACGTGAACGGCTCAACATTAATCGCCCAAGATAGGTTCTAGCAATAGTTAACAGTAATCTCATACATAACTTCATATCTCATCAATCGTGACACTTAGTCAAACAAGCTCTTCTGTCTTACGTTCCTCGTACCAACATCACCGCTCTCCTTCCGCCGCCCTCTTTTCTTGCGAATCACATTCGCTGGCTGACTCTTCAATCGCGGCGTCGTCTCCTGTTCTTTCTGCTCCTTGACCACATCCACGATCGTCCGGCGAGACAGGCATGTGTCGATATGCTCATTCATCACCCTTTCACCACCTATCTGTCTCCGGCCACAGACCGGACACTCCCAGCTCTCCTCCTCAGCCGGCCGCTCAGGAGTCTTCACTTTGGGCTCTGATGTCTCCACCGCCTGATCCATTTTCTCCCTGGAAGCTTCATATTCTTGCGACAGCGCCTCCATCTCCTCGACCTCCGCCAACCGTTCTTCCTCCTCAGCACATTCAAACTCTGCCTCCGGCCAAATCTCCCACCCCTCACTATCCACCTTCGGCCCCTCTTTCTTCTCCCTTTTCGTCCCAAAGAAATCCACCTCCGTCTTCGCCGTGCTCACCAGCCCTGTACATCTCAACCCCATCAACCGCAGCCTCATATTAGGATACTCCCCCTCCAACCTCCTCAACAACGGCGTCGCGAATTTCTCCAAATCTACCGCCCTCTGGACCGGAAACGGCGTCACAGTCTGCCTCGACACAACCTCATATGTATGCAACTTGATCTTAAGCACCAGTGTCCGGCCCTTGACTTCATTGCGCTTCAAATCGCATTCAAGCTCCACTGCGAGGTGGTTGAGTTTTTCACGCAACACGGATTTGCCGGACGTTTCTGCAAACGTGCGTTCTGTGCCGACGGATTTGCGCTCTGATTCTTCGGCGGGGGCGACGGCGGTGCGGCCGAGACCGAGATATGTTTGTAGCAGGAAGGTGGCGGCTTTGGTGCCGAAGAGTGGGGAGAGGAGACCGCGGTGGGCGTGGATGGTGTCACAGGTTGTTATGCCTATGGCGTCGAGTTGGCGTTCGAGGACACGGCCTGGGTGGGTTAGTTAGGAGGAAGGTTTATAGTGATTACAGCTACTTTGGGGAATTTTTAAAGGCAGGTGGAAGGGTTTGGTATGAACGCGTAAGATTGGTTGGGTAGAACGTACCGACGCCGTTGACCTTTCGTACAGGTAGGTCGTCCATGAAGGACATGATTGCCTCGCGATTTGATTCGATCATGAACTGGCCATTGGGCTTCTTCTGGTTACTGGCGATTTTGGCGAGTTTGGCATTTGCTGCGATGCCAGCAGATACGGTGATTTTGGCATGAGCGACAACTTCAGCGCGTAGCTGTTGTACCGCGTCCCATGGTGTTAGCGAGTGCTCCTCGCAGTAGCTTGTAATGTTCAGATATGCCTCGTCCAAACTAGCAGACTGGTAGCGTGGATCGTATTTTGCAAACACTGAACGCGTCTCTTGTGCTTTTGCAATATATTTGTCGAAGTTGAGTGGTAAAAACACGAGTTGTGGGCACAATTTCAGCGCAACGAAGCCAGCCATGGCACTCCGGCAGCCATATTTACGTGCTTCGTAATTGCATGTAGTCAACACGCCTTTGCCAACGGCAAATGGTACGTTTTTGAGATCTGGGCGGTCAAGTTCTTCGACGGCGGCGTAGAAGGCATCGCAGTCAACATGAACAATGACTTGACTGATATCACGGTCTGCTTCTAGGCTGGCGAGGTATTCATCGGCTTTGCGGATATCGTGGGAAAGATTTTGCTTGAGCAATTGGTCGCGTTTGGCGAGGATATGTTTTATTTTCTCGGTCAGGGCGCGATCGCGAGCCTGTTCGTTGGCAAAGAACTTGGAGCCTTTGGAAGCTTCGTAGATGATCTCTGATATTTTGGACTGATCAACAGCATCTTGACCGGCTTTTGTAAGGGATGGGCCAAGCAGGCGATATTTGAGGGAGTGTTGGTCGTTTTCGTTCTCGGGGACGTCTTTTGGGTGGTTCTTCAACGGTTCTTGAGGTTTCTTGGATGGACTTTCAATCTCTAATGACTCAGCCATTTCGGTAGAGCCATGGTGTTGTAATTCTTCATGGTCTTGACACTCTGGAGAGAGCATGACGAGTGTGGTGAGGTATATAAGCGACTGATATATGGACGATGGACAGAGCTTTAATCCGGGGACGCGGCGTTGACGCGCATGCTTGCTCCTGCAAGGATACTCGGGTTGGGCCAAAGTAGCTCCAGCAAAATCAATTACTTGAGATGTTGGATCCAACGCGTGGAATCGGGACAATATACGAGGTTAATTTAGCAATCGCGCTTGAACAGAGCGATTGTAGGTTGTAAACCATAGGAGAGATGCCAGCGTTTGGTGGGCATCAGAGCGCGTCTAGTGGCAATTTCAGCATTGAATTCTCCCAATATTTAGACATGGATCCTGCTCCAGGATGAGTTAGTAGAAAAGAGGTTGTGGAGTTTTGGGTGAAGAAGCACTGTGAAACATAACAAAGGAAGCATCCAGTCATAAACAATAATAATAACAACACTTGGAAAATCCTCGCTGAATTTCTAGATTGATTTAACCTCGTGAGACTTTCTCATAGATACTCTATCTTGGAAGATAAAAGGGCCAAGAAAGTGAAAGGAAGGCAAGTTGTTTGGTCTTTCCCCGGCAGCTGAAGTCTATTTTTGCCTACCACCTCTCATACACCAAGTCCGCTCCCTTGTATCAACATCTCCACTTCAACTCCTACCACAACTTACATCACCACCTAATATACCGCTAATCACTCTCTTCCTCTGGTCGCCAGTCCTCACTGTTTGCGCCTACACCACTCGCCTCTCCTCTCGCCCATTGTCGCCATGACGGTTCCTCTCCGCCGCCCGTATCGTTAGCACCCGCCCGCGATTCCATAATGCCCTTCGACAAGAATTCAAACAATAACAAGCCTCTCCTACCCCGAATCGCCGGCACCAAATCCCCAATCACTCCGCGCCTGGCTGCTCAGCATCTCAGGGCCTCTCCCAGCCCTTCTGTCGCCTCTGTTACCTCCTCCCGCTCCGACACCAATGGTATCCGATCGCCTATCGTCAAGGATGATCTCAACACTCCCGTTAAAGCGTTACTTGGTGGTAACATCACTCCGCGCTCGTCATCTCGTAAATCACGTATAGACTCGACGAGTACTCACACGACGCCAACGGGCACCCCAGTGCAAACTCCGACCCAAGATGCCGCTAGCCGAAGTAGAGCTTCGGCGCATGTGGGATGGACTGCGAATAAGAGACCACACAGTGTTGTTGGCGATGGAAATGCTAGTGCAAGATCCCCTCTCGTTCGGGCAACAACATTTTCGAGCATATCAAAGTCTGGAAGCAATTCTCCGCGAGAGGGGTTGGCAAGTCCAACTGAATTAAATGGCTCAAGTTTCTTCCATGCTAGTGATGCAAAGAATTTAGAGCCTATCCCTCTCCCTCCTCTGCCAAAGAAAGTCCCATCATTTTTCTACGCCAATGGACAGCAAGAGGAGAATGAGGCTCTACGAATGTCACGAGCACCCTCGCCACCCTTATCAAATGTTAGTGCCAGATCGAGTAAGAGCCAATTCTACCATGCAAATGGTAAACCAGAAACGAACTCTGTACCACCACTGCCCAGCATTCCAGGGAGAGTCACGTCTCCAGAGCTACGTCCAACAGCATCTCGGACAGATTCTTCATCGTCAGTGTCGTTTTCCAATAGACCTCCCTCTCCTCAAAAATCAGGATTTCACCTCACCTACCGTAAGGGCGTATCACAAGTTTTGCCGAAGCGGACCGTTACTACCGTTCCAATTCTGCCCCCATTAGAGGAGCCATCGAGTCCCAAAGAATCGACCAGCATATTAGGACAGCTTAACCGCTCGCCTAGAGCCCATGCAAGAGCAGGAAGTCTGAGCTCAATTGATACCAGCTCTTCGAGTCGAAAGTCGAGTCTTACAGCATTAGATACTCAATTACGAAATGCTCTTCATGCAAGGGGTAGTCCTACCAGTGCTCCAGCGGTAGCACGCTTGCCACCGCCTCGAACGTCTCATCCAACATCAATAGATCTTTCTCAGGATGTCCGGCCAAACACATCAAATTCAAATTCAAACCAAGCTTCCTATTCTTTACCGCAATCTCCAACCTCCCAACCAAACCTTCAGTTGACTGGCTTTGCTGAAGCAGCGGCTAATGCAAGGAGAGAACGGAAAGTGTTGGATCTGGAAATTAGTAATTCAAGCTTACTCGCAATAAATCGACAGCTTGAGCGTGAAGTACGGCGTCAGAAATCGGAATTACGTAGATTTAGGCGACTCTCACGTGCTGGTCGTCTGTCGAGCCTGGGATCCATGATGCCAGCGACCGGAGATGAAGATGAAATGCTTGACTCGGATGTAGATGAGTCTGTCAAGGACAAACTATCCCATTCTGGTGATGACTTGTATGACCTTGATGAGGATGATGACCAGGACTTGTCTCTATCGGATGAATCAGTAGAGTCATCACTAATGTCTCCATTATCGCTATCTCAGCGCGATTCTACTCGATTGGCAAAAGATGAGAAACGCTTGCAACTGGATCTTGATAAGCATAGGCAGCTACTCATAGATTCTCAAAAGATGAATCAGTCGCTTAAACGATGTATGGCATGGACTGAAGACATGATCGCAGAAGGGCGCCGAGCGCTCGCATACAAGGTACATTCTCTCACATCGTTCTCAAAAAGAAATCCAACTAACCATTTCAGGTCCGAGTATCCGACATCAAACTAGGTGGCCGTGTTCTCCAACAGGAAGACATGAGCAATCTCTCAATTCATGACGAGACAGCTGCCCAATCGCCCGAGGACGAAGTCGACGACGACGAGCCCGAACAACGCAAAGGTCTACTCGGTTCCTGGAGTCCGCCCGACAGTACCACTCCCCTCGCAGCCATCATGAACGCCACCGACGGACTTCTTGGTCTCGCCATGTCATTCGATGGCACCTTTAGCCCAGCTGACGACATACACGAAACCGGTTCATCAAGCGGGGCCGAACGAGACAGCGGTGTACATGTCGACGAGTCTCACCACCTGCTTGATTCAAAAGTCCCCGGTCTGGAAGCTAATACACATCCACCAGATATACACCAACCGAACGCCGCCTCACTTCCGCAAGTCCACTAATAGGCTATTATACCCGCCACGCGGTGAGCAAAATTAGCGGCACTCACAAAGCAAGCCCCGTTCCTCACCTAAATAGCCAACTTTAGCAATATTTATCTTGACCCAAACCGGGTTGGATGTCTTGAAATCTTTGTTATAGGCTAAAGCAAACGAACATAAGAGATCTATCTGTTTAGAAATTTTTATTTCGACCGTGGTGGCGAGTTATCAGAATCAAGCATTATTTTTGGTGAGGAGATGGCCAGATGAGTGCCGCTAATTTTGCTCACCGCGTGCCGCTCACTCAGAGCTTCCTTTTCCTATGTAACGAACCGATTTGTCATCCAATGTGTTTTCGTTTTGTAGCATTTATGATATCCCATAGGCGAGGAGGCTGAAACCTTTGCATTGAAGGTTGACAGGTTTGGCGTTTGTGTTTGCATTTCCTGATGAGAACACTCTCAACTCCGCAGATCGATCCTGATGGTACTGGTACTTAAACGTTAATCTAAACACTATTACGAAAGACGGACTGTCTTATTCTCTTACTGATATTTCGTCCAAATTGCTCTTGCATACGGTCCCCTCATACGGGCAGGTGGTATTTTCCTGAGATCGTCGTTTTCGCGACAGGCAATTGATTCTAGACTAGCGCATAGTCAATATTTCTATGAGGCCAAGATACGGTGTGATGGTAACTCAATACCTAGAGCTTGTGCAACTAGGTGCTACTACTCTATCATACAATGGCTTTCACTTCAGCTTACGAGAGAACTAGAAGAAGCTATGGAAGGAGTCAACATCTCTGACCTTTTTCCCAATTGCCCTCCATCATGCACTGGCTCCATGCTGACTGCTAAAGCATGTCTAAAAGCAACGATTTACATATGTGTGTATAGATATACCACAAAAACTGCTTAAATTGAAGAATCTCTGATAAATATCCCATACAGTTGCAAGCTTCCAACAACAGTCCTAACAAGGCTGTGTGAGTGCTTAGCCGATTGCCTACCTAGGAGAGATATGCCTGGCCATGATATCAGCCACTTTGTGCTTGTCTGAAGAGCATGAGGAATCTAGCCAGAGCTGGAAATCTGCCGCATATCCGTTGGATCTCAAAAGAGTAGCCTCTTAACTCTTTGCGATGGTGAGAAAACAGTCTTCGATATTATATGCTTATGGAAGTACAGGCCCACTGCTCACCGCCGAACTATAACAAACTGTTTCGGACAGACATCTCATCTTTCGGTGTATGCTCCAGCATATGCGATTTGGCTATCATATCTCCGGCCAGCCTTAGTATTGACTCAATCGACAATGCTATAAGTATGAACCACATTTCCATATTACCATCAGCCAAAATTCCCCTCCAATCACACTCAACCACACTCAATCAACAAACACCAAAATGCGTTTTTCCCAGATCCTCTTTACAGCAGCCATGCTCGCAACCTCAACTCTAGCCGCACCCGCGGACACCTCCATCGAAGCCATTCTTTGCGGAAGCATCAATGGGCAAGTCATTTCCACTCCCGACCCCTTTAGCGACTCGCTTCTTCAACGTCCTTTGCTAACAAACTATATAGAAACTGCAACGAAAATGGTTGTGCCGGCGACCAAGGCCCCGGTGGACTTACCTGTACTGCAGTAAGCACATCCCATGACACCCAGATTAGTATGTTATACTGATGAAAGGCAGGGTCAATGGAAAGGATGTCCCTGCGGATATGATTGTGGGAAGACTGTTGGGAAGTGTGGTTCGAATAATTGTGAAGGAGTAGCGAATCGCTGTACTAAGGCTTATCGTGGGTGCTCTTGTGAGGATTAGAATGTTGGATGCTTCAGGAAGTAGGGGTTGGAGATGAGAAGAAGTTGTTTTGTCTTGAAAGGCTATGGTAAAGAAGTTGCTGTTAAGCTTGTCGAGATTTGGAGACGATAAGGGCGTTTCTTGTGAATCAGACACAACTTATGTATCAGGGTCGTGATGGAAGAATATAAACGATGTATTCATCACATCTTCTCTTAGGGAACCTCAGAGCTTGGCAGACCTGATAGTCCGTTTACCTTCACTATTTCGCCGATTCACTTTGCTTGAATTTCATCAAAATTTTCTTGCCGGTTGCTCTCGCTTATGGTCCCTTCAACGGGACGGGTACAGTATATCCTTGGGGTTTTGTGTGATCTCGCTTACATTGCCTCCACATAGGCAGGTTGTAAGCTGAAGTGTTGTGTGATAGTAACTCAAGAACTGGAGCTTGTGCTACTTGGTGTTACTATCATACATTGGCTTCTAGCTTAGCTCATGAGGTGGACAGATCAGTAGTCATTAGATGAGTCTATACTAACTACTGAGTTTGTTGATATTGTTACACACCATGAACTGGCTCTATAGACACGTGTTCTAATAAATTATTCTACGATACTAACTTACATCCACATCCTGTATCGATTATGAATATGCGCGTTGAACAATACCTGAGATATGTTACCAATCAGTTCTCTTGAGTACCTACTTCATGCTGTGGAACTCGTAACCACAAGGCCATATGCTTTACATCGAATGATACGATTTGATCTTGGCCGTACTAGCCATGAGTTGGACCGAAGTTGATAGCATAGCTGCTGATATCAACAGGCCTAGCCCGGGATGGAATGTGCTACATGATATAAGAATTCCACAACAGATGCACCGCCGAGAACAGCGCCGAGCAAGAATGGCCGGTACTCAAATACATTAAACACGATAGCAGCCTCTACTAGATGATCTAGTCGTAATTTCTTAACTGCTGGCTGCGATGCAAGTGCTTTGTCTCAAAGTTATAGATTACTGCCATTCAAAGCTCGCAACAGTGAGGTTAAATGCCACTTCAGATATCCACAATGCTAAGACGTATACTTCATACCGTATGCTTGAGGGAGCACAGGCTCGTAGTGCTTACGGCTTGTGACACAAGAACCTAGAAGTATATCTCATGATTCACTATATCTTCGCTTATATGTGATCTCGTGTGTAATCGTCTGATATCTCTAAGAGACCCATAATTGCTCGGAAGCACTATAAGAAGGGGATGGTATCTCCTCATTGACAGTAGCCCAGCACACACATTCAGCCGCTTCACACTACGATACTCGGCTACCCAACCCACAATGCGTCTCTCACAAGTTATTTTCGCAGCAGCAATGCTCGCATCATCTGCCATAGCAACCCCTACCGATACCTCCATTGAGGCCATCCTTTGCGGAACTGTCAACGGGCAAGTTACTCTGTCTTATCACCATATTTCCTTCTGCTAACACGGCATCTAGTAACTGCTATGAGAATGGCTGTGCTGGCGACAAGAGTCCTGGTGGAATTACTTGCACTGCGGTAAGCGTTTACGCTCCAACTTTGATACCATACGTAATGTCTTCTAACATTTTCAAAGGGTCAGTGGCGTGGATGTCCTTGCGGCTATGGCTGCGGCAAAAACACTGGGAAATGCAACGCGAATGGTTGCAATGGCTCCGGCAATCGTTGTACAAAGAACTATCGTGGGTGCTCTTGTAACGACTAAAGATTGGGAGAATTGCATAATCGGCAATTCTAGGATATTGTGTTATGTGGTTGCCGTTGAGGTGGAAAGTTGGTTATTTAAGGTAGTAGGAAATGTTGAGTTGAACAGACTGCTTGATAGGAATAGAGGATATTGAGAAAAAACATAACGAGTGTATGATGTTAATTGAAAACCCGACAGAGATGACCAACTCAATACAATATAAACTGACCTCAGGTCTCGGTGTTTATAAAATCCATCTCGCCGATGCAAAGAGAAGTGAGTAGAATCAACACCTTTTCCTGGCAAAACAGCGATCACAGCCAGCCCTTGAGCCTTTCGTCGAATCAAAAAAGGACATCAAGGTAAAAACATTATTTCCGAGCTTTCTATCAACTCAAAAACAACAAACCAAGCAACAAGAATGACCACCCTAACCAGAATCGAACAAGTACCCTTAGCAAAAAGGGAAGGTGACAAGACATTATGTCAACAAGGTGACGACAAGGTCTTGTCAGGATCGAATAGTTTTCAGCAACTTCCCTGAGAAAATGTTTGCAGTGTTTTAGTATATATCCAGTTATTGACGCCTCCGCATGCAAGTAACCGTGACTTTGATAAGTTACTGCAGATGCCGACTGTGAGAGCCTAGCTCAGCAGAGCTCAATTGTCACTGCGGCATCACATATTAACAGCACAATTTTTGGGAAAACTAGTATGATAAAGTCATGAATTTTGGGACGCTGATTTCAAATCTACCTTGACCGAAATCGAGCGACGTTGAGCGATATTTGTGACTGGGCACATGCTTTGGCGAACGGTTTTGTCGATCAGAAAAGTCAAAAGTCGGTATTGGGATATTGGAGATAAAACCATATTGGGCTTGGAGAGGAACAAAAATCATCTAGTTTTAGCCTATTTGTAAGGTTTTGAATGATGGTGGTAGATGTGGCGGACTGATTGACTGATGTTGGTGTTCCAGTACGAGACTTTGCGGGCAATAGAGTATCTTAACAGAACTACGAACACCATCAAATCCGATCAAGCTTGCAGAGCCAAGTCTAGTTGTCTGCAAGAGATTGTAGAACTGGCTCTCATGTGAGTGATTATCCATTCAAGATAGCGTTTTAGCATTGTTGCATTAATATCATAACATGCTTTACTCCAGCTGTTGTGTGCTAAACCACCAGTTTTGAGCTCAGTGTAGAGCTGGCTGCTATTGACAAGAGCCATAATTCGGCTGGCCATCATTGGTAGGTATGATATCGTGAAATCATCTCTATATCTATTCATACTGTTCTACGATCTGTCATTACTCGCATGATGCAACCAAGGCCAGCGACCTCTACGACCTATTAACGCATATCATTAGTACAAGCCTACCTGGGATCAGCAGCAAAACAACTCACCTTCTCATGCCAGCTTAGTAGGACACTCATTTGGCCACTACCCTCACCTCCTCCAAGATTTCTTGATCCCATTTGTGAGAACCCCGTTGCCTGGGGAGAGGAGACTGCCGAGCCTGGCGAAGAGTGTTGAGCCATTCCCCTGCAACTGTTGGAGCTGTCAGTTAGAAATCAAGAAGGAGTCGAAATGGTTAGAGGTCGCTCGCCATATCAGAAATCACAGTCGAGAAACATACATGTACTTCATTAGAACATCCAATGCTTCCGAACCGCCCTCTGATCCATAGATTCGGTTCAATATTGGCGTCATTTCAGACTGTCGGATTGACTGCAGAATCTCAATGACAGCTGCAAGGTGAATTTCCTAGAGCGGAAGCTTGGTCAGCCTCATCTTTCTTTTCAACAAGCTTGACCAATGATAAATGGCAGACGAGTATAATGGGCGTCGTAATTAGACACCAATTAAATGTTCTTTTGGAGCAGCGTCCATAACGACCAGCCGCCGAACTGCTCAAAGAAAATCAAGTTGCGGCTTAATTTTAGACCCAAGCGGCGCTGAAACACCAAGCTTTCTTTTCTGCTGTCGCAGCTGTATGTCCACGGAGCTGTATTCCATCATAGTATTTCCATTGTAAAGTCGAAACAGAAAAAGAACGCACCTTGCCTCGCTCATCCGCGCCATATGGCGCCGTGTCGAGCGCGCCTCTCAATGCTCCTTCGCCATCACCCCCACGCAAAAGTTGACGTATTTGGTTTGCGGTGCTCTGGACTTCAGACGAAGCGATCGGTAGGACAGAGGGGGTGAGCGTGGACAGGTCAAAGTTGTAGGGCGAGTCAGGGTCCAGAGCATCGATGTTGATAGTGCGCCAGTTGGTGACTGACATGGTGACGGATAGGTGTTTGTGTGATTATTGGGATGTGTGGTAAAGAGGGTAAGACACGACGAGGGGTGGGCGGTAAGAGTGGGATCGGATTGGAGAGCGGGGGAATAGCTGGTCAGCGGACGCGAGACGGGAGGGAATAAAGAACGCAGAACAGAGTCGTTGGGAGGAGATCAGATTGGACAAATGGAAGAGTTGATACGGGAGGTTTTGATTGATAGACAGTAAGGAGGTCAAGGTCGTGGTGGTGGGTGGGAGCGTTGGTGGTCGTGGGGCAGCAAGTTGTAAATTGAACGTTGAAGCTCTTGCCAAGCCAAACCCTTTAAACGCCGGTTCTACTTCCCTATGGCTTAAATAGGAAACTGCGCTCGTAGGTCGCTTATAGTTGCCCATCATCCGCGCTTATATCACGTCCCATCTTCTACTACAAGTTATTGCCATTAACGAGCTGATGACCACAAGCTTATCTTCGCGATCGATTATTTGTACTAGGCAGAGACTTGGATGAGTAGCAACCATTGAAAGCCAATAGAAGTACTACATGAAAAATGTTTGATATGACGAGAAACATTGGATTCGAATTAAGCAAGTTTTCAAATTCTCCAATAACTTTGATTGATTCATTACATGTAAGTTGTGGTATCTTGTACAGGCCGGGAAAATGAACGCCACTTGGGTATAATTACGCTCCGGCGTAGAGTATTACAGTCCCTTGGTTTAATCGATTCAACGCTCAACAAAATCCGTAGAGCAAAAGCAGACCATCAAGGTCAGCCCGAGCTCTAAAAGTTGAACATTGCATAAAAAAGCCAAAAACAGCATATTCCTAGCGCCAAATGCTTCGCAGTACAATGACTCCCAAGCATGCCAAAGCAACCAACGACAAGATTGAGCGTGAGCTCGAGAAACAGAGTCTATAGTACCACAAATACGTGGGTAGAGTTACAAATAGTGTACGAAGCAAGACAAAATACCAATTGCTGGCTGAAGCGTAAAAGCTCAAAAAACAAGACCCGTCCCAATTTTTTGATAATTCCATGCATGAGCAGTCCGTGTCTATGCTGATGTAACGCCGTAATGAGAAAAGAAACCTAGTCGGATAAGACCGGTGACAGTCCAGGATGTGATCCAATGAATCCGCGAAAAAGGGGTGACCCTGGCAAATCGTAAAGTGCTGATGTACTTGTACAGGTATACTGAAACAGATGCGAAAGGGGTATTAGAGCGAACAGCAAATAAAGTCTAATCGTCGAAAATAGGCAGCCATCTGGTGCGCTGCCGGGATCCTAGTGGCAACATTGTGTGAGTCGAAGAAAGGCTCGAAGGCAAAGTATGGGTAAAAGATGTTGGAAGGAGACCGATGGATGTGTGTAGAAATTACGGGAAGCGCGGGACGAAAGGCGAGTTGATGATAGGGTGTAAAGAATCGAGCTTGAAGATGAGGAACGAGGCGCAGCTACTGCATATACGTTATCGTGCGAGGCCTGGATTAAACAGTCAGCATTATGATGACTCGATGTAGAGATGCAAGATATCGTATGTCATTCTTTCGCAGATAGCGAATAACGATCAGAGGCTTGCGCAGGGGAGACGTACCAGTACCGACAGAGCAGCCCGCGGTTAACTTTGGAGGCTATCGACGAAGCGCGCAAATCGACAGTGCTGCAGCAGAAAAGAGGAATGCTTCCCAACGGTCGACGATGCAATGACTACATTTATTTTGGCGGTGGAGGCGGTTTGGGTGTGCCTGTTGTATCATAGGCTCCGCGACCCATATTGATGCTTTCTGATTCTCTGACAATCATTGTGGATGTGGATGGATCTTGTTCATGTTAGAGGTCGTTCTGAAACAGGTCTGTAATGCGAAAAACGTACAATCGAGACTGGCTCGTGGAGAAGCTATTGTGGTGTTGGGAAGTGAGTTGCCCATACAGAAGGATATGGCAAGGCTTTATAGTCTCGCGAGGAACAGGGGCGCAAGATGCCGTTGACTGATTGATGAGTCGAAGAAGCCTTTGAGTGGGATGTACCAGTACAGATAGTGGGCGTCGCAAGAGCGCTGGAATAGGCGTATGGCAAGGGAGGTGGCGAGGGTACAGTCGAGGGAGCTGAGGTATGCAGAGGGATGGGATAGACTCGTTGGGCGCGAAAGTAGGCCAAATATGGTACCTTGGATTGGGATTATGGGGAGATGGAGAGATGGATAGGAGGACGAGTTTGGAGAGAGGATGAAAGGAATGTTACAACAAAAAAATAGTAGGCAGAGCCAAAGATTATATTATTATATTAGCTGGATCAGCTTTTAGAGAGTACCCGTAGAATTAGAGGCGTAAAGGCTCACAGGCTCAAAGCTCAACAACGCCCAAAGCTCAAAAAAAAGGCTCCACGCAAAAAGCATACTACTAGACCCCTTTCCACCGGATGCAACACACAAAAGTTCCAAGGTTCAACGCGAGACACCATCGAAATTGAATGCTTTTTTCGACATGACGTCCCGGCGACCGACCATGCCGCCGGCCGCGCATTGTTTCACAGCGTCTCCTTTTAGTTCCCTGTCCACCAGCGTCCCTGTCTTGTTTGCCCAGTTGGGATGTGTTGGATCACTCTCACATCCCAAGCACGCCAGGTCCTCCAGGCTGGGTCAGATCACGGACCTGAGTCTTAGAGTTGGGCTTCTTACACCTTGCTTTCTTTTCTGATCGCAACTCTCCCCAACGCCCCAATGGCTTGCGGTACTTCAAGCCTTCCAGGGCCTACCCCTTCACCGGAAATCCTTCCGTGTTCCCCTGGGGCTCTTGTAGGCTTTGATAATTGTGACTGAGAAGTTGTCTTGCCATCCAAAGCAGTGCCTTTGCGCTGGTTGGAGTTTCTCTTGCCTCTGGTCGATTCCAATCTAGCCAGTCAACCAGATTTGATGCCTGTAACCCAAAGCTGTGGATGTGGCTGATTGCCCTTGAAAACTGTCCGCGCAGACGGCCCCGGCCTGCTGCAGCGGACATGCAGGTACGCCAGTAGAACAACATTTAGATGCGTATGGAAGTTTCTTTGGCTACTACTGCGGTACAATCAATCTATCAAGCTTATCCAAACGCAATCCGTTAGGGACTGCGGCAAAACTAATCAACTTCCCGCAGTCTGAGCAACCACCGGTTGTACTATACAAGCTATCGAGTCGACAATTCTCGTCTTCGTTTGCGCGACCTGAGAGGTTGAATATTTGGTCGATACGATCCGCGTTAGACTCATCGCCTCGGCCGCCTGGGATGCGGCTGTGATCGCCTTCTGTCTGCGAACCAATCACCCTGTAACATTGCCTTAATCGGCCTTTCCAGCGCTGCCAATGGCTACGGGCCGATCGACTAAAACCCTTGAATTGGCAACTTTGCGTGGTTGTTGGAATAACGGCTGAATTTACTCCTTAACCCACGCTGAAACAAAATTTTGTTGGTTGCAAGAAACGACTCTGCTTTCTGTCAAGGTCATCTGTCAACAAACCAACCCCCTATGTATTTGCCATCTGCATCTCCTTTTGGAATTGAAGCGAGGTTAATTTCTACAAATCGCCTCGCGTCGAGTTGGACGAGTCAATATTGCTCAACATGAACGTCCAAGGGTTTCTAAAAAGTAATGAACTTTGTGCTCGCACTTGGCCATGCTGAGCCGCGGGTGTCGGATTCTTTGGGAATATCAATCAACAAAATAACGTAAATGTAGAGCTGTACGACGTCGAGCAAGCAGATCTTGACTCGTCCACGGCATGCGGTAACCCAGCGGGTCCATAGCCACTTCTACGCCTTACCTTGTGCTAAAGATTGAGTGATCGAATCACTTGTCCACAAAGTGTCAAGAAAGAGTCTAAAAAGCACGCCGGTGCTCGCGGAAGAGATGCCGCCAACGGGAAATAGTGGGGATGGAATTGGCTTCTGGAAAGTCTCGGTTTGGGCTGCACATTGACCGTCCACAGATGTTTCTAGCGTGGTGAGTGCTCAGCCAGCTGCCAGCCTCTACAGATGCAGAGACAGATGGCAAAAAGACTGGAAACACTTTGTTTGGTGTCACTGTCATGGTGAGTCCAAGACGGTGGGATTACAATTTGTACCCTGGTCTTTCATTGCCTCTTTGCGTAAATTTACTGTGGCGGCGTCTAAATCACTATCTCGTACTTTTTTTAGGTCATGACTTTTAGCCTACCAAAGTAATGCAAAAAAACACCCATATAATGAGCTGCTATTCGATCGCCAATTTGGC
This sequence comes from Microthyrium microscopicum, assembly GCA_010405405.1. NCBI lineage: Eukaryota > Fungi > Ascomycota > Dothideomycetes > Microthyriales > Microthyriaceae > Microthyrium > Microthyrium microscopicum. Next base: position 708,931 of record MU004241.1, on the reverse strand, counting down.
AATCAATTTCTATCGATGCTGTCTCGGATATGCGCTGGATATGCTCCTTACCCTGAAAACATCCACAAGTCGCATTGTATGGCGACGCGCAACAAAATTCTCCGATGACATGCGGCTTCTCTCCGAACCACGTTAAGTCACTGGATCTTTGGTTGATGCAAGCCACAGGTACCAACGGCTGGGAGACATAAGGAGAAAAGTACCAACACTCTCCATAACAACCGTGGCCTGCACAGATCGTATTGTGAAAGCCACTCGCCCACCCCTGGAATGATGGAAATGCTTCACGGAGATTCTTGCCTGCACCAGTGGGGACTGGGGACCAGCGGATTTGATACTGATTCTTTTATTGAAGTCAAATCGGTTAACACCGCCGGTGATCCTTTAGCCTACCAAGGTATATCTTCTCGTATTCCTTACTTTAGAAAAGTAAATATGGAATGATCAAATCTTCGAAATCTCTCAGCTCGCACAACTCCCTGATTTTTGGCCAAAGCAAAACCATTGTCATCCTCGGCCTTTTTACAAATTGTGTTCCAGAAAGCGACTTGATAATGCATTCATGCCTGTCAAAGAGCAGTTATTCCGTGTTTCCTCAGATATCGCCTTGTTTCTCCTTGCCGGTGTCCCATAACGTGCATAATTTGGACGACTTGGTTGTCTGTCTATATGAATCCCGTCGCATCCATTTCCGCTATATGGTCCGTAGCAAAAGGAGCCATCGGAGCACAGCAGCAAGTTTGGTTGCAACCCTGAGCGCTGGGACTTCTAGAATGACGCTAGAACCATGCGGCTCATGTACGATCTTGCACCAGCAATATAAATTCCACGTTTCGCTTTCCGTGCTTATTTACCAATAAAGCTATCCAGACCAGGTACCGAACCACACTATATTACTCCAGATCCACATCCTTCAAATAATCCTCTTACTACCAATCGCGACAATTCCATATATTGATCTTCCTGTCAGGTTGCCTCTTGCGAGTCGAGTCATTTCCGTCCCCTGTCTTGGCTCGGGTGCGCAATTCAGGAATCAGAACACAAAACTGGTATTGCGAAGACATATCCCTACAAGCAATGACACTGTGAGACGCAGGGCGACCTTGCCGTCCACGCGACCATCGTTTACAACAAGGTTTGTTTGAATGCGTTTCAATGTATGACATGCGCTCCGTCCAACAATCATTGTGGTGGACATTTTTTATTGGCAAAGTAAGGTTGTACCCTCATATCTTGTATCAAGACTTTGAATTCTCGGTATATCTCCTAAATATCGAGTCGTCATAGTATTGCCCAAGGGCTTTGAAAGTCTTACTCATATTCTTAACACTACCTAATCCCAGAGCTTTAACTTTATGCAATTACGCGAAACTATTTCTTCGTACCCAAATTTGCTTTCACAGCGAAACCTGGTCTGTTTCGCCCTAGAGTGTTCAGTCACAGGCTCTTTGCAATCTACTAGATGTCTGAGAACTTGTATCGTGAACATTGTACTGCCACAAACTTATATGATCTATTACGAACACTTGCAAGGTAGCCTGGGATGTTCGCAAGTGCCCTAGGTGCCTAGGTAGTTAGGACTCTGGGGTACATGAGATGATACGACCAGGTTCAGTAGTCCGAGGCCAGGAACATGTCAAGTCGCAAGGCTCCAGCCTTGTTGGCGTTGAATTTAACTTTGGCTTGTAAAGTGTCAGCTTAGACAGCCTTAGAGAGGCGCTACGCGACTTTTAAGCTCTTCCGAAATTGCGGCCATTGGACAAGCCCAAACTTGACTTGCTCGGCGATAACGTTGGTCTAGATTTATGCCATTTGATAATAGTTTCCTTTCGTAATGAAATACTGGTTCGAATCGCAGTAGCAATCTACACCAACTTGAGGTGTTTGTATTCCTTGTACTTCTCTCTTTAACGCGCCGATGTTCCGTATTGCCGCAACTCTTCACTGATTATCAACTTATCAAAAAAAGAAGATATATCAAAATACCAAACCCAATCATCAAGACAAAGGTGAAACTAGCCTACACCCACCAAACCGCAATTTCCCACTCCCACTCTTTGATTCAGATCAACTCAACGAGGAGATTAAACCCCCAGCCGGCCCGTCAACGATCACCCTCCTCCCGCGCGCGCCTCTCTTGACGCCAAACAGCCCATTCTTTGCTCCCTCACCCCCATTCCCATTGGGAATAATCGCGATGATCCACCCTTTTTTCCATGGGGGTTGTCTTCTCTTTCCCATCATCTCTCACTATCCAAAAGTTGTCTGATCATCTTCTTAACCCACCCACGCCTAGTTAGTTTCTTCCCGCGCACCCGCGCTAGAAAGTTTGTTCGTCTCCAGTGGCAGCTTCCGCGCACCAACGTTTGGCGGCCGCCCAAAGTTGCAAACGAGAAAACAATGGCGTTCGCCGGACTGCAACGGGGAATTTCGGCGCGACGTTCCATAGACGTGGGCGCGGGACTGGTTCTATTTCTCATTGGCTTGGAAGGCGGAACCGACTACTGGACCCTAGGCGTCCGTAAAGCTTCACGCTTGAAGCTGTTGGCAACAAGCTTTACGCTGATCTGAACTTCTAGATGCTGTTTGTTCGCGTTGAACTGCTCTGCGCTTGGTGGTTGGGGAGAGCGGAGGTAGTTTCTGGCGAGATTTGACAAAAGCCTCCTAGTACTTGCAAACGGTAACGGCCGTGAGACGGCAGTGCTAAGATGATAGGCAAGAGCAAGTTGTGATGCCTTGACATCATTTTCATGTTCAAGCGGTTGACATTTGAGGGTGCCTCGCTTTGAAGGGTTGCTTCACACCCGCGTCACCACGTTCAATCGATTCGACCATTCAAAAAATCCCCTTTTATGAATTATTCTCATCCACAATCCATTGCGGCGGTGCAAAAGCCTCCTTAAGCCCACGTGGGCCCGATATCAGGAATTCTGATCTTCTCAGGTCGCCCAATTCCAAAACCGGAACTCTTTCAACCATCCGTCCAACGGCAATCAACGTGAACCGTCAACGGGACATGGCCCTCGAACAAATCTTACCCATCCGACAAACAACCACGCGAGACCCGTCTTTGACCCGTCTGTCGTGTAACCCTACCAGCGTGGCAAGGCGAAATAGAAGCATCACACGAAAAGAAGCACCCTTTTATAGAACACATTCTGTGCGAGTGTGCGCACACTCGCACACAGAAATGCGTGTAGTTTCGCGGGCGGAAATGCGGGAGTCACGAAATGAATGAAGAGCTTCCTTGATGGCACTTGTAGGACTTCCTCAAGACTTCTGTAGGACCAGACTAGTTTGTCGTGTCATTGAACGTGTTCTATTTCTGGTCTTTTGTCGTATTCGGGTGTTTGAGTAAGCTTTCCTACTGTAGAGACATCCTCCTAGTATACGAGGCGATTTATGCATACTACGGACGAAGTTGAATATACGATCGCGAATGATGGAAACAGAAGAATTGTTGAAAATTGTTCGCGAGCAAAAGGTTCTTGAACGCCTTGAACCTATCTGCTGGGTTTTGGGCGGAGAAAATAAGGCGCGCCAAGTGCCTCCTGAATCCTGATGGAACGGTTGATCGGGCTTCTTAAGAACGGTAATCGGTATTTAGTTCGGATCTCGTTTTGTCCTGGTTGTGGCTTATATCCTTTATCAAACAAATGCCCATTTAGGTGGTTTTCAGACTTCATAGTCGAGGTTCTGAAGGACGAAGATAATCGGCGCCTGGAGAAGATGGAAAGCGACTCATATTTACGAGATCTTGCGATATTTATTGCTTTGCCATCATGACCGTGTACATCTCATATTCAGCCCGTTTGATCGATATGAAGTTTATAGTACTGGCAGTGACAGAATGGGCGGCTTCTATTACAGATACGCCATATCCTGAAGAACTAATTACATCGGTACACGCCTTAAGCAATTGACCTACCCAAAGTCCTTCCACTTTGCTGAAATGAATTTGACATCAGTACTCATTCGTCGAGAAGAGCATCTTCCCACCCGGAATGTGACTCAACTACCAAGCACGAGTCGATTGTTTCGTTGGTGATGGCGTTGCGGGCCATGCATTCCAGTCATGCGTTGCAGGTGGTGGTGCCAGTCGCTGTGCGTGTGGATGAGCAGGTGGAAGTAACAACGCTGGAGATACCTGGACACTATTATGCCTGAGCTGAGATGAGACTCGTGGTTGATGCTGCTGATATGGTCTACTGCCATCTGCACTGAATCTACGATCGGCCTCCGAGTACTGATTGTTGGCAAATGAGGACGCAGAAGTTTCACAACTCAAGCGTCGATCGCTTACGATACTCCCTCCACGAAGACCTGCCGTTGCTATTGCAGGAGCCGGGTTGGAGCTGACAGATGCGTTCGCCTGCATCATTTGGCCAGTTGTAGCATCATATCTAAGCGTAGGCGCAGCTACCCAACGGGGCTGTCCCACCTGGATATGCTGTTGTGACTGATTGACTCCTTGTCGTTGATTCCGCTGTCCCTGCTGAGATTGCTGATACATCTGGGCTCGAAGCTGCTCTTGTGTCTGATATGTGTGTTGTAGCTGTTGCTGTGGATGATGTTGCCCTTGTTGCTGAGCTTGCTGCTGTCCATTAACTTGACGCTGAGCTTGAGCTTGAGATGCTCGATGTCTTGCCATTGGTGATCTTCTACCATTGGGTGGAGCCGTAAAATTGTTCTTCAATGAAAAGTGATTGTGCTGTGATACATCGTCATTCGACGCCGGTGTAGAATGAAGTTGTGGTATCGCACCATTCGAAAGAAGGTTGACTTTGATTGTTTTTCTTGCTTGATCCTTGGTGAACTGAATTGTGGGAGCCTCGAAAATAGCAGCCGACTCTTTGTCTTTGGCTTCACCATAACGTAGTGTCAGATTATGGATCTCTTCTGCCAATTGTTAGTCCCGGCATCAGTTCAGTTTACAACATATCACTTACCCCAGGATCTGTAGTAGAAACGGAACGTGCTATATGGCTTGTTCAGCGGATCCAATAATCCAAATGCATAATATTTCTTCTTATGGGCATCATTCACCAATCCTCCAGAAGGTGTTCTACTGTGTTGTTAGCCTTATGGTCTGGCATGGCTTCTAAGGTCACAAAACTCACCCAACTTCCGACATCATTCCCTGTCCATTATATTCTCCTGGGTTCTTGGGAACTCTCATCTGCTGATCCGCGCGATACACCCGAATCTCAATCTTGCGATCCTCATCCTTGTCTGAGGTCAAGTCACCAGTAACACGTAAATCACCATAGCCACTCTCGTACCCAAACACACGCTTTTGCATGCCAACACCACAAGAATGAATTTCTGGATAGCTGGTGTCAAACAATGCAAAGCTAACGTGCCCCTGAAACTCGTCGTTGGCAACACTCGACCACGTGGTGACCTCGGTGGTGCCAATGAATAATTTGTAAACGTAGAAGAGATTCTCGTCAAAATGAGTCTCTTCAGTGGCACTGTCTCTGCGACCATTTTTGCCAGGTGGAGTACGGCGGGGTGCTCGTGCTTGGTAACGAATGAAGAACTGAGCTTTAGGGAAAATGGGAATGAAGACGCTGACTGCGCGTGTGTCGCGGTCATAGAGGGTTGGCATGAAGAGTTCTGGGGGGTCGGTTGAAGAGCGCTCTCGAGGAGCAAATTCTTCGATTGGGCCTCCGCTGCTGAGGTTTTGCTGGCATTGAAGCTCAACGTAGATGCCGTTGATGCCGGGCATGGTGTTGGTCAGTACAACAATGCTTGAACTGAGGTATGAGGTGTCAATGAAGCTCTTTCAAGACAAGAGGTGAGAAGTAGGTTGAAGAGGATAGATCAAGATGTCGAAAAGACGGTTTGTCGGTGATGTGGTGATGAATGCAGGCGTTGGTGTTGAAGTAGAGTACTTGTCGACAGCAACAGTCGTGTATTGGTTGCGCCTATCGTGGTGTAGAGTAGAGTAGTTTCCAAGGTTGAGGTTAGGTCACTTGATACATGCATGTACGGCAGCTACTAGTAGTCTGAAGCTTGCAAAGATAGGTAGCTGGAGTAGAGTACCAGCTTGAGATTGGAAGGCATCTTGATGGAGAGGTGGGCTTCAATCCGGATTTGGCAACCACGACCTTAGAGATCGGGCTTACTGTTTGTGGAAGGAACGAGAGAAGAGGAGGCAGGAGCGACTCAGAATTCGACACACTTGCTTTTAAGTGCGACCAGGCTCGTGTCAGTCAAATGGTAGAGCTTAAACAAAATCCCAAAGTTGATATAAAGCCGGAGCATCACTATGGCGTGGATATCTCTTCTACTACTCCATGGTATAAATCGTGTCTTCAAAGACTAAAGCCAATGTTAGCCACAAATGTAAGACACCATCGGATACATGATTATAACAATCCAATCATTTAATTACTTACGTCAATAATAATATGTGTCCGGGTATCAATGCACCTCATTCTCTGATCAGCACACAGTAGTACATAGTATACATGTCCTCATATCTCATCTTGTTCGTCCACCTTGAATCTCGCTCAGCGCTCCAATACAACTCATACAATACTGCTCCCACCACGACCTCAGCTTCTGAGTATCGTTGCGCCCTGCTGTATGTAGCAGCGTCTCCACCTGTCGACAGCGGTTGCTCTCACTCATCACCCAATTTTCCCACTCAGCTTGCAACATCTCCCGCTCCACCGAGCCCACCATCCGCAACGCCACCAGTAGATCATGGCGGTACGAGCCAAAGTTATGCCGTGTCTTGGTAATTCGAGCCAACATACTTCGTGTTGAGCGTGCAATCGTCTGGTTTTGTGGCACCAGGGAACTGGTTGTCGGGTCCGCTTCTGTTACAATACTCGAAAATGCTGATCGACAGGCGCCAGCATCACCACTGGAGACTGTGATGTTGACGCCGTCCACCTGTGTCATGGAGATGACTTGGTCTAGATCTTTGATCCAGATGGATCGTGTCATGGCAGCGTTGGGTCGTACACCAAGGCGTGACATATACTGCCCAGCCTTGCGTTCCTGCCACCAAGTCCACGTGTCGCGACTGGAATAGAACATATTCGTGGTTATACTACCTATCAGGATGAGGAATAGGACTCGATTGGCCGTAATGGTCTCGAAACCCCATTTGACCAACTGGATGATCCAGCCAAGTAAAACGAAGGAATATGTGATGGCCATGCGTCGGGCAGCATATAGAATGAGACGAGGTAGTGAGCGGTATCGCATTCGCTTGGACCCTTTGAGGTCTGCGGGTGCGAGGTCTGAAGCCAGAAGCTCCATGCTCTGAGTTTGTTGCCCGATGGAACCAAAGACGGCAATGGCTTTACGGGCGCTGGTACTACCTTGAACCCCTAAACGGGAAGCTTGATCTGTTGCAATTTCAGACAGGCTAGTTGAATATGATTGTAAGTAGGAGTTAGCTTGATGATCAATGAGACCTATAATATGTGAGTTTATGCCCAAAATCTAAGAATAGTTAGGCTTACTAGTTCCGAGGAGCGGTGTCTTTGACCACTCTACTCTGCCAAAGATCGATAGTCTACAGTGAGACTTGGCAACATGTGTAATAACAATCTTCAACACAAGCGTAAAGTAATTTGACTTTGGCAAGAACCAAGCTGTCTTCCGCTCTGTGATCACATAGCAAAGATGGTCATTAAGCACATCAATTACTTGGTAATCAGACACTTCAAAGTGTTTCTTTGAGTTCTGGATCTCATATTTGATCTGGCGTCGATGATGATTCTCATCAGGCTGCTCCCATGGTCCTTGGACGAGTTTTTGTGCTCCGCGCTGACAGTAAAGAATCTGGAACACGGCGCTCTTGTCGCCGGCAAGAACATGAAATAGAGATTTCGCAGTAACATCATACTGTTTTTCGATAATCGGGAATTTGAACCCTTGAGGTGTAAACTCAACAGGATGTGCCGGGAGTCGAAATTTCGTTGCGTTTCGGTGGACGCGTTTTGCAGGATCTGAAAAGAGCGAACCATCAATATGAAGACTGGTCTTTACATCTTGACCTTTTCGAGGGGTTGACTCATCCATGCCGACTTCCGCAGATATATCTTCCCAGCTCTCGCCCATGGGACTTTCGTCACCCTCTGTGACTTCCATTTTGATCAATACTTTGATGATTTCTTGCAATGGTAAAGGCTCATCGCTTTGTTCGTTATGAACCAAGAAATCAAGGCGCCGGCGCAAGAGCTTGAGCGATTCAAGGAAAATTTTGACTGCTATTCTGGTTGACCCATCAGAGGTAACTCCATCCCTAAGATGTATGAATAAAAAGTCGCAATCTTTCCCTGGTGCTGCTGTAATCTCGGATATAGAATCTAGACGGACACCGGTGATGAGGACCATGCCTAAATGATTACTGAAGAAGAACAGCTCTTTTGGCGTGACATAAACACGCCCTGGAAATTCTTGCTGGTCACTTGGATTCCATGTCGCTCTAAAGACCAAGACGAGCTTGTCGTCTTGCTTAAGATTTGGGAACAACATACGGAACTGAATGTCCTGAAGTTTGAGAGACGCAGGGTAATAGGATGGATAATTATCACCACTCATTGCAGCCTTGAGAGATACCGGATCCGGAGATGCGCTCGCGCTTTTACGATGAAAACTTGTGCTGGGCATAGGTGCAGTTGGCGCATGCTCTAGATGTGGGAACATATCTTTCGCGTCCACTGCACCTCCAACACCAGTCTCTTGTTTGATTCCTTCCAATTGTAAGGGAGGAGTGGTAGATCGAGATGGAACTCGACTGGCAGCTTTGATGGGTTTCCGAAGACCAGACTTTTCCAGTCTATTGATATATCCCCAGTTTGTGCTGCCCCAAAGATTGGCCATAAGCCCACCTGGAATTCCGCCATCTCCAGACCCAGAAAGGGCCAACCCACGTTCGGCACCAACAATGATAGCAGACTTGCTTAGAGTTGTGGGAGCGGGAGGGTTCGCCAATGTTGAAGGGGCTAGACTCGTATTAGGAATCGTCGAGTTGAACAATTTCTTAAAGTCCGAAGTGGTAGATACTGGAGTAGGTGGAGTCATTGGAGCAATGGGCATGGCCTGGTGGCTTGCTGCTATCAAGCTTGCGATACCGCCAATGCCGCCAGGAGCGCTTGGAGGTCCAGAGGTTCCTTTTCGCAAGGTTTGTTTGAGCTTTTCGGTTTTGGATTCAGCATCTCGCTCAGTTACTCTCCTGACATCTGTACTTTGGCGAGCGGTACTTGGCGCATCTGGTGCCATCGTGTTTGCTCGCTCAATACTTTCCTCTTGGTGGTGCTCAGATACTCTGACAGCAAACTCTGGAGCTACTGGTGGAGTAATTGCAAATGGAGCACCTGACATTGCAGCAGAAAGCGATGCACCGGTTGGGTTTTCTAGTGCTTTTCGTTTGACTACCTCAAAGGCAGCAATCCAGTCCATAAGTTCATTCTGAGTCTCGGCTTGTAATATCAAAGTCGAGTCTTTCGTTTTGACCTCAAAACAAAACCTTCTTTCTTCTTGCATCGCAGGTCGAACACCACAGAGCAGAACACCAATTTTCTCCGACTCTTCGACTGACGAGAAGCGGGCGCTTTGAGCAAGCCAACCAAAGACTCCATTTTTGACATAGAACCATCGGCGTACCCAGAGTGTTCGAGCTGGTTTTCCCACAAGCGTTCGCTGAAACAACCATCCTTGCTTTTCAGACACGTTGTTAGGTACTTTCTTTGGCGAGCCCAGTGGTCCAGTCGAGTTGCTGGCGAATGGTACTGTTGAAGCGGTATAAGAATCCAGGTCTCGAGATGGCTTGAAACTAGACTCGGCGCTCTCCTCAATTTGCCTACGAGCCACTTGAAGTTCTTGTGCAAAAACCCTTTCGTAATTCTCCATTTCTTTACTCCACCCTCGAACTCTTTCGATGTCGGTTGTCCACCGTGAAAAGGAGCTAGATAATGCATCCCGGGAATTTTTCATGTCTCGCCATCTATCCGAAAAGATCTTGACAAGTAGCTTATCTAAGGAAGCTCGAACTTGGGGCGCGGCAACGCAAAAGTCCAATGATGCTTTGAGATAGGCGCGGCGCGCTTCGTGAACCTGAAAAGCATCTTCTCTCAATGAGGATGTCTCTTTTGTCTTGGACTGGGACGCGTATCGCGAAATTGAAGCATCGAATGTCCTCTGGGCCTGGTCCAGATTGCGGCGCAAGGCTTTCAGAGACGCTAAATCGTGATGGAGAAAGAGTTTGATAGGATTAACCACACTGCTCTCCACCTTCTTCATCCATTTGATGGTCGCGGTCCAGAACTCGCGTGCACCATCGTTGTATCTTCGTAAAGCTAGAACAGTATAGTCTTGGTCGAGGGCAGCCTCGGAGATGGCTTGAGGAGGTAGGGCGCATGAAAGGTAGTTGTTCACCAGATTTTCGATAGAGGTCACTTCATTAGCGAGACGACTGGCGGCTTTGGTGTATGAATCCAGCCACCTCTCAACAGCATCGATCTGCTCGCCAAAATGGACAGTGGTGGCACGAAAAGTAGGGCTATCGAGCGCAGCTTCTTTCAAGTTGACGGGTCTATATACCAAGTAAGCAAAAAAAGTGAATTGTACGAGATAGGAGAGTCATACACCAGATTCAGCGGGTTTGCTACCGGGGTGAGCTTGGGGAGCTGAGGCAGCTCGTCGTTGGCCATGTTAGGAGGTAGCGGAGGCCAAAGAACGGTGCTTAGATGGAAGTATGCGAATGCATTATATCCACTGTTCGCAGGAAGACAAGATGAATTGACAAAGAGATAGATATAGAATGGCAGCTATATGGATCTTGATCTTCAGCTGTTTGGTGTTGCAGAGGCAGTGAGGCTGATGGATGATGCATTGGCCAGAATGATTGGCTCCATTGCCGCCCCTAACGCCTTGCGCCTGCCCGCTGACTAGCGCCAATGGTTTGCGACCATGATCCTAGCCTAGCCAGACGAAAAAACTAAAAGTTCCCCTCCAACCACTAACTGCCAATACACAGATTTTTATTTCTCTACACATCGTTCGAGCACTCAGATCTGCACCACTGTAGTCATGGCAGCTGAGATTCAGTACAAACGTAAATCGTCCGACCACCATGATGCCTCCTCTTCTAGTGGCCCACAGAAGCGACTGAAACTCTTGGACGATGAGGAAGACTCCAGCTCTGCCGGCGAAGAAAAATTCCAGATCAATCAAGATTACGCACGCCGCTTCGAGCATAACAAGTCACGGGCTGAACTACATCGACTCGAGAAAAAATATGGCAAAAACGGCAACTTCAATGAGGAGGAGGACGACGAGGAAGATTCCGAGTCTGAAGATGAGGACGAAGCTGGCGAACTTGTAGACGAAGAGGTCGATGCCGAAATCTCCGCAACTTTGGCAGCAATTCGCTCCAAAGATCCACGCATCTACTCAACAAACACTCAGTTTTATACCGAACGCGACGACGCAAGCGCTCCAAAGAAAGAATACAAGGATGCACCGATGTATCTTCGAGACTATCACCTCCAAAATTTGCTTGGAGACAGTGCGGGAAAAACAAAACAGGACGTCAACCCGTCAATGCCCTACGTTCAAGAGCAAGAAGCACTAAAGCGAAACCTTATACACGAGATCAACGCGGCAACAGACGGCGTCGAAGTCGCATCTGACGATGATGGCGATTTTATGGTTAGGAAGCAATCACAAATGGATAGAAGGAAGACAGAAAAACAAGCCATCCCAGATCCCGCTACCGCAGACCGCAATCCAGACACTTTTCTATCCAATTTTTTCGCATCTCGGGCTTGGGTTCCCACAGACAAGGCCAGTTACGCTCCACTGGACTCTGACGATGAAGAGGAGGAAGAAAAAGCCGAGAAGTTTGAACATGCCTGGAACTTGAGATTCGAGGACCCAGATACTGCGAACAAAGTACTCACCACCCACTCCCGTGAAGTCGTGGCAAAGTATAGTGTTCGCCGCGAAGATGCGACAGGGCGCAAGGCTGCCCGTGAGCGAGAGAAACAGAGAAAAGAAGAGGAGAAGGCTCTTAGACAAGAAGAAAGAAACAGATTGAAGAATTTGAAGGTTCGTCAGATGGAAGAGAAGCTGGACAAAATCCGCGAAGCAGCTGGCCTTCGAGGGAAGGACGTGACGGTTGAAGAATGGGCCGATATGTTAGAGGCTGATTGGGACGACGACAAATGGAATGAAGAGATGGAAACTCGATTTGGCGAGCATTATTACGAGCAAGCCGAAGCTTTGTCAGATATTGAAGCTGACCAACCATCCAAAGTGCAAAAACCGAAATGGGATGATGATATTGATATCAAAGATATTGTGTCCGATTTTGAAGAGGACGATCCCTTGGAAAAGTTCGAACTGACAGATGAAGAAAAAGACGATGATGCCGAAAATGGCGAAAGCGAAGGCATGCCCGAAGTCGTTCAGCCGAAAGCCAAATCCAAGGCATCTCTCCGTCGCGATCGTCGTGTTATCGAGGCACTGGCAGAGCAGAGCACCAACTTGGATGTAGGTGGCGTAAATTCAAAGGAGGCCGAACCATTTCGCTACCGAGAGACATCGCCCAACACATTTGGTCTCACAACATTAGACATACTTGCTGCAGAAGATTCACACTTGAATCAATATGCAGGACTGAAGAAGCTTGCTGCTTTCCGTGACCCAGAGCGAAAGAAGACAGACAAGAAGAAGCTGAGCAAGAAAGCTCGCCTTCGATCTTGGCGCAAAGAAACTTTTGGAAGAGAAGATGGACCTGACCCCACCACCATATTTGCCGCAACTGCTGCGGAAAAACAACTCGAGGAGGAGCAAAACAATGCTATGCAAGAGCTTCAGCAGAAACCTAAGAAGAGAAAGCGTAGTAGAAAGACCAAGGTGCAAAGCAGCGATTAGATTGATGCTGTGCTTGAAGTTCTGGATAGATATTCATCTGCTCCTTGAAGACTACGGATGGTGGCTATACAAATGCAATAAATATTTAGCTTGATCTCCAAACATTCTTATGACTTTAAACCTATCCATAAATCCTTGAAAACACTGAACATGTTGAGAGATTGGAACTGTTCACACTAATTGACTGCCAAACATTTGACATGAGGCTAGTTTTCGGGCCGTGGGTCAAGACCTAGACCGGCCCGAGCACAGTGCAGTCGAAAACCTAGTCACGCCGTCACCAACTGTTCTTGATGTCTCGTTTTGTTTTGCCATCAATTCAGCGTTTCTTTTCGAATCAGTACTATTCATCTAGATAAGCTTCACTTCCATGTTCATGGCCTAATCTCATAGCGCGCGGGAGCTTCTCAATACATCCTACGGTCTCACAACACCCACCACCTGCTCCCAGGGAATATGAGACCCTTTCTCCGCCGCTCTGGCAATATAGCCCGCCTTTCCCAGCGCCAGATTGAATCCTCAGTGCGAAACGCTTCTGCGCGAAGCTTACCTCTTCCATATTCCAGGACGTTCGTGCCTGTAGGGGGCCGCGGCTACGCAAGCATACCTCCGGGCGATCCGAACGCGCCAAAAAACTCGAAATCACAGAAAGATGGACAGGTAGCAGGAGAGAAGAAAGAATCGGAGGATGCAGAGAAGAGCGCCAAAGAGACAAGTCAAGATGACACAGTCAAGTCCGAGGAGGTCGGCGCTGACGATGCAGCGGACGACAGCTCACTCCGCCCGGGATGGGTCAAGCTCAATCAGAAGGAGGAGAAAATCATTGAAACCATGCTAGAAAGAAGTAAAGCAAGGCTTTCCGAAGAGCAAACCGAAGAATTCGAGAAAATCCTTACCCAAATACGTAGAAAAGGCGTTCCGCCAGAAGCACGAGAAATTCTTGATCATTTCCAAAGTGGAAAGCTGGACATATTATCAAGTGTCAAGCTCATGGGTCACGCAATAAAGGTCGTCAATCAAGCTATCAAGGAGGTTGCGGAGGAAGATGTATACGGAACCCCGGGTCCAAAGGCAACTGAAGAACCTAGACAGAAGAGCGGAGCTCATAACCCGGGACCTCAAAGCAAGAACGAGCGCAAAAGTCAAGGCGATGGGAAAGGTGAAGATCAGAAAGGAGGCTGGTCTACCGGAGCCATCAAACTCGATGCAACATCCTTTATTGCCAGCGCTTTCGTCACATATCTTACCTGGAACATGTTTATGCCGGGAGAGAATTCGAAAGATATCACCTTCCAAGAGTTCCGAACAACCTTCTTGGATAAAGGTCTCGTCGAAAAAATCGTTGTCATGAATGGAGCGCGAGCAAAAGTTTTCCTACACCGCGAGGCAGTCTCATCGGTCTATCCTGATTCGCCAGCTGTGCATCCCAATTTCTTTTACTACTTTAACCTTGGTTCTGTTGAGGCCTTTGAGCGCAAGATGGAGGACGCACAGAAAGAGATGGGCATACCGTCGTCAGAGCGCATACCGGTCGGCTATCAAGAAGATATTGCTTGGGCATCCGCACTTCTCAGCTTTGCACCTATGCTCATCATAACAGGTGGTCTTATTTACCTTACACGACAGACATCTCGTGGTGGTGGACAAAGCGGCATCTTTGGCATGGGTCGAAGTCGAGCCAAACGTTTCAATCACGAGACAGAAATCAAAGTCAAGTTCGCCGATGTTGCCGGCATGGATGAGGCAAAACAAGAAATCATGGAATTTGTCAGTTTCCTAAAGGAGCCTGGCATCTATCAAAAGCTGGGAGCAAAAATTCCTCGTGGTGCGATATTATCAGGTCCCCCAGGCACCGGAAAAACCTTGATCGCCAAAGCCACTGCTGGAGAGTCTGGCGTGCCCTTCTTCAGCGTCAGTGGATCCGAGTTCGTGGAAATGTTTGTTGGTGTAGGTCCATCGCGTGTTCGTGATTTATTTGCCACGGCTAGAAAAAACACCCCTTGTATTATTTTCATCGATGAGATTGACGCCATTGGCAGAGCAAGATCCTCAAAAAACTTCTCGGGAGGAAACGATGAGCGCGAGAGTACTCTCAACCAGATTTTGACGGAGATGGATGGCTTCAACACCACGGAACAAGTTGTGGTTATCGCTGGTACCAACCGGATAGACGTATTGGACAAGGCTTTGCTACGTCCTGGTCGATTCGATCGCCACATTACCATCGACAAACCCACCATGGATGGCCGAAAGCAGATCTTTGAAGTTCACTTGAAGAAAATCGTCACCAAAGAGGATATGGAGCATCTCAAGGGTCGCCTTGCTTCACTAACCCCCGGCTTTTCTGGAGCAGATATTGCCAATTGCGTCAATGAAGCTGCCCTTATCGCTGCTCGAGAAAAGGCTAATAGCGTAGCACTCATTCATTTTGAAAAGGCTATCGAGCGCGTTATCGGCGGTCTCGAGCGCAAGTCATTACTTCTCTCTCCTGAAGAGAAACGAACCGTTGCCTACCACGAAGCTGGTCATGCTATCTGTGGTTGGTATTTCAAATATGCCGATCCCCTCCTCAAAGTTTCCATCATTCCTCGTGGCCAAGGCGCACTTGGATACGCTCAATATCTCCCTGCCAATGGCGATACTTACCTTATGAACGCACACCAGCTCATGGACCGCATGGCTATGACGCTTGGAGGCCGCGTATCTGAAGAACTGCACTTTGACACTGTCACCTCAGGCGCAAGTGACGACTTCAAGAAGGTGACACAAATGGCAACCGCCATGGTAACTCGTTTCGGCATGTCCCGCAAAATCGGCTATCTTAGCTTCGACGATGACCAGCAACAGGTACAATTTTCCTACTATTTTTGGTCAACTACTAATCACAATTTGTAGAGCTTCACTAAACCCTTCTCCGAAGAAACCGCCAAAAACATCGACTCTGAAGTTCGTCGCATCGTTGAAGAAGCTTATACGCAATGCAAAGACATGCTCACCGAGAAGAAAAATGAAGTCGGTCTGATCGCCGAGGAATTACTTAAGAAGGAAGTTCTTACACGCGACGACTTGATTCGCATCCTTGGTCCCAGACCATTCGACGACAAAGGCGAGTTTCACAAGTACTTTGGCGGAACACCACCTGGTGGCGATTTACCTGGCCCGCCAGAACCTCCTAGTCCAACAGATGATGGCACGAGCCCTCGTGCACCACCTCCACCTATTGGTGGGCCTGGTCCAGCAGCACCCGCGATCTTCAAGCGCATAGAGTAGTGGTGGTGTTTTGATCAGCATTTCAGTATTTCTCCCCTCTTGCGCTCGAGTAGAGCGAGTGGTGTATTGATATATTCGGGTTAGTGATTGAGAAGCCAACTTGTATATACTTATAGAGACTCAATGGCAATTGATGTTGCAAAATGGACGTTTCTATTGCTTGTTATAAAGTTCACCTAATCTTCAACTCCTCGACTCGATATACGCCCTAACAAATCAAGGAACGAGTCAAAACAACAAGGAGCAAAACCTCAGAATCTGCTTATTTTCAAAGTCCTATAAATGACAGCTTGTCTTCTTGGATTTCACGCATCCTGCCATCACTACTCATGCCAGCTTTGGTTTGATGATTTTGTGGGCGATTGGACGGTACTGACGGATTGCGCACCCTTGGAATGTTGTCCGGACAGTTCTGCAGTGACTTGCGATGTGGTTCTGGATGTCTTAGATAGGTATGTTGCAGTCACAAGGCTCTTTGTTCTTGTATAACCCATAACTATCTGGGGCCAGCAGGTTGGTAAGCAAGCACAAATCTAAACAAGTCCCGAATTAGCCCATGCAAGACTAGCAAACAAGAGTCAATCTTTACTTACAATGCCAATGTTCAACTCAACTGCTGCGGTTATCAAAAGCGGATAACAGTTCCAAGTTTGGTCGTACGAGACGAAGAAGCCATACCAAACGTAGTATGTTCTGACACAGCCCGCCGCTGTAGCTACAAAGCCAAGTCCAAAGAGGAAGAAAAGCGCAATTCGATTCTTACTTGGTAAGTTGAGCTTTGAGACTATTGGAAAGGGAAGGATGGTGACCACCAAGTCCAAGATATTGTTGAAAATGGAGGCAGCTAGACCTACATAGCCGTCATAAAGGCATTTCGCACCTGGGATAGGAATTCTGTCGATATCAGACAGTGGATTTACCAGTCAATAATGGGTACTTACAAAGTCCAGTACGCTCGAAGGGGTATGCAAGTGAATACAGACATGAAAAAGACGACTATAAGTGCCAGTACATTCACAACTATGCAGAAATGAAGAGCCCAGCGGATCCACTTGACATTCGAACGCCCCAGGATCCGGAGATAGAGTATGAGAATCGAGGCTCTCACGAAACCCGAAGCTGCAGAAAAGAGAGCTTTGGCGGGAATAGCAAATTTCGCTGCCCCTATGATTATACGATGAGTGAAATGAGTCTGCCAACATGACCCTTGTTGCTTACCGGTCCAGTATTTCTGCTCAATGTCCCAGACATGACGGTTGAATCGCCAACGTTTGTAAGCATAGTCAATCACCGCGATCAGGCCCATTGTGGTTATCTGTGTAGATGTGAGTTCTGTCATTTGCTTGCCACGAACCTGTATACTCACCCAGGCGATAACGATCAAGGCATCGTCCAGCCCGAATGTCCTTTTAATCGCTCGCGTATACAATCGAAGGATGAGAAAGGCACAAGCTATTCCCGATAGGATTGCGGATATGATAACCAGTTCATCGCCTCTTTCTGGAGGATCTTTGTAGTTTGGTGCGGGCCAGCTTTCCAACACTTTCAGAGGAATAATTGATAAAGACATTGGTGAACAGGTCAACAAGGCGTGGCAATCAAAGGATAGGAGGGCTTGAGAGCAGCAGACTGCTTGCGATATGTCGGTGAGATAAGTTGATTCGATTGACACGAAGTCGTAGATGGTCATATCTCGTTGTATTTGCCATCTTCAGACTCCTGAGCTAGGTACTTTGCTCCGTCATTACCCCTTTTTCCAAGGCGGTTAGAAGATAAGCTGAATTTCCAAGCTAACGATAAATCTCCGATACCTGCCTTATGTTCCTGACCTCTACCGTATCGTTATCTGCAAAATGGTCTGTTTAGAAGCTTTCAAACCTGCAAGTTGTAGTTTATATCTACCTAGGGAGTTGCTAAATGTTTGACATACAACGGCCATGGTTACTGTCAGGTTTTCGGGGGATGCAAAAAACAGCTCATCAGCCTGGTTGGCCTTTCCTGGACCACTCAAAAATTCCGCGTGAACAAGATTCGAGGATCAAAAGAGATAAATTGTTAACTGCATATTGACAATCGCTCTTAGCTAAGTACCAGTGATACAAGACAAGTTAAGGACATCTTCCGAACAAAGTCTGGTGGTTGCTTCTGTGGCAGGAAGGAAAAGCGCCATCAGGCTGTACCTTGGGGCCTGGACTTCCAGTGCTCCAAGCCTACATCACTGAAGCAGTCTGTGGTAACAAACGATTTTGAGATTTCCAAACCTACGCAAGTAGATTTTTGAGTAGTACAAGAACTGACATATCAAAGCTCGACTCTTACAAACATGTAGTGTTCACATTCCACCACTGAGAAGACACCGTTTGAGTTCTTGATGAGATGGGTATGCATATGCGAGAAGCATCTGATCCTCGATGCATCTTACAGTGCAGATCCATCCGAATCTATGATCATCATATGAGCATACCGCATGGACGGAAGTTGACGATGAGCATTCATTCGAAGGCATCCGTTGGCCACTAGAGTAGTTCTCAAAGGGCATGATAAGTTTCCCTCGGCCTGAGTCGTCTAAACAGCCAGGTCGTACCAACTGGCAACAACTCCACCAAGATGCAAGTCATCACCTGCAGGCTCCTCTCCGCTCGCGTTGCACTTTCTGGTCTGTTGTAACCATGCTGGAGTTTTATGCAACAAGGACAAGCTACTCAACCCCGCGAATTGCGGGGAACGCGGCTAGTCATGCTTCCAGAAAGGAAAATTTGGAGAAAACGTGGATACCTGGACGTTCTGGGGATGGATCTTGATGCTGCTCAAGCCGCTTTTGTCGAATGCGATTTGGCCGTTTTAACTTCAGCCCTTCTAGGTTTTTGATATTGCCCAAGGCCGGATATCCCACATTCAATTGCGGACCCTCAGCGCACACCGCAAGGTCGAATATTTCCTTCTTAAATCTACGGTTTCGGGCGGGAGGCTCAACGGAAGCTTCTTGGCATAGTAGTAATGATCATTAATAAAAACTCCTCGGTCGGTCGATCAATGATCTCATCCTTGTATCGATCACCACTTCCGCCTTCCAGTCGCGTTGCCCCGTTGGCCCCGATGCAATGACACCCAAGCTTTCCAGTACCACACAATTGTTCGGTACATTGGCAGGCTGTCATCAATACTATTGGAAGCTTGTGAGCCGACCAACACTAAGCTCGGTGAAAAGATGTCCATTCGAGAAAAACCGAAGCAATTGACGGGCACCGGGGCTTGCCATATCTTCTAGTACACCTTGTATGTATATCACTAAGAGTATGATTATTTAATATGCAGCTCTCCGCTGTCACATAACCTACAGTTGGCCTCATCAATCAGACCTTATGTAGGCTACTTCCATGGATCCAACCTAGGTCCCTAAATTTGAGGAAAAAGGTAAAAATATCTTCCATCTTTGAAGGATTTCCTGCGAAACTAACAATCGGTCAGTAATATCATTGAGCCGTCCCATATTTGCAATCCCCTGCAGGATCGCAATTAAACAAACCAACTTTCTGTGCTCGTACCCGTCACATTACACTGTTCCTGTCAAGGTGGTATGGTTCCTTGCTGCTCTCTGCAAGGTAACCGATTTGTACTCTGCCTGCTAGCACCCAAAGATCCAGGTACCTCCCCAGGCCCTTCCTTAATGGGAATCAAGGCAATTGCACCACGCTGACTGTATGGAAAGAGGCCTTCCTAAAAACCCACGCCTTCGCTCTTGCCTCAGTTTTGGAACCCAGTGAGACTTTTCTCGCTGACTTCATCTCCAACTTCATCCCTTCTCCCAATTGCCATTCTATTCCTCTCATCCTTCTTCCCCGTTCGTACCAGCGCTACTGCAAGGCTGAGAAAAACAAAAATGAGAACACAACTCTTGGCGGCTGGGGCTGCTGCCGTTGCATGTGTGGCCAATGGAGCTTCAATCAGCGAAGCCAGCCAACCACGTCATCTGTTTTCGCGGGTAGGTCTTGTTTGTTCCTTTTTCGGCCAGTTTTCTGTATTTTGTTTCGCGACTGTGATGTTTTCTGGCTCGTGTTTCTTATTTCTTTTCCGATGATTTTGTTTGTCTTATTGTTCATGCAAATTTTCCGTTTTGATGATGCTGTGGTCAAATACGGCTCTCCAGACTGCCCCATTCAACTTCCAGATCTGATATAACATTTGTATTTCTTGCATGTCGTTATGCTTCAACATATCATTCTGCTAGCACTTTTCATACTTCATTCTTGTCATGCTTGTATTCCATTCTGCCAGCTTTTCCAGAGCCAAAATATACAGCAGACACTGTCATCTGCAAGAGTGTAAGCTAACAATACTTCACAGCAATCCTTGTCTAATGCAACTACAAGTAATACGACATTGCCTACTTCTCCACCGTTCTATCCTTCACCATGGATGGACGGCTCTGGCGACTGGGGTGATGCCTATGAGAAAGCAAAGGCTTTTGTCAGCCAGTTGACACTGGTCGAAAAGGTCAATCTTACCACTGGTGTCGGGTATGAGTCGTTCGTGTCTCTAACCAGGTGATTACTGACGTTTTGCAGTTGGGAAAGCGAGGCCTGTGTAGGAAATACCGGCAGCATCCCTAGATTAGGATTCCAGTCCCTTTGCATGCAAGACTCTCCTTTGGGAATCCGATTTTGTAAGAGAGATAACATAGTCCTTGAGCTGGATCCTGACTAACCTTCGCTTAGCTGACTACAACTCGGCGTTCCCTGCTGGAGGAACAGTAGCTGCATCTTGGGATCGACAGGTTTGGTACGATCGCGGCTATGCGATGGGCGCCGAGCATAACGGCAAAGGTGTTGACGTGCAACTTGGCCCCGTCGTAGGACCACTAGGCCGAGCTCCGGCAGGTGGACGTGGTTGGGAAGGCTTCAGTCCAGATCCTTTCCTCTCTGGACAGGCAGTTGCGCAAACTGTCCAGGGTATGCAAAAAGCTGGTATTATTGCTTGTAAGTCTTTCAGTCGCTGGAAAGTCTTGTGGGTCTAATCAGTACCAGGCACTAAGCACTATATTCTCAATGAACAAGAGCACTTTCGTCAGGCGGGAGAGTCGGCAGGCTTCGGTTTCAACATAACCGAAAGCTTGAGCTCAAATATTGATGACAAGACTCTGCACGAGTTGTACTTGTGGCCGTTTGCGGACGCTGTTCGAGCTGGCACTGGTTCTGTCATGTGCTCATACAACCAGATCAACAACTCTTACGGTTGCCAAAATTCGGTATGAAATGTTGCCTGAAGACTTGTATCTGTCACTAACGGCAACAGCACCTCATGAACGGAATTCTAAAAGGAGAACTAGGATTCCAAGGCTTTGTCATGAGTGATTGGGCAGCCCAACATGCAGGTGTAGCAACAACACTGGCAGGCCTTGATATGACTATGCCAGGTGACACTGCCTTTGACTCGGGAGTCGCTTACTGGGGTGGTAACTTGACACTCTCGGTCATCAACGGTACTGTGCCTGAGTGGCGATTGGACGAGTGAGTTGAAAGTAAACGGCTTGATTCATCAACTTACACTTCATTAGCATGGTTACTCGAATCATGGCAGCGTACTACTACGTCGGTAGAGATGCTCCTGGAAACGTCAAACCGGTCAATTTCAACTCTTGGAGCCGTGATGAATATGGATACCAACATGCTATTGCCAAAGCCGGATATGGCAAGATTAACGAGCGTGTGGATGTACGTCGTCACCACGCCAAGATCATCCGAGACCATGCTGTGAGATCTACAGTTCTATTGAAGAACGTTGATGGTGCTCTTCCTCTTTCGGGCAAAGAAAAAATGACCGCCGTATTCGGCGACGATGCTGGTGACAATACGGCTGGACCAAATGGATGTAGCGACCATGGTTGTGACAATGGAACACTGGCCATGGGCTGGGGCTCAGGCACTGCCAGCTTCCCGTATCTGATTAGTCCTTTGACAGCCATACAGAACGAAATTGCTAAGGTTGAAGGTCGTGTTGAGTGGGTTACCAATGGTTGGGATCTTACGTCGGCTCAAGCTCTTGCTGCACAGGCAGAAGTTGCCATTACTTTCGTGAATGCCGACTCTGGAGAAGGTTTCATTAGCGTTGATGGCAATATTGGTGACAGGAACAATCTCACTTTGTGGAAGAATGGGGATGCTCTGATTCGAAACGTCTCCGCTGTTTGTAACAACACCATTGTTGTTGTGCATAGTGTTGGGCCTGTCATTCTTGATGACTACGCGAAAAATCCAAACGTAAGTGTCCGGAAGGATTTTGAGAAAATGGCTCTAATCAGTCTTAGATCACAGCTATTGTCTGGGCTGGACTCCCCGGCGAACAGACTGGCAATGCCATCGCTGACATCCTCTATGGACGAGTCAATCCAGGTGGCAAGCTACCCTTCACAATCGGAGCCAGTCGAGAAGACTATGGTGCTGATGTGATGTACGAGCCCAATAACGACGCAGACGCCCCGCAAGATCAGTTCTCAGAAGGTATCTTCATTGACTACCGTGCATTTGATCGAAAAAATATTCAACCTACCTACGAGTTTGGTTTTGGACTGAGTTATACGACATTCGAATACTCACATATACAAGTCGCTGCGCATACAGTTCCAGCGTATACACCAAACGAAGGCATGACGGCTCCCGCCATGCAGTATGGAAATTCTTCAATAAATATTGAGGACTGGCAATATCCTGCCGACTTCGCTCCAATCAATTACTACATCTATCCCTGGATTAACGGTTCTGATGCCAAGACAGCTTCAGGAGATGCAAACTATGGTACTGAGGGATCTTTCCCGGCAGGTTCTCAGGATGGATCGGCTCAACCAAAGGTTCGTGCTGGAGGTGCTCCAGGCGGCAATCCTCGTCTATACGATGTTGTTTATACCATCGTCGCATTGGTCAAGAACACCGGCAGTATTCCAGGCGATGAAGTAGCACAGCTATATGTGAATCTTGGCGGTCTCCAGGATGCTCCAAAAATCCTTCGAGGATTTGATCGCATAACAATTGCTCCTGGTGCGACAGTGCAATTTACTGTTCAGTTGTGTCGCCGAGATGTCATGAACTGGAACACAGCGATCCAAGATTGGGAGATCACTGCTGACCCGAAGAAGGTCTACGTTGGTGGTAGTTCAAGAAACCTTCCATTGAGCGCAGACCTCCCATCGTTGAGCTACGCATAGTATGGCTACTGACGATCATGAGGCGTTAAGGGAGCACTCACCAACCGAAAAGCTGTATTGTAATGCCATAATAATAATTTGTTGAAACCAAATCATTCGCTGTGAGCATTAACTTCAACCCTTTCGCCTGCCTTTACCTTTCCCACCTTCAGTGGTTTGCCGATCAAGGCCAGCTAGTTCTTTGATTATTGTTCCATCTCTTACCAGGACACCACCGCCTTCTCCACGCTCTTCCACACACTTGAAGCACTCTATTGGTATGAGATCTTGCTCACCCCCATCACAGAGAATGACACCATTATCACTGCGCCAGAACTCCAGTCCTGTTTCCATAGCTTTTGCTAGATCAACGTACACTAGCACTGTACTCGTCTTGCGCATCCCAGAAATCACCGGCTCTGGCACAACACTCACACCCAACTCTTCTTGGTTCCCACCATCTTCAATCGACGCAAAACCAGCAGGTAAACCAGTTGCAAAATGCACATGATTCCGGCCCATAGTCTTTAGTCCACCACTGCCCGCTATCAGCTTCCACGCGCGCCGGTTCGTGCCATGTACCACTGTTCTTGGTAGATCCGGTGTATCAGCCGCTATACGCGTCAGCAACGCCTCGGCATCTACAGTGAGTGTATGTCCCTGGTTGGCACGTATAAGAAAGTCCGCAGGATCGCTCGTGGAACTAATAGTATTCGCAGTATCTGTAGTGCTCGGCACAGGCTCGCCGGACGCGGGGTCATAGCTGGTGGGTATCAGTCCGAATCGTTGTTTTTCGTTTGTGAGGATTATTTCTGCGAGTTCGGGCATGGTGACTTTGAGGGGTTTGATGGTGCGGTTGTTGAGCTGTATATTTGTTAGTAAATCTTCGTATAAGGATCGTCGAAGTGAGGATGAGGCGTACGACGTCGGTGACACTGATATATCCTCCTCGGTCGAGCTTGAGACCTTCTTTTTCGGCGCCGTGGCGGAGGAGCCAGCTGAGCTTTTTGGAGACTTGGACATCGCGTGAGGCGGTGCCTGGGGGCCCGGAACGGGCGTTGCGGCCGCCGCGTGCCATTAGGGAATTTCGGAGATGAAGTTTGAGAAACTGAGGGAATGTTGGATATGAGAGGTTATTTGTTAGAGACGATGGCGTGTGGTTGTTGAGTCACGGAAACGCGGTGTCCGCAAAGAGGTGTGAAGTTGAGATGCTCGTGGCCGTGCTGCGGTTGGTTGAGCAAGCTCGCATGGCAACTGGAGAGGAGTCTATATACAATTTCGTTTCACAACTTTAGAAAGATTTTTGGATTTTCTGGAAAGGCTCATGATACAAAACCGGTTCTTGATACTGAAAACCCAATTTTTATTATTTGGCGGTATCTGTGGAAGCTACAATCTTGCAGTGACTAGTATTCGAACCGGCCACACAGCACTACCACAGCCAGTCAGAGTTATGATTTGACTGTACAGGTTACCCAGTACATTACCAACCTATCTGCTAGACTTTTCATCATTCCAAGGGTAGTCACTATAGCTTGTGTACTCAATACCCCAGCAATCTTTTTGCTTTTCCTGTCTCTCAGGCTGCGTTGACACAAGTTGACAATCGTGACAGATGGATGTCGTGGTTCTCATGCCTAGATCTTTCAACTCAGTACGGCAGCATGTTTTGCCAGTTGTAGAATAGGCTGGACATGCTACTGTGCAGTTAGTACCGCTTTTGTAAGTGTAGATTTGTCGATGTACATGACCGCAGGTCCCCTTGAAGCATTCGACCACACACATATTGGATGGGAGTTTTATGCGGATAGTGGAAAATTGTTGGTAGGTGGTAGTGGGTATTGAAGCAAGTAAGAAAATACTTTTATTGGGAAATTTAATAAGAACTATTTAAGACAATTTGAGAAACCAGGTGATCGCGTTCAATCAGTGACAATGAGGTAAGTCACTGCCACTGCTACTTACACTCTTTTAGGTTTAGCCTTTTTGGCACTCATCGTATTATAGACACAGGTTCTGCAATCCTCTTCAATTCGAATAGGTGCAGTATAAGTCAACCGACCCATGCTGCAGGGAGGTCAAGGGGTCGACAAAATAAATGGCGCGCTTCCAACGAGTGCGATGGCTCCCATACAAGACGATTTGCTATCGAGTGCTTTATATGCCATAGAGCGCGTTCAAACTTCGATTATTCATCGAATGCGATGGGAAATATAGCACGTTTGAATTAACAACGTTCGTGGGAGCCATCGACGCTGATGGGAGAACGCCAGTTATTTTGTCCATCGGTTGGAGGTCCACCGAAATTTTAGATCGGACAATTAAATGCGATTTCTGCTTCGTTTCCCGTGAACGCAAGCCTAGCAATAGAGCATAGCCTCACACATTTTGAAGTAAAGTGGTTTTGCCCGAGTAAGCTTAATGGTGAGGGAGGAAATCAAAAGAGGGATTATGAGCGAAACGAGGAATAATTGTAGCCCGGCTATTGACACTAGATGTCCCATCCAGACATTACTGAGGACTTTGACATTTTAGTCTCATCAATGACATTGGAAATCATCTATAGTATCAACTAAGTTATTAGACACAATATTTGACGTACCCTCATCACCATATATGGCTCCCATCCGCTACTTTCTACAATTGACTGCTTACTGCCAGAGACCGGTCCTAGCCAGATAAAGTGCTTTATGTAATTTGGCGAATTTCTCGCATTTATGACACATTATGACGCTGACATAATCTACAGGTAGAGAGCGACGTCTAGAAGGGCTGATAACTGGTGGTGGACAACTAGCTGGCTGACTTCGTGCTAATCGAAGATCCAAAGGACAAGTTTCTGCCAGGACGATTTCTTCATGTTGACAAATGTAGCTGACCTTCTTCCAATCACACATTTTGCAGCTTGTTTTGTTGGGAGAGTAAGAGCTTCAGTCTTTAGTACTGAGGAAGATTCTGATATGAAAGTATTTGGCAGAGAAGAAGGAAGCAAGGAAGAAAGAACGGAAGAAGGGATACAGCCCAGGCTTAGGATATTTATATTGAAATGCTGACTATCATGTTACTGAGTGCTTTTGACATTGCCTAGCTACCTCTACAAGAATAGTCAAATAGTATACTGGTAGACTACTGCCACATACCAGTCCTGGCTATGTAAAGTGCTTTGTTCACTTGGGCCCTATGCTCGCAGAGGGAACACATGCTTGTAGTATCATTTTCTGCAGGCCGATTCAAATGCTCCACCGGGAAAATAATAATAGGTGGTGGACATGCACCGCGCTGGTGTCGAGCCATTCGCACCTCCTCCGAACACATACTGGTAAGAGCAGTCTCTTCATGTCCACAGATTTGATAATTGATCTTCTTCCAATTGCACATCTTGGATATAGAAGAGGATACTTCTTGGAACCTGATGGTATATGAAGACGCAGATTTGTAGGGGTTGAGGAAATTGGGGGAGCATAGATGATTCTGGCACATGCGGTGCTTTTATAACGTGCGCTGAGAGACATGCATTGTTCTCAGCTTCTGAGGGAAAGGGTGACTTTGATGTCAGTCTGTGGCATGTCAATAACGAAATTCTCTCTGATGACTACGACTACGGTTTCATAGCTAGTGAACTGTTCTGCATGAACTGAATTTTGATCATGAATTCACTTTCTGAGTCCAGAGTCAAAGTGAAATAACTACGATCAGAAGTTTCGCTCAAATCTGGCCAACGGACTGGCAAAACAAATGGCACATATCTATCGACGGCGATAACTCCCACCAATGTGCGAAAGGAAAAGATGCTGTATTGCCCATCGCATTCGATAAGCTGTTCGAAAATGAAAGGTTGTTTCAATAGATAGAAGACATGATGATAGAATGTGCCTAGCGTTCAGGAGCCAGGGCGGCTGATGAGAGCGGGCCATTCATTCTATCAACTGGTAGCTAGCTTCTGGCAAATAGATAGCAAGGACACATCCTAAAAGGTTCTGGCCCTTGGATATCCATTTGGGTCACATTCCTGGCTCATGTAAATTATTTTCACACCCAAATATGGGCATTTACAAGGACTAAAAGCCATTGGCGCAGTACAGCCACACCTAAAGAACCAAACTCCTGTAGCGCACATATGAATTAACCAAATACGGCCTTGAAATAGACGGAAAACAGGACCTTAGAGGATTCATAATCTCAAGAGGATTATCCAAGAGGTATATCAGATTATACTTGCTTCTGCGGTGGTCTTGCTTTGTATCCGTAGTGTTTCATCAGATTATGTCGTCAAAAAGCACAGAAATTCAGGGGACAGAGAGATCAGCAAGGTTCACGATTTCTCCTTAACAAATCAATATTAAATGGCACGCCCCCATCGAGTGCCATGGCTACCATATAACACGCTTTCTACGCGTCTTTTGTTTACATCGAGTGGATGGATCTCCTCTCAGGTAATCGATTAAGATGGAAAAGTAAGTACAGTCTCGTTACGGAGTATGAAGTGAGCGGGAGCCATCGCCGTCGATGGGGGAATTCCATTTATTTTGTGCTTTGTGGGCTCTGCTCAAAATATTGTCGTTTTTTACTAGCGCCAGCGTCCCGTCCCGTCCCTCCCGTCGCTAACTCATTTTAGACAAGCGTCAAAGCCTCACAGGTTTCTCTTTGAGGTTGGAAATAGGTTTAAGATAAGGCCATAGATATATGCATAAAGAGTTATATCATGTCGTTATTCTTTAATTTTACTCTTATAGAGTTAATAGTCTTTCTAAAAGTTATCGTGTTAAATATTACTAATGTCTCATTTGCCCGCAGCATTGTTTGTCTGAATAATAGAAGCAAGAATCTGATTTAGTAGTTGTGAGTCTAGTTGAGATGCTAACGGCATAGCAAAATAAATGGCGTACTCCCATCGACTCTAATGGCACCTAGACACTACGCTCTATTATTAAGTACTTTATCTCCCATAAAGGGCGTTCGAATTAAGAATAGTAATTAGATACAATAGGAATTAAAGCACTTTGAGTTAGTAGCGCCGGTGGTAGAGTAGCTATTAGAGTTGATGGGAGTAAGCCATTGATTCTGCTATGCCGTTAAGATGCTTGCAGTGGAGAGTTCAACTACATCCGGATATTAGTAAGTTGCCACTATGAGTAGGGAGGGTTAGCAAACGAGATCTTGCAAATATCTTCTCCTTTTAGTAGCGTTTACTAACCTAAAATAGCTAGAAGAAGATATTAAGATTATAGCGCTAGACCTTAGGTCTAGCGCTATAACCTTAATATCTTCTCTCTAAAGTAGTTTAGCAATACTAAAAGAGGATTAGTTTAGCATAAATCTTAACAATACTTAGTTACTCTATAAGGCTATTAAATTTAGTAAACTTATATAAACTACTTATATTACTATAGGTAGTAAAATACTACATAAATCTATTTATAATATTAGTATAGATTTAAATATATGCTATATACTTAACTTTAATAATAGTAATATTAATCCCTCTCTATAGGACTTAATCCTATACCCTCTACTAGATTCTAAGTAAGAATTATAGTTTAAAGAGTTATATCTCGTACCCTATAATATTAATAAGATAGCTCTTACCTAAACTCTTTACTTTAGAGCTTATGTTAGCTAAAACTATAATAGTAAGTTTACTAAAAAATTATAGACGTAAGATTACGACCTTAGTTCTAATATTATTTAATATACTTTATAAAATACCTAGAACTAGGATTAATATACGTCTATACACCAAAATAGTACTATACTATAATATAAAGATTAGTTTACTCTAATATTACTTACCTAGAGCTAGTAAGAGCTATATTTATTACTAAATTCCTACTTATAGAGCTAGAGCTAGTATATAGTTCCTACTACGCTAGATATTATATTCTTACTACTAGCTACCCCTATAGCTCTAGTAGTAGTACCCTTAAATAAAAAGAAGAAATTTAACCTAAACTAGGAATAACTACTATTAGTAATACTAGTATTCTGCTATTTAGAGAAGATTAATACCTATAGTAGTATTAGTAGAGACGCCTTTAGTAAATAGAAGTATACTTAGTAGTAGAGTATTTTAAACCTCTTTAAGAAGAAGAAGAATATTATGACTAAAGAGAGCCCTTTCTATAACGCCTATAAGATTATAGTAGAGAAAGCAATCCATTAAAGAATTAGTAAAGTTAAATAGCTTAAATTAGGCTATAATATACTAATTAATAAATTTTAATAAGCTTTTAATTAATTTAAGGTTACTTAAACAGCCTATAAGAAAGCTATAGGTAAGAAAAAGTTAATAATAGATACTAAGAAGATAAGAAAAGAAGATAGCTTTAAAATATATAATAATATAGCTAAATAGTATTTAGAGAAAGGCACGCTATTAGTTAATATTATATTAGATAGTAATAACAATATTAAGATATTATTTAATCTTCCTATTAGAGAACTATTAGTAATTAATCTTAAAAAGGGTAGCTAGTAGTTAAATTCTATAGTTCCTACCTTAAATACTTAAATTCCTACCCCTCTATAGGTTAGTTCTTTAACTTTAACTCTAAGGTAAAGAAATCCTACTTTAAGTCTACGCGTAAAGTATAAAAAGAGTAAAAAGATTTCTAATACTTTAAATATAATTATAAGGATATTAGAAGTAATAATTAAAGCTTTTAGAGATAGAAATAAACAAAGTAGTGCTAGTGCTAATAATTATATAAATAGTAGTAGTAGTAGTAATAAAGGAGATAAAGTTATAAGTTTAAGAAAAGAGATAAATAGATTACGCTTAAAGATAATAGAGATAAAGGAATTATTAAAAAAGTCTTTAAAACAATAGGCGTTAATAAGATTATTCTAGTATTCTCTATATAATTTAGTAGTAAAAATAGAATATAGTTTTTATATAAATCTTATAATAGACACTAAAAGCTTTAAAAGTATATAAAAGGGTTAAATAATTAGCTAACCCTACTTTATTAACTTCTTCTCCTTTAGTAAGATTATCTAACTTTACTCTATAACTTCTACTTCTTTAATTAATATTATAACTACCTTATACTATTTAAATTATCCTATTCCTATAATTCTAGTAGTATTTAACTATTAAATATACTACCTAGATTTAAATATTAATTAATTATTAGTAATTTAATAGTATATTAGCTCTCTACGAGATTCTTCTACTATTAAGCTATTCTATAGTTTTGTAATAATATTGCTACTATTTAATAATATACTATAGGCATTAAACTTATCTATATAGTACGCCTATAGTCTAATAATCCTCCTTACTACGTATTCTTTATAATAATAAATATCTACTTAATACTTATTTAAAGGAACGCCTATTAAAGATTAAAATTATATTACTAAAGTAGTAATTTAATGCCTTAGTATAGCGCTATAATTATATTATTCGTTAGATAAGTAGTGTTGCTATAAAGGAGTAGTTTTAGACTATTACTAAACATCTATTAAATTCTATCTTTAAGAGTAGAATTAATTAACATTAGGGAGTTATTTAAGAATCTAAAGTAGCTATAATTAATAGCTAGCAATATTCTATTAGGTATAGCAATATATTATGTTTTTATATAGTAGTTTCCTTAATAACTACTATAGAACTACTACTAAATTTAGTTACCCTCTAGCCTTAAAATATTAATATACGTTCTATTAATCTAGCCCTAAAACTTAAGTATGCTACTAGTATAATTTATAGCTTATAAGTATTAAAAATATTTTAATAGTATAAGGATAGGATAGAATTATAATAAAGTATTAGCATACTTATTATAAAGCTAGATTAATATAGCATTAAAGTAATACTTTATATAAGTTTTACTTCTTCTAAAGTGCTAATAGATATTATTATAGGTATAGATTTTAGCTAATTTGTAGTATATAATATATAATAGGAATAGTAGTTTTTTAGGTAGTATTATTTAATTAGGTAGAGGCATAGATTTAAGATCTATTATCTTTGCTAGCTATTATATTTTATGCTTCTTAAATCTATTATATACTAATTAGTACTATAGATGTTACTTTAACTTAAGCCTATAGCGTATACTAATATTTAATCTTATATATTTAATCTAACTTATCTTTAAGACTCTAATTATAGAAAGGATATTCTATAGGGAATTAGTAATTACGCGCTAGTATTACTTAATCCTATTCCTATTCCTCTTCTTCTTAAAGCTAGTTTAATAATAACGCTAAAATACTAATAGTAGCTATCTTAATATCTATAGCTTTAGTAGCGTCTATTTTAGGCTATTTTTAGCTAAGATCTAATTAAAATACGATAGGGTTATAGTTAAAAAAGCCTTGCGAAGGTAATTTGTATAAGGCGCGTTTTCTTAGTTTAATATTCCCTAATCTACGCGCTAACGCCCCCTAACCTACTTTTGGCTAATCTACGAGCAGAAAATATTTGCAGAATATGACCTTGCTGACCCTCCCCAGTAGTCAAGTTTAAAAGGTTGCAGCTGCCAGTTTTATGCTCAGCCTTATGACTGAACCTTGTTTGACGGGCACGAAAGGCACAGACTCCAATGATGACGCGGGTTCCCTGGAACCTTGGTCATTGAGATTCCCCACATTTCAGCCACATCGCCTGGATCCTTTCACCTTCACCTGCTCAAACATATCCAACTCCACTGTTTGTTCATATCGGAACAATTGACCTTTCATCCTTTTCTTCCTCACTGCACTCTCTATATCTTGTTCATACTAGAGCATAGCTTGCACCTGTCCACCGCCATCTTACTTGTTGCTGACCAAGTCAACCTTCGTGAATGTCACTACTCAGGCTATCATAGCGCAGCAAACCCGCTGCTGAACCACTCAATTCTACATCTTCCTTCACATAACCATGGCCAATCTTCACGCCGCCCTAGAGTCTTTGGGCCCTCGTCCATTTGGCGATGTTCCCTTAGACGACCTCTCCAACTTCATTTCAGAAACCTTCGCTCAAGCAGAGCTCATCGTCAACTCCGTTCCGCCGCCACCACCAAACCCAACAGCAGAAGCTCTGAGCTCGTCCTCCTCCGGATCCAGCATAGCAACGAAAGCTGCTGAGATTACACCCTCCGCCATACAACCTCATCCGGTTCATCCCGAACATGAAGACCTTCGATCCAGTTGGGGCAAACCTCTCAAGCTCAACGCCAAAGATAACCCTCTGGGTCTAACCTTATACAAAATGGCCGCCCATGATCGTCATGGTGCATGGTTTGCGCGACGCAGCGTACACGAAGGCTTACCATTCGACCGTTGGAAAATGGCAATGCAAGGCGAATTTGCTGAAAGTCTCGCTGTTTCTGGTGGCCCTGGTGCGGGAGCTATTCGTGGTATAGGCGCAGATAGGGTTCTAGAGAAAAAGCTTATCAAAGGCTTGGGCAAGATGGAAGGTATGCTCACAATTTACATATGACTAATCGGCTTCTGACCTTCCAAGTCTATCACTTTTCTGCCCAGTTTCCTGGACCTACAGCTCCTAGAGATTTCGTCACCTTACTTCTAACTACAGACTCTGGCTTGAGTGACAAAAGCTCGCCGCACGATGGAGGGGAGAAGATCGATGACTTTATGCCCAAGCATTATATGGTCGTATCAATTCCTGTAGAGCACCCGGATGCGCCGGTCAAATCTGGCATAGTCCGAGCCTCATACGAATCGGTCGAAATAATACGAGAAGTGCCTCGCTCTGATGCAAGATCCAAATCGACCCCAGATCTATTAGATGCTGGCGCAAGTAGAGGACGAGCCCGTGGTAGCACCATAGGATTTGCCGAATCACGAGGAGTTAGCGCCAAAGGCGAACGCATTGATAAACACTCAGATGACGAGATGTCAAATCCCGTAGAATGGATTATGATTACACGAAGTGATCCAGGTGGCGGTATACCAAGATTCATGGTTGAAAGAGGAACTCCTGGCAGCATTGCTGGTGATGCGGTCAAATTTCTTGACTGGGCCACTAGCAAGACAGAATTTCTAGTGGAAGATGACGAAGCGCCTGAGCCTGAATTATTGAAAAAGGTAGATACACTGGAAGCACCGAAAATCAGCAGGAGGATATCTAACTCGTCGACGTTCGAGCCTTCTGGAGTCACCGACACTGGCATCATTGCATCTTTGACGAACGTGGCAAAAGATTACATACCTGAAGGTATACAGAATATGCTGCCTGGCGCCTCGAACTTGCCCGTAAACGAGGAAGATGACGATGATGATGATTCGACGGAGACATCAAGCGTCGAGTCATTTGCCTCAGCAGAGCAATTCACGACAGCTCCTGATGGCCAAGAAGCCGGACCGTCTGGCGTTCCAACCTATATTCGTCATGCGCGCGATCTCTCTACTCCTTCAACGGCCAGCATTGCGAGCACCGAAAAGAAGGAAGCCACCACCAGACTTGAACGCGAACTCACTAAGCTTGAAAACCGCCGCAGAGAACTAGACGAAAAGTTCAACAAATCTCAACAAGCTCAAGCTGAAAAAGCCAATGAACAGCTCTCCAAAGATCAAAAGGACGTTGATAAGATTCGTCAACGGCTGGAGAAAGATCGTCAACGGCAAGAGCGGAAGCACGCTAAGGAAGTGCGCAAACTTGATGACAAGCGTGCTGCTGAGCAACGGAAAGCGGAGGAGAGAAGTCGTAAAGCGGCTGAGGGCGACGCGGTGACTCGACTTACGAGGGAGAGGGATCAGCATCGAAGGATGGCGGAGGTGCTGAGACAGGAAAATGATATTTGGCGCGAACGGGTCGGCGAGTTGCAGAAGGAGAATACGTTGCTCGTGAGCCGGGTCGTGAGGCTACAGGGTGGTAGAGAACTGTTGCGGGAGATTAGGGAAGAGATCAATGCCGATACAGCAACGAGTGGGAACTTGAGGGCAAGCTCTCCAGCTAGTGGGAAGAGTGGTAAGAGTGCTGGAGCGAAAAGCGTTGGCAGTTGAGGAGGGTATTTTATGAAGTATGATACTTTGTGCATGGATAGACGAGCATGAATCCATCACAACTTTGAAGCGTTTTAGTTCATTCTTTGATACATATATAGTACCAATACACTTGTCTGTATTAATACTCTGCAGCGATGAATAAACAGACCTTGAGCTGTGGCACGCTTCCTTCAGCCACAACCGGGGGTTCAATTACCCCGGCTTACGAAATTCTCCCCCTTTTCACCATAAACAACTTTTGGAGACATGGCTATATATTTAAGACTAAGTCCACCTGAGCTCTGGAAGCTCGTGAAAACATCATCCGTTTGACAATTGAGAATCCCACAAAGTCCTGACCCTGCTCCATTTTTGCATGTCATAAATTGTGGTTGATCAGCTTCATCACATTCATCAACCCGCCTCAGTCCTGCTCAGCTTCTTCATACCGTCGAAGTCGCCTTCGAATGTCCTGTTGCTCAGCCTGAGCCGTTGACAACGCACTCAGTACACAAACAGTTCAAGAATGGACCAAACAAAGACCTCGACGCCCCAAAAGAACATTGTCATCCTTGGTGGTTCTTATTGTGGAATATCCATCGCTCACTATACCCTCAAGCACACCATACCAGTTCTGACAGACAATGAGACATACCAAGTCATAATCGTCAGTACAGCTTCTCAAGCCCTGTGTCGACCAGCCTGCCCTCGCGCGCTGATCTCGGACGACTTGCTTCCTCAAGAGAAACTTTTCGTCAACATTCCTGTACAGTTTGAGCAATATCCAAGTCAAAACTTTCGATTTGTTCAAGGCACTGCAACAGAACTCGATCATGTCAACCGGACTGTTTCTGTGAGCGTTGGGATTGAGACCGAGAGGTAGGAATTCCCCATGCCAAATCACATTTCTTGACGACATCTGTTGAAACGAAAACAATCATATCTCCCATCGTACTCGATGGCTACCATAGAGTGCGTTCTTAATATAGATCAAACTGAATGTAATAGGATATTCATGATTTTGCCACGAAAAGACTAATTGTTTTCTTTGGTTGTGTTAGCTTCGATCATAATCTTAGACTGACAAATTCCAGGATTGGCTTCTACGCCTTGGTCATTGCCACTGGCGCTTCAACACCATCTCCACTACTTGGCTTGAATAAGGACGAACAATACCTTCGAAGCAGCTGGGCCGCGTTTCGCTCAGAACTCTCATCAGCCAAGAGCATCGTGATATCTGGAGGTGGCGCAAGTGGCGTCGAAACCGCGGGAGAATTAGGCGAGTATCTCAATGGTAGCGCTGGCTGGTTCAACTCTACACTTGAGAGCCCGAAGGTTGCCATAACACTCGTCACTGCCGGTTCTGAAATTTTACCAGGCCTTCGACCATCAATTGCAAGAAAAGCAGAGGTGTTTCTTGCCTGTGTTGGAGTTAATGTCATCAAGAACACCCGAATCAATGCCGTGGAGCCATCTGGTGCCGGGACCAAAGAGAATGTTGCAACTCGAGCCAAGGCGATACTCGCGGATGGCAAGACACTGGAGGCAGACCTGTACATTCCTGCGACGGGTACAACGCCAAATACTAATTTTGTGGACAAATCGCTGCTTGAAGCGGATGGTCGAGTGAAAGTCAATGCAGCTCTGAGAGTTGAAAAGGTTGGGGAGCGAGTCTACGCGATTGGTGATGCATCGTCATTCGCGCGTCCAGCGATTCATCAAATTCTGAATGCAGTTCCTATTCTTGGTTCGAACATCAAGCGTGATCTACTTCTTGCCGCTGGAATGAAAGCAGTTGGAGATGAGAAGCTTTTCAAGGCAGATACTCGCGAGACCCAGCTAGTACCAATTGGAAGAAACAAAGGCGTTGGTGCGGCAATGGGATGGCAGATTCCCAGCTGGTTGGTCTGGATGATCAAAGGCCGTGATTACTGGCTTTGGACTACTGGCGATCTCTGGAGCGGGAAGCAATGGGCCAAGGAAACCTAATCAAGGCGTGTTCTGTTCGATGTTCCGGGTTGCCTTTAGTATCGGTTATTTTAAAGTTCATAGAGTATGATTTTGCAGCATTGAGCATTGAGCGCGTTGAAGACTTTATATGTGATACGTCAATTTCGTCCATACGATGGACTTTCTTGCATACAAACAAGTCTTGTTTCTTTTGTGAACTCGTGATTGCCAACTGACTAGATGGCTCCCATCGCATTGGAAGGCATCTGTCTCGACCGATCGCCTTTGTACAGTAAGTCGCGTATCCTTTGATGTTTCGTATGCTCCCACCTGGCAAGAAGTCCCTATCCTAATCGATGGCTTTCATAGCAGGCGATGGCTCCCATGGCAATTGATATCTTTCAATGTATCAGTATGCCAATGGCTAATATTTACCAGCGCAATCACTCTGCGGCCTGCCAGACTATACGCTCGATATGTAAGAAACCCCCGCGTCAAATTACATTTTTTGAGGATATATGATAAAGCCAAAAACACATCGTGGCGCCCATCGCAATTGGTGGCAACCATGAAGTGTGATGGTTCTTCATCGAAGCATTCACCATGATATTTTCGTGCGTTTACTGTAGTCTGTAACTAACACTTTCTAGCCACTCTGTGGGACTACAGTTCATGGCTTCTTACGGCTCGAAAGCGGTGAGGAATATTCATACAGTGGCTTTCAAAGACGAGTCTGCCGCGAAAGGGAAGTACGGGCTAGTAAGTGCCATTGCCTGGATGGTGTTGGAACTGATGTCTAATTTTTATCAGGTAAAGCTTTGAAAGAGGCTGCTGATGTAGAGGCAATTCGTAGCCAATTGACGCTATGTAAAGTGCCAGATCACCAAGATATACCTTCAATAGCAGCGTTACCACTGGACGAAAGTTCGAGGCCTCTAAGTGATGCTTCGATCTCACTATATCAGCGATCTACTAGATCCAATTAGTAGTTTATCTTAATAACAGCGCTAGGCTGTCCAAATAACAAATCTTTGCCAATTCAAAACGTGATTAATAATGTTACTACTGCGTTTTGCTGCTATTTCTCCTTTTCTGTGTCACAATCAGCAGAGCCTTTAAGGGAATGATGCCATCGAGTACAGTGATGAGAAACAAAACGATCACTCTTTATAAGACGTGTTATGGCAGACATCGTACTCGATGGGAGCGTCCTCACAAATGGCCTTGATGATTCCTGTGCGCACTGGTCTTGAAATTTTTCTTATAACATGATATGAGCCTGCTAGCAAAGACCATACTAGTAAAGCTGTACTTTTTCCCAATAAGGCTGAGAACAAGGCTGAAGGATCTGCGTACAATTCTCCATTCAGCACCGCACTTCACTATGGTAAGCACGTACTCTGGAAAAGAAGCAGAGCCCTTCCAATCCAAAGAAAAGTAAAATACATAAAAGCACATGAAACCATCTGATTTGGGGTTCATGACCGATAGACATGATGTAGCAAAAAACTCTCCAGTCAATGATGACGTCATACATCATCAATTCCGAGTCGTCCTTCAACTGTTCTCGGGCGATTCAGCTTCCTGTTCGGTGCGGCCGCCACTTCAAGTTGACTATTCGCGCTCAAATTCTATGATTGAGCAAACTGGTCGCCTACACTGTTTATATCTCGATGCCCAGATCTCTTGAAAGCTTTTTTGAATGTAGAGGTCTTGAGTCAGATTCAACCTGTTGAGCTCCAAGCTTTTACATTTTCCAAAGTTTTGCCGCTTTCACCCGTCAGATTCAGCCAGGAGATTTCGAGGAGTCCAACTTTCCATGTAGTATTATGACGGACCAAACACATCCCTCTTCTGCTCCATCTCAACCTTCATCATCAAATGAGGCAACCGCCACAAGCACAACACGGGATGCCTCAAGTCTGCCCCCAGAAGCGATCGAATTAGCCACAAAACTCTTTGATCATGCTCGTGCCGGATCTACCACAAGTCTGCAACCTTACGTCCAAGCCGGCATTCCTCCTAACCTCACAAACGGCACTGGAGACACGTTATTGATGCTCGCCGCGTACCATGGCCATGCCGAAACGGTTTCGATGCTTCTAGATGCTGGAGCTGATGCAAATGCCCTCAATGATCGCGGACAGAGCCCTCTAGCTGGCTCAGTATTCAAAGGATACATGGATGTGGTGAGAGTTTTGGTTGAGAAAGGACATGCGGATGTCAATGCTGGGCACCCGAATGCTGTCGACTGCGCAAAGATGTTCAAACGTAACGATTTACTGGCGATACTAGAGGGTTCTCAGGCTGTGAATGGGAATACATGATGGACCTTATATCTGGGAGAGGAGAGTCTGCTTAACATTATGTTGCTCCATACCTGTATCCATGGTACCTTATGTTGGTCAGACATAATTGCACATGGTCACCATATTTCATGTCCTCAAACGCTTTGTATAACAAGTTCTGGGCTTGCATTAATGTTACTGCAAGCTTGCTTAACGCCAGGAGACGAAAATAGCCGCAATGGAAATCAGCTATTTGCTACATAACCCGCTTACAACAGCCCTCCGTCGCATCGCTTCCAGTTGCCATCCGCTTGGCTGCTGGAAATGTACAACAAATCACTACCATTATTGCGGATCCGCGCTGTAACGGTTTATGTTTATTCTCATCAACCAAAATCGGAAATTGCTGATGATAGTTTAGTCATCCACACTAATGCGTTGGAGCTGCGAGCTTGAAGAACCGAGGAGATCTGGTTGTATAAACATTTGGAATGTTTTTAAAAACATATAAGGCTGTTTGTCCCATGGCCATAAAAACTTGATGACCCGTTTTTCATTACACTTCCCAGCTTTGATACAGCCTATAGTGATAGCAATCAAAGTTCCATTCGTCCAAATGGCATCCTCACAACAACCAACAAGAACAATCGCAGGAGTAACAGTGGTAGATACCGATCTCGTCAAAGCTGCTCAGCAATATGCCCGTGCCCACAGCGATGACATGACATACAACCACGTAATGCGCAGCTGGCTCTTCGGCGTCACTATATCCAAGAAACTTGAGCCCTTCCTAGGCCCAGTTGACCCAGAAGCCCAAGCAATCGCAGCAATCATGCACGACCTCGGATGGGACAATACAGGCGAGCTGATATCCAGCGACAAACGCTTTGAAGTTGACGGTGCCATTGCAGCCCGCGCCTGGATCGACAAGCAGCAAAAGGATGGTCTTGCGAGCAACCTGGACGAGAGCAAGAAAGATCTTATTTGGGACGCAATTGCGTTGCATACCACTCCCAGCATTGCAGCATTCAAACAGCCACTGGTACAGGTTGTTGGTGCTGGCATTGCCAGTGACTTCCAAGGGCCGACAACTGATCCTACGAAGACGTTGACTTGGGACGAGTACCATGCCGTCACTGCAGAATTTCCGCGATTGGACTTGGCGGCAGGAATACGTCGTATATTGTGTGGTTTTGCAGAGACTAAACCTCAAGCCACCATTGGTAAGTTTGGAGAAAGGAGGAAACCACTTGATGTCTTGCTAACAAGATGGTAGAATCTTTTTCAGAGCAATATGGTGTACGATTTATTAAAGGATACAAGCCAACTTATGGCATTGATATGGTCGAGAATAGCCTTCCATAATTGAATATAATTGAGTGTGAATACATGAACATTTGGCAGTGAGATTTACTTCAGTCTGCTTGTAGAGATAGAGTACTTAACATTCAGATGGTCAATTGATGCCCGTGATCCAGCAGCTCGTTTGGCGTGACCATGCAACCACGAAGCCGCAACAGCTGAAAGATGTCTATCGAGGATTCGTCATAATGCATGTATGGATC
This sequence comes from Microthyrium microscopicum, assembly GCA_010405405.1. Lineage (NCBI taxonomy): Eukaryota > Fungi > Ascomycota > Dothideomycetes > Microthyriales > Microthyriaceae > Microthyrium > Microthyrium microscopicum. The sequence goes on along the minus strand of MU004241.1, from coordinate 668,837 downwards.
TTTTCTGTACAAGTACAAAGAAAGGCAGAGAAGCCTTGTCAAACGCCGTTGTCCATGTCGCCAATCACAGCGCGGCCCAAGCAACACAGATGCAACAATACGGTAAGCTTCTAGGCTGCGATGAGGGGAAGCAGAGTCATCGTGCTATCTTAACACGAAAAAACCAAGATAGAGCGTGTACGAGAGCCTAAAACTATTCTAAACTCATTCAATCCCATATGATCTCAGCTCTTCTCACCATCTCAATCACAAATGGCAGAATCCGAAAAGCTCTCACTCACCGCGACCTGCCAATGCAAAGCCGTTCGCATCCACTTCACCAGATCAACGACTGACAGGCCCTTGAACCAATGCTTGTGCTCAATTTGTGGTCGCTACGCTGCTTTGTGGGCCTATTACGAGCCAAGCCAAGTCCAAATTGAAGGCGAAACCGACATCTACGTGCGCAACAAGCCAGCAAACGAAGGAAAGTACTTGGAATTCCACCGTTGTAAAATTTGTGGTTGCGTGACACATTGGGCACACCCAGATAAATCAGTCAAGAAGATGGGAATTAACTGTCGAATGCTGGATAGACCGGACCTTGAGAAGTTTGAGATCAAGCAGGAGGATGGGCCAGCTCCACGATAGTCGAAGCCGGAAAGGATGTGGAATATGTTCGGGTGACGGGCGTGGATCAAGACATCCTAAGGAGTTCCTAGTATCTTTTTAGCAATTAAGGGATGCTTAGTTTCAGAGTCGAGATTAATCATCAACGCAAATCAACGTATTATCGATGGTGAGAACAGACGATGAAAATAAGTGATTTGGTGGTGGAGGAAGTGCAAAATTTGGGTCGTTTTTGCCCGCCAAAAAAAGTGGGAAATTTGTACATCCAACCATCGAAACTACTCTACTCCAACCAACTTTTCTTACACCTCACACGCGAACCCATACTTCAAAATCCGCGTTTACTACGTCAAACTGCTCTACTGAACACAAATACACTGTCGAAAACCGTTCTCCCGCAGCCCACCGCCCGCCATGTCCTCCACAATGCGCAACGCTATTCAGCGGCGCAACCACCGCGAACGCGCCCAACCTGCCTCACGCGCCAAATGGGGCCTCCTCGAAAAACACAGCGACTACTCGCTACGTGCTGCAGACCACAAGAAGAAGCGCAAGCATCTAAAGGTGCTGCGTGAGAAAGCACGCGACCGTAACCCCGATGAGTTTACCTTCGGCATGATGAGCACGCGCACCAAGGCAGGCGTCAAAATTGGTGATCGTGGCAATAAGGCTCTGAGCCATGAGGTGGTACAACTGCTCAAGACACAAGATGCTGGATATTTACGGACGGTGTTGCAGCGTACGCGGCTGGAGAGAGCACGGATAGAGGGTGCGTTAAGAGTTGGTGATGATGGGGTTGAGGCTCTAGGCTTTGACGGCAACGCGAAGAAGGTCGTCTTCGTGGAAACTGTGGAGGATCGGGATGCATATAAAGTGGAAGAAGAGGAGAGCGAGGATGACGAAAGCGAGGATATATGGTTAAGCGAAGAAGATGACGATGTGCCGAGCAAGACACCAGAGTCAAAGGCACGAAAACAGGAGTTACGGACACTGGAGGCCCTGAAGAAACGGGAAGAAGAGCTCATCACTGCTTCGAGGGAACTGGAACTACAAAGAGCGAAGATGAGCAACAGTATTGGAGGTGTCAACAAAAAAGGTGTCAAATTCAAGGTTAGAGAGAGAAAGCGATGAATATCCGATTCCGTATGGATTTGATTCTCTGTTTGAATATTGTTTCCAGAAACACTTCTATGGCATAATATTTCTAACAGTTTTTACATCTTACTGGGCATTCTCATTGCCCCGTCAAGTCTCAAGACCGTTCCGTTCAGCATCAAGTTCTCAACACCTTGTCGAACCAAGCTCGCGAACTCCTCCGGCTTTCCCGCACGAACTGGAAATTCCATAACCCGCTCCAAACTCTTTCGAGCCTTCTCAGGCAATACCGCAGTCATCCTACTCTCGAACAAACTTGGTGCGATTGTAACAACTCGTACGCCATATCGTGCAACATCTCGAGCTAGCGGAAGTGTAAGGGAAGCGATGGCACCTTTTGAGGCAGCATATGCGACCTGGCCCGGTTGACCATCGAAGGCAGCAGATGAAGCCACGAGAATGAGAACACCACGCTCGCCATCGGGGCTCGTAGGAGTAACTTTGACAAGATGGGCCATGCAGAGTCGGACAAGATCGAGCGTTCCACGAATATTGATATTGAGGATGAAGTCGATAGCTTCAATGGGAATTGGTTCGCCTGTTCGCCCGTCGACGATCTGATTGTATATTAGCTACCAGTGTAGAAGTGAAGCTTGATCATTTCCAACCCACCTTTTGTGCGCCCCCAACACCAGCGGCAGCTACCACTCCGCCCATTGGTTTTCCTGTAGTCTTGATCCATTCTGCCGCACCATGTACCGCCTTTGTTACGCTACTGGTCTCGCTAACATCGCATTCGAAGAATTTGACGCGGTCGCCTAGCTCTTTGACGATTTCTGCGCCAGCATCTTCGTTGAGGTCGAGTAAGGCGATGTAGGCTCCTTCGGAATGAAGGTCGCGAACTGTGGCAAGCCCGAGGCCAGAGCAGGCGCCTGAGATGACAAAGGTTCGGTCTGCCGGCTTCATTATGTAGTGATAAGAATATTATGATATGATACTGGTTAGATGGGAGATGCTAGATATCTGCGGCTGATTGGCATGTGAGCTATTGCTGGTGTTGATGAATCCATTTTTTGCCTGTACCGAGGTGAGCCTAGCTGGCGAATAGCGAAGGGCTGTGGGCTTGTTGAAGAGCGACTTTATATTGCAAATAGATACTTGAAATCACAATCTATAGATGTATAAAGCTACAGTCGTGGCTGAGAGCCATTTTGCATGTTTACCTATCTGGCTTGTTACTCCGCGCTGGTGCTGAATATTGATGGAGGGGCCTTAATGAGTGCGATCACTGTGCGTTGCGTTCGACTCTGGATGATGGCTTTGCTGCGTATCTATCTTGAGTCTATGAGACTATAAGTATCATGCTATGAGATGTATCTGCTCTACTAGCCAGTCCAGATGCCGCCTGGCAATGCCGTCGTAGATTTGCTGTACCCACCACCGCTGGACCAAAATTTCAGCCAACCCTCGCACTCAAGATTGCTGACCAAAATGGACAAAAAAGCTGATCGCTTTCCGTCACCTGTGATGTCTATGATCTAAAACGCTGATTTAGTGTGAATAAGGCGATGGGAACTATGGCACTTCAATGTTCCATCGAAGAGTTTTGACGAAAGACTTTTGCTCCCATCACCAAAGGCTGCTGTCATTCAATGTTTACTTTGTCCAACAGCATGTCGCTCATGAGCAATCTATATGGCAATGAAAGTGTAGAATATAGCAACTAGACATCTATCCACTGTTCGATAGTACCAAGATACTGCTTGAATGTTCAACGAAAGACCTGACCGCTGTTACAGCGCCCGCTAAACGCACAGATTTTGAGTTTTCACCACCAAAATTCATCGTCCCTAATTCACCACCAAAACTCAGTATCAAGCAATATCGCCCTCCACGATTCAATAAAAGGTTGAAGTATTTCTTCCTCACATCTCTGCTCTAGGCAAAGACTGCAATGAAAAAAAGGATTTCGCGTCACTCTGAGGCAGTGCAATACAGAGGACACAGTGCCTGCGACTATGGGCAAGCCCAGGGAGTGCGCAAGCTGGTTGCAAAAAGTGGCTTAACAGTTGTACTTCCTCACGTAGAGGTGTACGACCTGTTAAGGTCGTAAGAACAGATACTACACTTGATCTAAGCCAAAAGGCTGCACACTGTTAGCAAACTGCATCCAAACTTGAAGGCGAGGGAACACAAACCAAAGAGAGCTAAGGAGGGATGGAGTGGTGGGCTCGGGCGATGCGCTTAAACGTCTCTCACTTTCGCCAAGCCGGACTAAGGAACAACCTTTCTCCTAGGCACATGCTAGGCTTCGACATAGGAGTAACCTTTTTCCGTGCGTTTTGCAGACTCTTCACTGTCTGTGCTCTCTTTCAGCCAATGAAAGATCAATAAGTACATGCTCACCTTCCTAGCTTGCATTATTTAGGGATAGCAACTGATAGGTATCTTGATCTTCGAAGCGGTGTCTCAATCAGTACCATCCATCCTGAGCAATATCAAATGCGGCGTTAGCGCCAACAAAATGAGGCAGGAACAAGGGCAGATGTTGCCAAAATTGAGCTGATTGGGGAGGGTTAGCAAACGAAATCATGCCCAATTCGTTTGCAGATCTTTACCCAAAATAGCTAGTAAACGAAAAGGAAGTCAAGCCGCTAGACCTAAGATCTAGTAGCTTAACTTCCATTTCGTTTAATCAAAAGGGTTTAGTGGCACTAAGATAGGATTAGCTTAGTATCTATTTAAACGATATTCCGTTAATTTACAAGTCTAAGAATGTCATTAGGGGACGTATCCTAAAGTCGCTAAAGCTATTAAAGTTAATAAAGTTAAATAAATCTTTAATATAGCTATAGGTAGTAAAATACTATATAAATTTATCTATATTATTAGTATATCTTTAAATTTATAATACTTACTTAACAATACTAATTCCTTACTAGAAGAGTTAATTTAGTACCTTCTATAATAGTAAGAATTATAAGAATAGCTAGAATTATAGTATTTAGAGTTATTTAAGAAAGCCTATAATATTAATAAGATAGCTCTTACGTAAATACCCTATAATAAGGCGTATATTAGCTAAAATCCTAATTTTAACTTTATTATAGGATTATAGATATAGGAATTTAGCTAGAAGGCTAATTCTTAGCAAATACTACTATTACTACTATAGGATCTCTAGCCCTAACTACAATATAGAAATATACGCCAAAATAGTACTATACTACTATCTTTAGATTAGTTTACGCTAATATTACTATTACAAAGCTAGCTAAAGCCTTATTTACCCTCCTCTTCATAGTAAGCATTTACTACTACACTAGTACCTATAGTTCCTACGACTCTAGTATCTTTAACGCTAGTACTCTCTTTAAATAGAGGTAAGAAGTAGCACCTAGATTAAGCTTCACTAGTATTAACTATAGCTCTTTATTACTATTTAGAGAAGATTAATACTTATAGTAGTATTAGTAGTAACGCCCTTATAGGATAAAAGATCTAGTAGTAGTATATAGTTTCTATCCTATATAGAACTAAGAAGAATCTAGTAATAGATAAAGGACCTACTAAAGTAGTAATAATAGTAGTAGTAGAGAGAGTAATTTTATAGTAAATAGAGGAGAGATTAAATCCTTTAGGCTACAATATTCTGTATAATGAATTTAGATAGGCGCTTAATTAATTTAAACCTATATAGACCTATTACGATAACCTTATTAAAGCTAAAAAGGCTACTACTAAAACTAAAAGGATATAGAAGAATAATAGCTTTATAACTCATAATAATCTTACTAAACGACTCTTAGAGAAAGGTACCCTATTAATTAATATTCTTTTAGATAGTAATAGCAACATTGTAGAATTATTTAATAATTCTAAAGAGATATTAGTAATAATACATTAAGATATTAGTTCTAATAACCTATAGCTAAATCTTATAGGTATCCCTACCCCTCTAGTAATTCCTTACTCTTTAAGGGCTTCTACTTTAACTCTAAGAGCGCAGAAAAAGTATAAAAGAACTAGGGAAATTTATATACTAAAAGATACTATTATAAAGATGTCTAAATTAATTATTTAGGCTCTTAGAGATTATAATAATTAGGGTAGTAGTAATGCTAATAATTTTATAGGTAGTAGTAGTAGTAGTAGTAGTAGTAAAGGAGGTAAAGTTATAGGCTTAAAGGAAAAGGTAAAAGGATTATACTTAGAGATAATAAAGATAAAGAAGTTATTAAAGAGTCTTTTAGATAATAGGCATTAGTAAGATTATTCTAGTATTCTCTAGGTAATTTAGTAGTAGTATTAGAATATAGTTTTTATATAAATCTTATAATAGATACTAAAAGCTTTAAAAGTATATAGAAGGATTAAATAATTAGCTAACCCTACCTTATTAACTTTTCTTCCTTTAATAAAAATATCTAACTTTACTCTATAACTTTAACATCTTTAATAAATACTATAATTATTCTATACTATTTAAATCATCTTCTTCTTTCCCTTTTAATAGCATTAGAATATTAAATATACTTATAAGATTTAAATATTTATTAATTAATAATAGCAAAACCCTAAAATAACTCTAAATAAGATTATATCCCTATAACACTATTCTATAGTTTTAAAATAATACTAATATAGTCTAATAATATACTATAAGTATTAATCCTATTTATATATTACGCCTATAGTTAGACGTCTCTCCCTACTATAAGTTCTTTAAAATAGTAAATATCTACTCTATAGCAATATAAATATTAGCTTATTATAGATTAAAGTTCTACTACTAAAGAAGTAATTCTATGCCTTAGTATAGAGATATAATTATATTATTAGTAGGATAAGCTACGTCGCTATATAATAGCTTCTTTAGACTATTACTAAATATCTATTAAATCCTATCTTTAAGACTAGAATTAATTAATATTAGAAGGTTATTTAAGAATCTAAAGTAGCTATAATTAAGTACTAGTAATATCCTATTAGGCGTAGCTATAGCTTGCGTTTTTATATAGTAGTTTCCTTTATAACTACTATAGAATTCTTACTAGATTTAGACGCTTTCTAGCCTACTAATATTAATATATATTCTATTAATCTAGCTCTAAAATTTATATATACTACTAGTACAATTAATAGCTTTAGCATATTACTTATATCTTAATAATATAAGGAGAGAGTAGAATCGTAATAATAACTCTATATATTTATTATATAAGTATAATAATATAGCGTTAAAGTAGAACTTTATATAATTAATACTTCTTCTAAAGTATTAATAAATATTAATATAGGTATAAATTCTAATAAGCCTATAGTATACTATATATAATAGGAAATTGCCTTTATTTAGAAATATAATTTAATATAGAAGAGGGACGTTATTAAGATTAAATATCTCTACTAGCTATTATATTTTATTCTTCTTAAATCTATTATATACTAATTAGTACTATAGATATTACTTTAATCTAAGCTTATAGTATATACTAATATTTGACTTTATATATTTAATCTAACTTATCTTTAAGATACTAATTAAACTATATATATTCAATTAGTAGCCTATATTCTTTATCTTATCGTTTATTATTAAGAAGCTTATATATTAGTATTACTAAAATACTAATAATAGCTATCTTAATATTGTTAGCTTTAGTAGTATCTATTTTGGGCTCTTTTTAGTTAAGATCTAATTAAAATATAACAACGTTATAGTAGGAAAACGTATATAGGAAAAATTTGTATATAACGTATTATTTTTGCTTAATACTCGTAGATTTGAGCGCTAATAGCCCCTAACCTAGATTTGGCTAGAAAACACGTAAACGAATTGAGCACGATTTCGTTTGCTAACCCTCCCCATTTGAGCTGGTGTTGTGAATGGGCAAGGCTGAGATAAGGCTGAACTAAAGCAAGCCTTTTGACAACTATTGGCCAATTACGGCGCATTCCCATGAACAGCGATGGCTGCCATCACCTTTGAACAATAAAGCATTTCATCTTGCCCATCAAATTCGATGGAATGAGTCAATATGAACATGCTTGACAGAAATTACACATAGTATGTGGTCGTTAGATGTGTTAATGAGCGATTATCGTGGTTAGAGGGTTTCGCACTTGTTCATGGTCCATCAAGATCTCACAGTGCCGACTATTCGACCATGTTTTGATGCTAGGTCAATATATATTTGCATATCATATTTATTATCGATCTCCTAGGTGCCTCTCTTTTCAGAGCACAATTGGTTTCGGTCATCATTTTCAACATTAAGATGGCCTAGAGGATTTCGGCAAAATTCGCCGATTTCTGCTTCGCTTTTGTGATGTGACCAATTTGGCCTATTTCGATTATTCATAAGATGACCAAATTGGCCGTGGTAGTTCTTGTATTTATATGTGGGAATCTCTCTCCTTTTCTGCTATTGTTCAACTCAACTCGCACCTGACTTACATCTCGCTCATAAAAAGTATCTTCGCTCTCCATCAATTCCAATCCCAAACATGTCACCTTCCAAGAAAACCGTCGCTCTCATCTCAGGCTCCAACACTGGCATCGGCCTCGCAGTAGCCCAACAGCTCGCCAAGGACCATGGCTACCATGTCATCATTGCATCTCGCAACGAAGCTTCCGGAAAAGGGGAAGCTGACAAGCTAGTCGCAGATGGATTTGCAGCCTCCTCAGTTCAACTCGACATCACATCAGACGATTCCATCACCAAAGCAGTAAGCTGGATCGAAAAAGAGTTTGGCGTTTTGGACGTCTTGATCAATAATGCCGCGATTCTTTTGGATAGTCATGAGCAATACAAAGACCTGACTCCACGAGAGCTCTTCAGCCAGACTTTGAACACCAATGTAACCGGCACGGCATGCTTGACTGAAGCATGCCTACCTCTCCTACGCAAATCCGAGTTTGCACGCTTGATCTTTGTCTCCTCGCGCATGGGCTCTATTCAGGAAACGCTCAATAAGGAAACCTTGTATTACAACACCGATTACAAGGCATATGACTGTAGCAAAGCGGCTCTCAACATGCTGGCTCTCAACTATGCCAGAATCCTCAACGACACTGGCGTTTTGGTGAATGTCGCTTGTCCTGGCTTGGTGAAGACAAAAGCAACCGCCTATCACCCTTATGGTACAACGACAGATGTGGGGGCTATTCGGATTGTCCAATTGGCAACTGCTGGGAAAGGTACAGCTACCGCAACTTTTACAGACAGAGATGGAGTCATTCCTTGGTAGTTGAGTCGCCGTAAAAGACAGGTAGCGGGCCAACGGCATGGCAAAATAAATGGCGTACTCTCATGGACTCTGATGGCTACCACCAGCGCTGCTAATCAGAAGATGTTCTAATTCCCATCGAATCTAATGAATATTCCCAATCTGAACGCCCTTTGTAGCAAAGAACGCACTTAATAATAGAGCGTCGCGTCTAGGTGCCATTAGAGTTGATGGGAGTACGCCATTTATTTCGCTATGCAATTGCGGGCTTCAGCACTTGGGTATTGTCCGGATGTTTAATTAGCTTCGTATTATTGTTGAGGCCAAAGTCAATAAAACTCCTAGATTATCGACCCCTGCGTTCCATTTGTCCAGTCTTTGAGCGTTTGATGGTAGAAACCGATATTTTTGGGCTTCCATGAGATCACCGAAGGTCTCTAGACCGCTTGTTTGAATATTGCGAGTCGCTTCATATTCAAATCCCCAGGCTGATTCCGAGGAGGCCTCCCATAGAGATTTGAGAGCAGGGAGTGGTATAGGCTTATAGGAGGGGGAATCATCGCACATCATGCCTGTCTTGATACAGATGACGGTACCAATAAGAAACCATAAGTTAGTCATTCTATGGATGGCTATCAGTCAGTAATCTTGTCAGTGTAATCCTTTGGTATAGAGCCTACCTTCTCTGAGACTCTGCGAGAATCCAACCTTTCCAACTCATGCTTCGGCTAGAGAGCTCACTTGGAGTCATGGGTCCTGCAAGCATCTTCTTCGCTGATATATAAAGCGACTTGAGATGTCAACATGCAGATCACGATAATGAATATTTGCAGACTTACGTTCAAACTTTCCATTAATTCCAAGCACGCTTCTTCGCTCTCAGGGGAGCTATCGATGAGACTCATAACCAGATAAATTACTTGAGCTTGTAAAGAAGCGCTTATTTCAAAAGCATGCATCTGGTCTTTCTGTTCATTGTTAGCTAGAGGTCTAAATTATGAGCTCTGGTAGCATACCTGATTGAACAACCGTTGGTTTTCTCTTTTGATGGTTTCCCAGAGATAGTGTCTTGTTTCTGGAGTACGTAGAACAAACATCTGTGAAATACTCATGCAAATTGAAAGTGCTTGGGGTAGATCTCTACCAGAGTCTGTTAGAAGGTTGGCATGGCGATGGATAAACCATGGAAATGTCTCTTTTCTCAGCATCATCGTGGGGAAGGACCTCAGCGCTTGTATCACAAGATCAGCGTAGCTCAGAGCGGATGTTCGATGAGGCTCAATAAGTGCCCGATGATTTGATTCCCTGGAATCTGTCAGTATAAGATTACGATTGGAGCTAACACAACGAAAAGACCAAATAGTCTTGTCGGTGTGAAACCATAAAAGACCTGCCGCATTCGACGCGCTCCATAGCACTCGGTCAAGAACGCATTCTATGGTAGCCATCGAGTAGGATGGGAGATATAATCGTTGTCGTTCCAACAAGTGTCGTCAAGAAATGTGATTTGTCACGGGGAATCTTACAGATCTATGGCAGTCTCGGTCATTGCCGTAAGCGTAGCACCCCTCTGCGTCCATGAACACCAAGAAGGCAGTCGGTAAACATGCTCCTCATTCTTTCCGTTTGATAGCAACGAAACCTCTGGTAACCTCATAAGCTGAGCTGAGGTCTGATCTTCAAGATGGAAGTAATCGTCCAGAATCACGGACTCGTCAATTTCAAGCATTGATGTGCTGAACTCCATCAGGGAAAGATTGTTGTTGCTATTGATAGCGGATTCGCGAAAAGAGTCGGTCAATTCAAGATTGCCATCATAGGCAGAATCATCGTATGCCATGGTAAAATCGTCCACATTCAAGGGCGTTGCGTGAGCTTCTGGAGCCTCTTTTGCCAATTTAGACGATGGTCGTTTGGCTCCAGCCATCGGACCATCATAGATGCAGTCTATATTCTTCTTGGCGCATCTCATACAAGGTGCCTCAAAGTTACATTTGATCTTTGCAACGTTGCAGGCACGGCACGATCGTGGTCGGTTCCGGGTACGACTCCCACAGTAACGAACATGACGACGATGCGAGGTTTCTACATCTAGTATCAGCCATCGAAATGCTAAGCACATGTTCTTGCAATTCTGACCGTTTGTGAAAGGTTTATCACACCGCGAACAAAACTGAATAGCGGCTGCGGGAGAAGAACTGCCGGAGGGGTTGTATGTCGACGTTGATGGAGTCGTGTCATTATCCATTGTGGCAGGCGGCTAGGAATCGTGTCCGATGACCAATTGTAGGGTGATCTAACAGAAGGATACTAGCTTCAATATCAACTTATCTGTATTTAGCTCCGAGTAACATATAAGCCTCAAAACGTTGCTGTAACTACATAAAGAAGCCTGGAACTTGAAGCTGTCTGGCAGCTGGCTCACGGCCAATTTGGCCGACGTTACAAGGGGGGTTCAAATTATACGCCATTCGAATTGGGAGGATCTCTCAACATGGCTATCGCATCAAACATACCTACTGGTACTTATGGCCTTCAAATGTTGTCGAAACTCGGCAATATATTGGATCTGTTGGAACGGTCTGGATTCACGATACATATCTTTCTGAAAACCTTCTTTTCCTGTCAATCGTTCGGGCGCTTCGGGTGCAGGCAGACTTTCGCTGGCACACACATTCAGCCATCCAGACGTATCGGACGGCTGAAGTGCCTTTTCAGCAAAATAGGCCATTTTGAAGAATAGGATTGCCCATCATAATGGTTGCTTGGGTTGGTGGAAATACCGGTGGAAGTAACGGCGATCCGGCGGAGTTGTTTGTACTTAGGGAACATGATGCAGTCAACCGGTCGACAAAATAACTGGCGTGGCCCCATCCACTTCAATGGCTCCCATGGACGCTACTAAACAAAGATGCTATATTTTCCATTGCGTTCAATAAACTGTGCCAGTATGAACGCGCCTTATGGGAAATGAAGCACTCGATAGTAAAGCGTGTCAGGTGGGAGCTATCGAAATCGATGGGAGCATGCCAGTTATTTTTTCCACCGGTTGGCAGTTTACGGCGGCGAAGATTGACATCAGGACGAATTAAAAAAATATATACGACGTATAAGGATACGAGATCACCGCAAAGTCCGAGAAGTCCGAGACTTTTGAAACGAGTCGGATATAATTATTCGTAAAAGAATGAAATCTGTCAGTTTCCACGGTCTACAAAACTAGCGAACACATCAAATACCCCATTCATATCACTTGTCCAGATATCGAATCATGTCAAAAGTTACCAAGCCTCTTCCAACCCGTCCTTTGGGCCGCAATGGTCCAGAAGTTCCACGTCTAGGCCTGGGACTTATGAGCCTCAGTGGCAACTACGGCCTACCTGGTTCAGATGAGACACGCCTTGCGTATTTGGACGAAGTATACAAGGCTGGCGAGACATTCTGGGACTCTGGTAAGATCCTCGCCCTCTCTAGCTGCACATCTTGCTAATCAAATACCTTTAGCCGACGAACATGGCGACTCGGGAGATCTCCTGAACAAGTGGTTCAAGGCCAATCCAACTAAGCGCGAAGACATCTTCTTGTCTACCAAATTTGGTATCAGAAAGGTCCTAGGTAAGGCATGGCAGAATAATTGGCGTACTCCTATCAGCTCTAATAGCGCTTAGACGCTACGCTCTGTTACTATATACTCTATTGACTTTTAAAGGCTTTCGGATTAGGAGTATGTGTTAGATACGATAGGAAGTAAAGTATCTTTTAGGTAGCAGCGCTGGTAGTAGCCATTAGAGTTAATAAGGGTACGCCATTTATTTTGCTATGCCGTTGTCTCGCGTGGTTGTTGGCGCAAGGCGATGATGTTTTTGCGATCCCTGGAACAACGAAACTACATCGGCTGCAAGAGAATCTGGGAGGTTTGTCTATTTCTTTGACGGCAGAGGAGGAGCAGGCGGTTCGTAAGCTGTCGGAAGCAACTATCGGCGGAAGAGTTCAAGATCCTACAGGTTATGCGTTCGGGGATACACCACCTTTGAGAGGAGTCCATAAAAAACGTTACTGTATTATTGATAAAGTACCAATGACAATAGAAGAACACAACGAGGAGCTCACAGATGTGGATGAAGTCTCGATTGATCTGGAATTTGAACGCGTCAACCGGGTGACAAAATAAATGGCGCGCTCCCATCAAGTATGATGTCTCCCATCGCACCTCTTCAAGAAAGGCTACTTTAAATCCCAACGCATTCGATGGGGGATTGAGTACATTAGAAGAAAATGATAGACCCTAGCATACATGTATAGCGTAGCAGATGGCAGACATCAAACTTGATGGAAGCGTGTCACTTATTTTGTCGCCCACATGCAGCGTTGGACAGAAAAGGCGTGCCTGAGGCTAACACATTGTTGATTCGGGCAGTAACTTTTGGACATTGAACATTCAAATGTTTTTGAACGTCTGTCAATGAACAATAATTTGAGAATTCTTTGTAACAAACATCACTTCTCATTTTTACCAACGCCAGTCACTCCTTCAGTCAAGCCTAACGTCGTCAACCTCCCCATCCCTCAACAATTCGAAATCTCTCCCCACCTACACCACTTAAACACCAACCGCAAGATGGCCGACCGCCTGACCCAAATCCAAGACTGTCTCGACCAACTAATGACCCAAATGTACGCAACAATCCACTACATCGACACTCGCCACCATTACGCCCACATTCCCGGGCAAACAGACCAATTCGGCACCGTCCCCGCAACAGACAACACACCCGCTTCGCAAGTCACCCTCGTCGTCCCAGGCGGCTCTACACAAACTACACTCGTTGCATCCACAAACAACACACAAGGGGGCAACACGCAAGGAAGCACGGCGACAGATGGCGCACCCGAAAACGATGGTGTCAAGATACAGCCAGATCCACACATCCATGCGCGATTAACAGTGTTGGCGCAAGATCTTGTGCTGAAGGAACAACAGCTTGAGGCATTAGTGGCATCGTTACCGGGGTTGGGTGATAGTGAGGCTAGTCAGGAGAGGAGGATTAAGGAGCTGACGGCGGAGTTGGGGGAGTTGGATGTTGAGGCGAAGGAGACGGAGGCGGAAAAGGATGAGTTGGTGGGCCGGTTGGAGAGGTTGTTGGAAGGTGTGAGACGAGTATGACGAACAACACCGGGCTACAGAAAGACGTGGAAGAGGTCATAATGTCTTGTACGATTAACGCTATGTGTCATGATAAAAAGGATATCTAAGGAGCGTGCGCCGGAGCGCCACGCAATGTCTAATCAAGTCGATCGTTGAGAGAATCACGAAGCCGTCGAAGCTTGCGACCGTCGCGCCATGCTGTGAGTACACTTAAGCCGATGGCTAGAACGCTGCCGATTGCTGTAACCACGTACGCGTTCCTGTAGCAGTCAAGACCAACTTCGCAAACCAAGTTCCCATCTTCGCCTTTGATTGAATGCGAATCAAATACTCCACCGTACAATAGATTGAAGATATTGCCAAATATGACTGGCGCAATCGTCATGTAGCCCCAATTCATGCTCAGTCCGCTAACGCCAAAAGCATCAGCGATGAGTGCTGGGTACACGCCAAAGAGAAAGCCATATCCCAGCCCACTAATGCTCGACAGAAGCCAGAGGTAATTGGGATCGACGATACTGAGAGCGAGTACCTGAGCAACGGCAAAAATCGAGGATGAGATGACGAGGCACCAAAAGCGGGACAGGTGATGTTTCTTGACCAAAAAGTCGGAGCCAATGCCGCTAAGCAGACGACCACAGAAAGACATGATAGAAATAATGGAGACGTGCATAAGTTGACGTTGTAGGATATAATCGGGGTCTGTATCGGGAGCGTAGTAACGCCAAAGCGCATTTGACTGCGTGTATATTAGCTGGGGTGTAATGACAAGTTTGAAGTTGGTTGCTTACGTCGTTTCCAATGTTGTTGATAGTCATAAGGCCAATGCCAGTTAGTATTCCCAACATCGACCAAAGAAGCCAGAATTCTACCGTCGGTAAAAGCGCGAGTCCGGTAATATCTGGTCCATGATGTGAGTTACTATGTACAGAGTTCTTAAGGCTGTTTTCCACAGGATCAATGTCGCCAGGTATAGATTCGCTTGAAAGCAATGACGATATTTCACTTGCATCTCCATTTGCCGTGACACCAGTCTGTCCAGAATGGGCAGCTGCGGTGAGGTTTAGTATGTGCGCAATGCATAATACTAGAATGAAACTAATGCTTACCTGGCTTATTTGGATCGCTTGTTGTGCTTGCTACGCTTTTCCATGATTTTGGTCGATGTAGTACATTCGAGTCTCTTCTATTCTCCGATTCATTATATTCGTCTGCTGAGACTGCTGTGTACTTCTGCTCAGCTGGAACGGAAATGAAGAAAACCGGGAAGAAGCACATGCAAAACGTGCCAAAGGTCAGTAGTAAGAGGTACGACTGCACACTGCTAGGGAACAGTATTCCAGAGATAGTAGTATAGAATACGGCGCTGAGACCGAATGCAGCCAGAGGAAATGAAGTAGCCGTTCCTCTATGGTGAGGCCAATTGAGCGCAGCTGCACACGTTAGTCGAGCCAAAGCACGTCTAAATAACCAACCTGTTTTTATAGAAGCTGAAAACGCCGAGCAGCTTCCAGCGCCAGTCAAGAATGAGAAAAAGAACAGCATCGGGACCCCCATAGATCCCTTTCCATTCTCATAAGCTGCAACAGTTTAGTATTCTGCTTGCGACATGAAGTATTGATCCTCTTACCCCAATACAATGGGTAGTATCCGACCCCAAGTAGAACTGATCCGATGACTGTATTCAATCTTGGCCCTCTTGTATCGACCATGTAACCGAAAGGTATTCCAGAAGCGTACATGCCAACATTGCCAGCGGTTCCCTATACACGATCAGCCCACCCCATACCGCATTGAACTTGCACCATACAATGAGATTGCTTTCCGTGGCTGTCAGTTGCAGCTTCTGGGCAAACTGAGGAGCCCAGGCGGAATATGCATAGTTTGTACCGCAAGCCAAACTGACTACTGTGGCAGCAGCGACCGCTAATAATCGTTTCGTCCGATGCGAGGATTCGTCCATGCTGAGAGTTGTGAGAGGGAGAGAAGCTGACCGCGCAGCTGTAGGAGGTGCGCTTAAGGGTTCATCGCGGGAAGGCGTCTAGATATGCTCGATGAAGAGAGCGTCAGCAAGTAGGAATAGGCAAATGTTTACAGAGGAGCAACAGTTGGATTGTTTGAGAGTTGTTGAGCTTGAAGATACGCACGGTTCGCCATGTCTGGTACGGGCATAGCCGTGATCGGAACCGGATCAGTCCCGATATTTTCCAAGCACTTGAGCTACAACATGGCTTAGTCACCCTCTACAGCCTCGCCTCGTCAATAAGGCTGAGATCTCAATCGAATGACAAAATAAATGGTGTACCCTCATTTTGGCTTCTTTGGCTCTCGTCTGCTATATTCTAGTGATGAACCCTTCATATCCCATCGATTATATAGAAAATGCTAAAAAGTTATTTTATCAGACAGGAATTAGAGAGTATGCTGCTTATAAGGTGCGTTGGTGGACGTCATATTCGATGAGAGCATGCCATTTATTTTATCATTCTCCCACCGCAGAACAATAGGAGGAGGCAGTGGCAAAATCTCTATATAGTACATAACAATAAAAATGACATTTCTATAATCCTATTGCTAAACTGCAAGTGAGCTTTGAGCACAGAGCCAAAAAAAACATAGCCAACTGTATCATGCGATGAAGCAAAAACTCATGATACAGCCCCTACCCTCGGTGGGTAGGAGGTGTATCATGAGGAAAAGCCCGGTGGCTTTTATCTCGATTCTGGGGTCGGGGGATTGGGGGGGATCTGGGGATTATAATCCCCAGTGACTCCCCCAGAATTGAACCGTCGCCTTGTAAGAGGCTGGAATTATCAATGTGTATTGTATCAGAGCCCATTAGGGCTAGCGCCGTATTCCAACATGCACACAAATTTGATCCAAACGAGAGCCTCACTCGCACGCCTGTTTGTGTCTTGGGAAATGTTCCCTACTTTGCGTATATATGGAGGACTGTCTTGACTTCCCTCAGGATTCAAATCCTCCTACTTATCATCTTAAAATCGAATCCAAACGTTCGTTGAGGATAAAATCACAATCAAGCTCTTTTTCTAGTAGTTTTAAATAGCACTTAGGCAAGGCAAGCACTTTATCTTTCATTGCTAGACACACAACCTCCAACCAACCGCCATAGCACACTAAAAGCCTGCTCAGCATGTCCTCACTATAACTTCGATTTGAGAAAAAAGTGAGCGTTTGATCACTCAAATCTCCCTCGGTGGAACGTAATCATTTTCTGTGTACACATTTTCACGATCTTCTAGAACTAGGTCTAAGATAGCCAGATAGGCGAAATAGCATCCAAGCTGCGTTCCCTAACGATGCTTTATACTCAGTCAGCTCAAATTGATAGCCTTCGCATACTCATAACGTACTCGTTGACGCAAGGTCTGCCAGTCCAAACATGCCTAACATTGCCCTCTTCATCTCCTTTGAAGACACTGAAAGCAGGCTCCTGCCCATGCACCGCTCGCTAATCACCAATATCATCATCCGCCTTGGGCTCGACGTTCATATCCATTTAAAGTCATTGATGAATGAGGAGAGCATGCAAAGGTTTTTCCATCCACGTCTACATGCATACCTGTTCAACTTCGCAGTTGGGCGTTTGGCTACAACGACAAGATTCACGTACTGCTCGATGTGTTTGGCGTACGCATTGAGCGCATCGACGATGGCGGCACACATGCTGCATGGCTCATCGACTTCGACGCCGAACTTGAGGTTGTAAACAACAAGAGAGCGGTCTGCAGTAACGAGTTGAGTGAGCTGCCCAGTGCTGTATCTGTTGGTGGCGACGCAGAATTCGTAGTCGCGCATGATGGCGCCGGTGGGGAGAGCGCGGCGCTTGGCGGCTATGGCTTCCATGCGGTTGCACAACTCGAGTTCGTCTTGAGGGGCCCATTGCGGGCTTTGATGTATTCCTCACTGTCTCCTGGTGGCCAGCTGCTGCTGAGGTCTGGCTTGCTCATGGTGTGATTGTCAATGAAAGTCGAAAAGAATGAAAAGACGCTTTGGTTGCGCCGGTAGACAAAGTCGCTCCCTCACGTCAGGCTTGGCGGCAAATGCACCATTCCGAGACGCCATTGGAACGCGCAGTTCCAGGGCGCCGTTGATGCATGAATATTGTAAACAAGTAGCGTCTGTAGGCATGAACAGGCCAACTGAGTTGACGTCGGCAGTCGTCAGAAAGGCTGTGTAAGAATATGTTGATCCAACACAGAATGTGGCTATTGACGTAGACTATTCCGGAAGTTGTGTTACATGTATATTTGTAAATCGAATCGTAAATCATATACAATGCTAGATATGTTGAAGAATGGGAAGGCCCAGATATGTATATGCTTGGAACAGTTCAAATGCGCGTCTATGACATGTGGCTTCGACTTCGTTTAGCCAATTTCGGTGGCAGCCTTTTGAAATATCAGTAAGATACTCTGTTGTTGCGTACAAGACCAAATTTGCATACGCCACAGCCTTCCAAATTCGAATTGATGTATCTTACTTTTTGACAGCGGATCCATTTACTGAGGGAGCTTTGGCGGAACGTTGCTTTGACATGGGAAGTACAAAAGGGTCTGTTGACGAAAGTTCCTTGACGGCGTCTTCTTTGTGAGTACCATATAGAGCCCTCTTTTTGGGCCTATTTTGTAGTTTTGTTATTTGTACAGGACTGTTGGCTTCGAGCTCTTTTGGTGGAGAGGACAGTCTTGAGCTGGTCTCTACACCGTTTGGTTTATTCTGTTCAGGTTCAGATCCTACACAAAGTCAAAACGGAGTTGTGAAGGAAGTTCAAAAGTGAAGAAAAGCATACCATTGATATGTGGGTGGTGTCCTGTGTCGTGACTATGAAACTCGTGAGCGTCTCCTTCAGTAGGATCCTCTATAGTGACGCCTCCAGTGCCTCTCTTGATGGCATCTACGAGTTCAATTCCAAAATCAGGACTAATAGCAAAGCATTTGCGATAGCTTTCAGCATTTTTGTCGCTCTCAGGGTGTAAAATTTGACGAGCCGCAATCCTGGTCATGAGAGTACGGAATGGGGAGCCAACTGGACTGCGTGTGTATATATCGGCCAATTCGCTACTGTCTGGCACCAGTCCTGCTTCGTTTAAACCTTTGCGATATTGGTCGATAGCTTGATTCATGAGATGTGGCATTTGGAACTTGTGGCACAATATATGTAATCTTTGGCACGCATCCACGTATGCGTACTTGTCCTGAGAATCCGGGATGTTGGAGACATCATCCAGCTTGCCTTGATAGAACCATCTGACCAGCAATTCAAACCCTGCAGGGTCCTCGTCGGGTAAGTTCAACCTGAATTTCGCATTGTCATCCGAATCTCCCATGGATAGAGCTGAAACAAGAGCGGAAGTTGATGATGTTGATTGAGCTTGTAACTCATGCTGAAAATACTCCGAGTGATATATTAAGAGATTGCGGTGCAGTTTCCAGTGGCGTTGTTCTTGACCAACGTATACGTCAACTGTAGGACCTGAAAGTAGCCTGCATAACATTTCTTAGTTTTTGATTCTACAAGAAGAAGTACGGTGGTAAATATGCAAGACACCAGGGGCTCAAAAGAGTACATACTCAGCATATTGCTTTGCAGTGACGTCGAGGACGCTTTTGCCGTCCATGTCAAGCCGCCAACGTTTGGAGTTGGGATAGCCAAAGTCGCGATAATATACGGGAGTTACAGGCTGTTGAGCCATACAGGCAGGAGGAGACAATAATCATGCCGGTACTACTCTAATAACTTTGATGAGATCATTGTGAACTCAAGCTTGGAAGAATTGGTCTTCATGGATCGCACTGACATCGCGAACGCAACGACTAACGAGTTTCATTTTGGCGCTAGCCGGGTTGACCCGCAGCACGTGTACGCTTTGACCACGTGCAGCGCGTCGCGGAGCCTGGGAACGCGTTTTTGACGCGTCGGACAAGTGATTTCTCAATTCTAGCAACTCAACAGGTCCCACCTTGCACCGAATCCCCATAGGCACACTCAAGAGCAGTCAATGAGCCTGGCTGATGTCGTTTGGAATTCCCTCTGATTTCTCATCCTCATTCGATCCTGCCATCCACCTCCACTCCGAATCCACAGATCCCATACCAAATACCTCCTTTTCTGAAGAGATAGCAGCTCTTGATCAACAAACCGCGGAAGATTTTGAGCAAAAGACAAAAGACGGAGTAGTTATTCAGCATCGTGCCTGGCATTCAGTTGAGGCGTTTCTTAGCGAAGACGATCATCTTGTTGGTTAGTTCTTTGGGCAATCTTTCCACAGTCCACGTTCTGATCCCATACAAGTGACGCCTACCAAAGCAGAACGAACTGCCCTAGTCACCTCATCCCCACCAACGACTCGTCGAATTATCATGTCTGTTTTAGAGACACAAGGAGTAGTGGACCAAGACGCGTCAAGAAAACGAAGAAAGCTTGACCAAGATTATTCGCCCTTGAGACCCATCACAAACAATGTGCGATCAATTGCAGGATTCGCGCTCGATGAGGACTCGGAAGACGAAGATGAAGAGCCGGTTGAATACACGCACAAGTCGCCACCGAAGCCTGGCGAGCCTTTGGATATAGAAACACAGGAGAAAAACGCTGGCCAGACCTGCACAGACTTCGAAGACATCGATGCTCTTGAACAGGAGGCGACAATCCTCCAGCCAACTAAGACTTCAGGGCGCCACGAACTCTTGACCGCGGAATTATTCTCAGGACGCAAACATTATATCGGAGTCCGTCGTAAGGGTGTCACAGAAACCTATGAACGAATTATTGCTGCGAGATCGACGACAACAGCTGGACGAGCGACTCGATCCTTCTATGGAATTGAGATTCATGATCTTATGGACGAGATTGAGAAAGAGAAGAAGGATGCCGAGGCCCTGGAGCAAATTCGACAGGCAGTGGCAGTGGTTCCAACAGTAGAAACTTCCTCGGTGAAAAAGAGCAGCAAGGCACCTCGATTGTGGACTGAAAAGTATCGCGCTCGAAAATTCACAGATCTTGTTGGCGACGAAAGAACCCACCGGTCCGTCTTACATTGGTTAAAGAGCTGGGATCCAATCGTTTTTCCAGGAGCAGCGAAAAAGTCTACCAAACCCAAGCATAACCACAGTAACAACCAATGGGATGAGGATGCCAAACAGCACCGAAAAGTACTGATGCTTACTGGTCCACCAGGGCTTGGAAAGACAACATTGGCCCATGTGTGTGCTAAGCAAGCCGGATATGAAGTCCAAGAGATCAATGCAAGCGATGAACGCAGCAGTCAAGTTGTAAAAGGTCGTATCCGAGATATGGTTGGGACTGAAAATGTTCGTGGCGTCAGTCTGACTGCTGCAAATGGTGAAAAGAGTCGCAAAGCTGGAAAACCAGTCTGCGTAATTGTGGATGAGGTTGACGGCGTTGTTGGTGGAAGCGGCGCTGGAGGAGACGGTGGCTTCGTCAAAGCACTGATTGATCTCATTAACTTGGACCAGAAGAACTCAAACTCGACATCATCGTCAGACGGATCCGGAGCTCCCAAAAAGAAGAAGAAAGGTGATCGCTTCCGACTACTCAGACCTCTGATTCTCATCTGTAATGATGTTTATCATCCTTCTTTACGCCCTCTTCGCCAAAGTTCTTTTGCCGAGATCATCCACGTTCGCAAGCCTCCACTCCAAATGGTTGTCTCAAGAGTTCATTCGATCTTCGAGCGTGAAGGCATCGCTTGCGATCTGGATGGCACTCGTCGACTCTGTGAGGCAACATGGGGCGTGGGCAGCAAAAAGGAATCGTTTCGTAGTGGAACTGTCGAAGGAGATATCCGAAGTGTCCTTGTTGTTGGCGAATGGGTTGCCGCTCGATGGCGTAGCTCTTGTCTGGTCGACCCAACAGCGCGTGTGTCCAAAAAATGGATTGAAGAAAACATCCTTTCTGAAGTCTCCTATGGAGGTGGTGCAGCACGCAGTCTTGGTCGAGGCGGGTCCAAAGAAGTAGTAGATCGTGTCTTCCAGGAAGGCGCTGGATTTCCAAAGACAGCAGACAACTCATTAGCCAAATCCGATAACTTTCAAAAGGACGGTGTCATAGGAGTCACCGAAGCTGCGAAGCGAAGAGCTATGGGTCGTCTTAGAGAGATGATTGATGCCAGCGGAGAGCATGAGAAGATCATAACAGGCAGGTCAATTGAGATCTTTTCCTATCCCTACTAATACGAGACAGATTGCTTCTCCATCTACCCCGATAAGCCAATGCAAGACGACAACTTCCTCAGCAAACCAAACGCCGCATACGAATGGTTGTACTTCCACGACTTCCTCTCCTCTCAACTATTTCACTCACAAGAATGGGAACTTGCCCCTTACCTTTCCTCCTCCATACTGGCCTTCCACAACCTCTTTGCCAGCTCCATGCCACGCCACGCTCACGACAACAAATTCACCAAAGACGAGCCCGATCCATCCACACCATTCTCCGGCCCAGCAGCGCCCTACCTCGTCTCAGAATCCCTCAAAGCCAACACTGCTGCCATTACCGCCCTACAATCCAACCTATCTCTTCCTCTTGCCCGGCTCTATCGCGCTCGCGATGTCATCGCCTCAGAGCTCCTACCTTATACGCTACGTCTACTAGCACCTGACGTCAAGCCCGTAGTCATCCACACATCAACTAGCGCAGGTGCACGTTCCGCCCCAACAGCCAGTGTCCGCCGTGCCGACGAGAAGGAGCGCGTGAATCGCGCAGTCGAATGCATGTCCGCCACAGGCGTACGATTCGAGCGCAGCAAAGTAGAAGACGATGGACGCAACAAAGGCGGCTGGGTATACCGTATGGAGCCCGGACTCGATGCGTTGGGTACCTTTGCCTCGCTGAAGAGCAAAGGCGAAGGAGTACGCTATGCAGTACGACAAGTGCTAGAAGGCGAGTGGCGTCGGCGTGCAATCAAGCGAGCTTCCTCAACGATCGGTGCAGGTTTAGTAGAAGGCAAAGTCTTGAAGACCAAGGCCGAAGAGGTGGCAGAGCAAGATGCTAGAGATAGAAAAGCGGTGAAGAGAGACTTCTTTGGACGCGCGTTCAAGGAGCCAACGGGAGAGGAGGCGGAGCGTCAAGCGAAGGTTGTGGTGTTGTCGGACGTGAATCGCGTGTGGGTCAGTTTTCACGAAGGCTATTCGAATGCTGTTCGACGGCCTATTACCGTGGAGGAGTTTATGAGGGGATTGTAGCATTATGTACGTAATGAAATCCAAATATGATCATAATAACTGGTGTAGGCCGATGATATATCTTAGCAAAACTCCTATGTCGCTGCCTCATGGTTTTCGACAACCCAGTACATCTTCACACGAGTATCAAGAGGCCGCCGCATACGCTCAGTAATGTTGATGCCCAAATCCACCGTGCTCTTTGTTTTGCGCTGCTGAAACTGGTCGATGTAGCAGTATTGTTACTGCTAATATAAGCTGTAGCCGTTGAAAGAGGGAAGTTCGTAATAGTGAAGTTAGTAGATGTTGGGCAGCCTCGAGTAAGTGTCACAGGACCAGCGGGATCAGGAATGGTGGTAGGCAGATAATTGATGATCACCGGCTCGACTGTTCGCTCCGGATGATTGAAAGTGGTCGTCAACGTTAGGTCAATGTTCGTTGTTAAAAACGAAAGTGAATATGTTCTGGCTCCGTTTGTATTCCAACACTCACCGCCTGGGCCTAACACTGCTAAGCCGGTCGCTGCAGCACCGCTTGCGAACGGAGTTGCTGTCAATTCCACATATTTCAGAACACTGGCCGTAAGTGTATGGTCAGAGTAGAGTTGCGTGGTGAGAGATTGCTTACTTGTCTGTGTAGTTGTAGATGTTGGGTGACATTACGAACGGAAGAGCTTCAGCGTAACGAAAGCCCGCTGGGTCGATGGTATACGTCTTTTGGTATCTGCTTCCTCCGCTGTTCTCACAGTCAGGTTCACCAGTGGCTGAAGGCTCACATTGCGAAACGAAAGTTGTGGTCGTGCCAGACTGCAATCATTAGCAAAAGGCTACTAATTCTAAATGCTAGTTTATGCCTACAATACCGGCAATTGAAGCAGTCATCGGTTTGTAAGTGTTGATCCATGATACCGCGTCCCCAAGTATCGGAAACCAGGCTGAAACTATAGATAGGCTCTGTACAGCGGCAGCCATGCTCGATGTTGATTACCTATGCGTTGCTGATTTGTTAAGGTCAACACTATTTGGAGCCCGTGGACTGAAAGCATCTTTCAATAACATACTCGATCTCATGGCGACAAACAGGTACCCTGTCGTACTGTGCCACTTAGTCAGGGGCCCGAATGGGCAGGTAGTAGTGACGAGTCAAGCATCTTGAATCTTTCCTAACCTTGAAAACCTGGAGTATTGGGCCATCGTTACCTCCTAGCTTGTGAGACACTTTCTTCCTGAAAAGCGTTGACAGAAAGGGGATGTAGATGACCAAGTTGACCTGGAAATGTAGAAAGGTGAACAATATATGACTCTCATCCGGAAGCAGGTAGCCTTCATAATAACCAGAGACGAGACATACCGCAACGCAACCTGTTGGATAGAAATGCTTCAATTGATCTTATACTCTTTTGAATTTCAGATAGGCAGCCAATATCAGATTCGTTCATTGCTCATATCTTATGGAATATACCAAGCTCAAACTTTTTAGCATGCGCCATGATCCTCTTAGTCCAGTCCGTCATTGGATCCAATGGCTGGACTTCAGAACCCAGTTTGTTCCCTTCGTCAAACTCATACAGTGCTATATAGGAAGTCGCTTCTCCTTCACCCCAACCTTCCTTACTGGGGTTCTTCGCGTGCACGGCGAGCTTGTATCTCGTTGAGCGTCGCCAGCCTGGCTCAGATCGGAATTGAGGCAGATGCTCTTGACGCATATAAGCATCATAGTCATCCTCCTTGCCCTCTCCTGGTCCTACACCAGCCCAAAGCAAAGCCGGATAGAACTCTTTTCATAAGTTAGTGCCTGAAATTTGATATATAGTGATATAATACAACATACCTTTTTGTCCACTGCCTTCTGGATCTGTCTGTATTTTCTTATAGAACCGTATCTCCATGTTCACAAAGTCGTGAATATCTCCTCCTCCTGGCAACATCTTGTGCTTGAACGGAATGTTTTTGAACCTTTCTGACGCTATGACTGAAAGATCATCGACCTCGTATATCACAAGATATTTTTCAGTGGCTTTGGAGCTGGCGTTACGGAATCGAGTCGCTCGGCTTACGCCGCCAGTGGCCAGGACATCCGGAATATGGACTTCATTGTACCATTTATTAAAGGCCTCGTCGGAAAGTTCAGAAGGCTTGATGATATGAGATGCGGATATGAGAATGCCTGGTCCTGAGAGCGGTTCTGCCATGGTCACTGTTTGAAAGTCAGTTTTTTTAGGTCGAGGAAAAGAAAGTGCTATGACTTCGAAGCTTTATACTGATGATGATAACTTGAAATTCGAGGAGTGATGGTAAAAGGTACATGTAATATCCTCTAAGGGGATAACATTTGCCGCTAGTCCTCCAATGTGGTTGATCCCTGAAGCATCAACTTTAACAATACTACTAAACAAGCAATCTTGATCCGTGACACTGGATTTTTGTCTACGACTACTAAGAAAGAAGTCTGCGACGTTTTGAAGCGGGCTCCTGGGATGTTGCACCGCGCGCTGCATCAAGCGAAGCCTTCACCTTGCCCATCTCAAACTCGCCATCGTCATTTTTACGCAGTCTATCATCCTGAAAATACGGCAAAAGCATGATCCATTCCGGCTCGATGACAGTGACAATCTCCAAGTATTGCTTCTCCTGCCATCCTTGAGAAAACTCGCCGAATACAATCCATTCATGGCAGGCGTTTAGCTGCGCACAAATAGGGTGAAGCAAAGCCGGACAGTTGTCATGAACAGTTCTGTAGACATCCAGACTCTCGTGAATCGCCGACTGCGTGTGAAATGCATTTGCCAAAGCTTTGCGGATGTTTAGGCTTCCCTCACTCCCAAAAGGGTTGCGCGGGTGGAACTCCCAGCCAGGCAACTCGGCCAAGCGTCTTTCGAGCCGTAAGCGAAGCCTCACGACTTCATCTAGGGTAGGTATCTTTGCAGAGAAGGCGCGAGGCGCACCACTTTCCACATTGTTAGTAGTGATATAACCCTCGAAATTAGCGATCTTACCTGGTCCATGTTTTCATTGCTGGCCATGGTGATTGAGATATATTTCTGGAATACCCAGAGATAGAAGAGATGGTCTGACTTATGAGTTCCCAGCTCGAGTACAGCCATTGAAGCAGCAGCAAGAAAGCCTTGAGGAGACGTGAAAATGGATTTCTGGACACTGAAGATGGCTGCGAGATCCGCCATATCTTCTCCGCAATTGAACTGCTCGGTTGCAAGAAAGATGGCTCCAGACCAGATTGGCTGTATAGGTAAATTTGTGGCGAAATGGCCAGTCTGAGTCAACTTATAATCGTCGTCGATGAAGTTCCTACGTCAACAATTAGCAGCGCCCGTCATGATGCTGATATATACCTAGCTCACAAATCTCGCAAGTCCCTATAATTTCGCAAAACCAGTTCTGGTTCTGGTTTTAGGATCCAGTCAAAAGAAAGGAAGGTGCTGAATCCCATCGAATGAAGCAATAGGATATGAGCCTTAAGATCCTGGTACATGATGCAAGGCAGTGGTAATGACTCGACACGATCAAATGCCTTTTCGGTGTAAAACCGATAGCATACCCCATCTTGTGTGCCAGTACGGGCCGCACGACTGGCTCTCTGTTCAGCAGTAGCATTAGAGATGACGGCTCTCAGCGTGAGGTACAGACCATGACGAGGGCGGTAAAATGCTATGTTCTCAAAGCCAGTGTCTATGACATGAACTATGCCGGGGATCGTCAAACCTGTTTGAGCAATGCTACTCGCAACGATGCATTTGCGTTCAGGCCGCTGCTCCCAACATAACTGCTGTTCCTGAGAACTCAGCTTCAGGGTTGGTAAACTACTTAGTCTACTCTATTATTAGCTAATACTAGTACTAGACTAGTTTTTTATTTTCAATACTAGTACTAAATAGTATTAGTATACTCTAGGAATAGTTAATAAATAGACTAGTATTTTCTAATACTAGTTACTAACTAGTAATAATACTATTATAATAACTAGTATTTACTATTATTTAATACTAGTTTTTTAAATCTAATAAAAACTATAGTATTTAAACTAGCTAGTTATATAGATTTTAATACTAGTTTTAGTTTTCTTTTTAGACTAACTGTTCTAGGATAAAGTTTAAATTTAGTATTTTTTTAATATTATTTTAGTATTAAAGTTAATTATATAGTCTAGTATTAAGTAAAATAAGCTAAAATTTAGATACTAGGCTATTAGATTTATAAGAAATAAGAAAAAAAATAAATTAGAGCTATATTTAGTAATTATATATTAGAACGTTAAAAATACGTTATTAAGAACATAAAGTTATAGAGATAAATTATTTAAATAAGATAAGAAAGAATAATAAAGGTAAAAAGATAAAATATAGTAGTTTTACTATAAATCTATATATATTTAGACTCGTTATTTTATAAGGAGTCTAACTATAGTATTTTTAGCTAAAAATACTAAGTATATAAAAAGTTATAGAGGTTTCTAGATTAATAAAATATTAAAACTATTATATTTTATAAATATATAGCTATTAAAGCTATAATAGTAGAATATTATATTATATTATTATACTAATATATTATAGTAAATATATAGTATATAGTAAAGCTAATTACTAGTCTTATTTAGGCTTAATACTTAAGTTATAAAAAATATCTATATATATTATTTTATTTAATTATTTACGTACTAAGCCTAAATAAGAAATAAATTCTATATTATTATAAACTATAGACTCTAAGGTACTTATAATATACTTTAAATTTATTATATCTAGTATATATATTATAGGTTAGATAATAAAGAGATAAGTTATATTGTAAGCTTACTAAATAGGAAAGTAACTTAGAGAGAAAGAAGAGTTAAGAGACTCTTTAATTAAGGTATTTATATATAATAAGGGTAGCCTAAATAGGTATAGCTTTAGGAAGTTTAATCCTTAATATTACCTCCTTTATTTAAAAAATTCTAGCTAAAATACTAAGTTAATTATAAGATTCTAATCTTATCTAGCTATATCTAATACTTATTATTCTTATAATTTATAATAAAGCTTTTATTTATAACATATAGATCTATATATTTACTTTTAGGTATAAAATATAAAGCTTAGATTATTAACTATTAGTTTTATACTAGTATTTTACTTATTTTAGACTAAATTCTAGGTATAAGGCCTCTTTCTTAGTATATAATATTAGTTCTTTTTAGTTATAATCCTATAAAGGTTACTTAATTAGCAAATTATCTTATTTATACTTAGTTAAAGCTCTATTATAATATTAAGGAATAAGATTAAAAGAACGTAACTATAGTTAAGTTACTATACTTCTACTTATATATTTAGAGAATATAAAGTAATATTATTCTATAGAGTTAACTATTCCTCTTTTATTATACTTTAAATAAGCTTCTTTTCTTCTAATTAGTCTTTATTAAGTTTCTTCTTCTTTACCTAACTAATTAATTAATTAAGTAAGTTATTTATTATAATAGTTATAGCTTTACTAACTATATAGAGATAGCTACCCTAATTATTAATACTTTTAACTATATTATTAGCTTTAATAATTATATCCTTATTACTATTGCCTCTACTTATATATTTATTATTAATTATAATACTTCTTTACTTTATCTACTTACTACGTATAAGGTAACTATATATAAGGCCTACTAGAATGATATAAATAAGAGCCTTTACCTTTTTAACTAAGTTTTATTTTATTATTAGAATAATATTATTTATAATTCTTATTCTTATCTACTAACTACTTTTTAATATAAGAAGGTATATATAGTTATTAACTACTATAATCTATAAAACTATACTTTATTTAAGGTACTTTATATTAACTAGACTATATATACTTCTTTAGCCTTTTTTAATTTATACTAATATATTTATAGAGTAAAGCCTTTTATATTATAGCTAACTATTTTCTTAACTTCTTTAATAATTATCTTAACTTATTAAATGCCTCTCTTAAAGGGTTTATTAATAATTTATAACCTAACGTTTATAGTATTATAATTTATTAGAATTCTCTTAGTATAATTTAATTAACTAGTAGCTAGGCTAGTTATCTTAAAGCCTTAGGTATTTATTATATAAGTATTCTATAATTCTCTACTAAAAATAAGTAAAATAAGACTTATAAAAAGTAGTATTATACTTATTATATTAGCTATTCTAATTTAAAGAATTAGCTATAATATATAGGTTATATTTAGCTTCTAGGATTTTATAATAATATATATTTAAACTATATTTATAATAATAATATTAGCTTAGCTAAGAAGTATCCTTATAATAATAAGAAGGAAGTTACTAAAGAGGATAAGAATCTTCTATTTTTAATTATCTACTTTAGTCTTTCTATACCTTAAGGTACTAATTAGGTTTTTCTTTCTTAGTAGTAGAAATTTATTAAGCGTATCTTATTTCTTTAATTTTCTTATATTTTTATAATTTTCTAATTTTATTTAGTAAGAAAGAGAGTCTTAATATAAATAAAAGAAAAGTATTTCTATATATAGGTTATAAATAGTACTTCTAATTATATCTCTATAAAGTTAATTACTATAATAAGAAAGCTAGTTTTTAATCTTAGTTATACTTAAAGAATAGACTAGTTTAGTACTAATCTTCTATAATTATCTTATATATACTTTATCTTCTCTATTTACTTTATATAAGCTTTTAACTATTTAATAAAGTTAATTAGTTTTTCTATTATATTTAGATAATCTATCTATTTAATAATATAGATTATATAGAGTTTACTCTTTATTATCTTCTTATATTTTTTAGCTATAATCTCTTCTACTAGCTACTCTTCTTATTCTTCTCTATCTAAGTCTTTAACTAAGATTAGTAGTAGATAAAAATTATTAGCGTCTTAACTTAGGAATAGGTTATTTATTACTAGTCTAAGTAGATTAATATAGAATTTCTTAGTTCTTTATAGTATATTTAGTATAATTATATATAAGCTTACTATCTTTATAACTTAGAACTTAGAGTAATAATAATTAAATTTCTTCTTTACTTATTTAGTCTTAATATTCTTTAGGTCTAGCTAAACCTAATTACTAACTTTATACTTAGGTATTTAGATCCTTATTTAGTTAGCTTATTTCTATATTTTTTCTTAAGTAAAAATTATAGTATCTTAAGCCTATTCTATAGCTTTTAAAATTATATAAGTAGCTTCTTCTCTTCTTTCTTTTAAAGTATCTTTTTATTTAGATAAGAAAGCTTACTTAAAGAAGTCTAAGAAAGTAAAGTTTTTAAAGCTATAGGATAGAAAAAAGGGTAAGAGTTTTATTATAAATAAACGTTATAAGTTAAGTATAAGTTAAAGTATTAATATTAGTAAAAACTAGTTTAATTATATATAATTTATATATATTTATACTTTAGCTTTAATATCTAAGTTTTATTATTCTATAAAGCTATTTATCTAAGAGTAAAATATAGTTAATAATTATAGCTCTATTTATAGTAGTAT
This sequence comes from Microthyrium microscopicum, assembly GCA_010405405.1. Taxonomy (NCBI): domain Eukaryota; kingdom Fungi; phylum Ascomycota; class Dothideomycetes; order Microthyriales; family Microthyriaceae; genus Microthyrium; species Microthyrium microscopicum. The sequence goes on along the minus strand of MU004241.1, from coordinate 638,048 downwards.
ATAAAACTTTATCTAAAAGTCTTTTAAAAATACTAGGTTATAATTATAAATAATTACGTTAAGAATATTATAAAAGAAATAGATATATTATAAGAAAATAGTTATAACGTCTTTAACTTCTCTTTAAGTAAGGAAGATTAAGATTACTTCTTTACTTAGCTAATTAGTAATAATTATTAAGATTATATATTTATTTAATAGAGAAAGGTTTATTATAAAATCTATAAATAGTTTTTACTATTATTAGCTTAGGATAAGTAAAGGCTTTAAGAAGCCTCTTTTCTATTTATAACTAACCTTTAATTAGCTATATATACTATAATTTCTTATAAAACGCCTTATATTAGCTATAATTCTAAGCTAGAAGAAGTATAGCTATAAAGCTTAGTAAGTATCTTTATAGCTAAAATAGCCTTAAGTTAAGAATATATAAGCTATTTATAGTATTACTATTTATAAAGGTTTTAGATTTAAAATCTATAGTTATCTTTTCTAGTAAAGATAATCCTTACTATTAATTAAGTAGTTAGGAATAAAGATCTTAATACCTATAATTAATAGGGAAAACTTTTATCTACTAGCTTTAATTATCTAATAAGTTACTTAATAAGTATTATTAACCTATACTACTTTATTCTACTAAGTTACTAATAGTTTAGAAATATTTAGTATTAGTAGTAATAAGCTAGGGATTAAAGCTTTATTAGCTAGTAAAGTCTCTACTAATTTATCTTTAACTACTATAAGAAGAGTAATAATATAGATAGATAAGGCTTATAGTAGTTTAAGTAATTAATCTCTTTAGATATAAAGTAGTTAAAAAGTTCTAGCCTAAATCTTCTTATTAGCTATATTCTAAGGTATATTTTATTTATAATAAGAAAGACTATTTACTATACTATTTTATAAGCCTAGTTAGTACTTAATTATTATATTATACTTTATAAGTTTAATAGATTATTAGACGTACCTTTCTATAAACTTCTATAGTTTTATAAAATACTTTAGGTTTTTATAATTAAATATTACTTTAAACTTTTTTACTACTTATAGCTCTAAGTCTTATTCTTCTAAAGTAAGTATAATTATAAGTATCTCTTTATTATAGATTAAGTAATTACTTTAAGTAGAGTTATACTTTTTAGAGAAATAAGCTACTAGTTAAAACTTACTTATCTTATCCTTTTATACTAATATAGCTCCTAAAGAGTAACTAAAGAAATTAGTATAGATAAGAGTTTCTTTATTATAGTTAAATAAGGCTAGTATTTAGTTAATAGTAAAGAGCTATTTTAGTTTCTTAAATATAGCTCTTTCTAAGTCTTTAAATAAGAAGAGAACGTCCTTTTAAGTAAGTTAAATAAAAGGTTTTATAATTATTTAAAAGTTTAGTATAAACCTATAATAGTATAAGGAGCTATTAGGCGCGATTAGGCGAGCAGAATATAGCTAGTATTATAGAATCTACGTACAGAGAGAGAAAATCTAGAGATAAAGCTATAGATACGAAGATATAAGGCCTAAAAGATCCTTAAATATACTAACTCTAAATAAGATAAAGAAATCTTATCTATAGAATTAGATCTCTAAATCTAATACTAAAATACTAAACCTATAAAGATTCCTTATATAACTCCTCTCTTCTAAAATAAATCTTTTAAACTATTTTAATCTATTTTATTCTAAACTAAGCTAGGCTAGTCTAGTCTAATCTAGTTTAATCTATATAAATACTAAACTCCTTTATATATATTACTACTAAGAGACATATAATACGTTATCTACTAACCCTAATAACTATTAAAATCTATTAATAAAGATAAGAATATCTATTTAAGATAGTTTATAGTATCTAATAATCTTAATAATAGCGTTATTAAAAACAAACTAAAAACAAGGAGTATAAAACTATAAAAATAAAGTACTTTTATACTACGTAATCTTAATCTATAAGTAAATTATTAATATTATAATCTTCTTCCTAGTTAAGCTTTAGTAGCTTCTATGAGAAATATAAACCTAATTTATTAAGATATAAATAATAAAACTCTAAAATAGTATTAAGTATATTAAGCACGTTCTACTATAATTACTAACTCTTATTATAATAACTATTCTACTTAATTCTATATTTAAAGACTTTACCTTTACTATGGCCTTTCTATTTACTATTAATAATAGCGTCTACAAGCCATTCTTCTTCTTTACCTTTAATTTTGCTAATAATAACTAATAAAGGGTTAACTTCCTTAAAAAGCTTAGCCTCATTATTAATAAGATATAATAATTAAGCGTAAAATACTAAATATATTTTTATTAACTTAAATAGATCTAATTTATAAGTAATATTATTAATTTTATAAAGAACTTTAAATAGTCCTACGCTCTTATTATTAAGCGTTTTTAAAGGATATATTATATTATAATTATAAACGTTAAGACGAACTTAATCTCCTAAATATAAATTAGGTACTAAACGCTAATACTTATTAGCATAGAGCTTTTACTATAATTACGCCTATACTAATTATTTCTTTAAAAATTAGTATAACTTCTCTCTACTATCCTAAATATAGTCTACTAAGGCAACTTCCTTATAAGCTACTATAGATTTATATAAAGCCTTAAATAATAGATAATAAGCTAATTCTAATTCTAATTTTAATAGAAAGCTGTTCTAGGCCTTAAATAATATAAACCTAGTAGTAGTACTTACTACAAAATTAACTACGAACTTAGTAAAGAGTAATAATAAGGCCTAATTATCTTAATTCTAGTTAATAAATAAGCGTAAGTACTATTTAAGTATAGTAATTAAAATTTCTATAATTCTATTTATCTTAAAATACTAAGCTATACTTAGTCTTAAAGTAACGCTAATACGCTTATAAAGGTAGCTCCAAAATACTAATATAAACTAGATTCCTTTATCTAATAGAATAAAATCTAGCTAACTATAAAGCTTCTAAATATAGTTAATAAATATAATAACTATTATTTTAACTAATAGATTAAGAAAAGTAATAAATCTCTAAGATTATATAAGGTAATTAACTATAACTATAATATAATAATAGATAATTCCTTAATATATATATTTTAGTAAGAAGATAATAAAGTTAATAGAAATATTTAACTAAGCATAATCTAGTAGTAGAAAGAATCTTAATAAACTTTATTTCTTTTAACGTATAGGTTTAGTAAAGATATAGTAATAGCTCTTAATAAAAGTCTTTACTAACTTTAATATATATAGCTACTAGTAGTTTTATTATAAATAATAATATATTATTATAACTTTTCTATACTCTATTATCTTATATTAATAAGCCTACTTTATAGCTTTATAATATAAATAGGCAATAAAAATAAAGAGCTTTTATTAATAAAATACTATGCTATCTAGTATAGCTTTATAGTTTATTAACTTAATATACTTTTAGTTAAGGATATTAAAAGGTAGAAAGTAGTCTTTTTATACTTTAGCTAGTTAAATTATAATTAATAGCTTATTAACCTTACTTACTTTTATTACCTCTTTTAAGAACTATTTTAGAGTAAAGTTTAAGGATTCCTTATTAACTAGTAGAAAATTATCTAAACTAGCTAAAGCCTTATTTTAAAGGCTTTCTATAATAGGTTCTAAATATAATTTCTCTATTATAGTAATATCTAACTTATCTATTATAATTATAGCTACTTATAAAAGAAATAAGGTAATAAGGTTAATAAGAATTATAGCAAGTTTAATTACTTTTTTTATACTAAATTAGTAGAGAAATAAAAGTAGTTAATATTACTAAGTAATCTATAAATTATTATTACTTTAGAGAAGATCTTAAAAACGTCTTATAAGAGCGTTAGCTTTATTATTAGCTATTCCTAAGTAATATTTAATAAAGAAGTAGAATTATAATAAGAATTTAGCCTATTATATTTAATAGTAAGTAAGCTTCTTTATTTTTATAAATATCTAAAGATTTTAATAATCTAAAAAGACCTTAATAATATCTTCCGTACTAAAGAGCTTAAGTTCCTATTCTTTAAAAGCTTAGATAATAGCTAATAGCTTCTTATTATAGATATTATAATTATATTCTATAAGTATTATCTTCTTAAATAGAAACGTAATAAGTTTAAGATCTCTATTAACGTCTTTTTATAATAGTACTACTATATATGCTTAATCTAAAGTATCTATTTCTACTTAAGTTTCCTTATTATAGTTAAAGTAAATAAAGATAGGAATAAAAGTAAAAGCTTCTTTAAGAGCTTTAAATACTCTTTCCTCTAGCTTCTCTAGATTTTATAAAAAGACTATAATAGCGTCTTTTCTTATAAGATTAGTTAATAGCGCCACTATAGCTAAGTAGCTAAATATAAAGCAATAATAGAAATTAGTAAATCTAAAGAATGCCTAAACGTCTTTTAAGTACGCTAGTTATTCCTATTCTAGTATTACCTAAACCTTAGTAGAATCCATTTTAATACCCTTAATAATAATAATTAGACTAAGGTATTTAACTTCCTAAACGCAAAATTTAGACTTCTTAATATCTAAGAATAAACCTATACGTTCTAATATATCTAAAATAAGATAAATATATATATTATATTCCTCTAATATCTTACTAAAGACTAAAATATTATTAAGGTAAATAATAATAAAATTATTAAGAAATTACATTAATACATAATTAATATAAGATTAAAATGTTTCTAGCCTCTCTATAAGACTAAAAGAAAGGACGTTAAATTTAAAGAGGCTATATTAAGTAAGAAAGGCTATTTTATACTTATCTCTAAGTTTAATCTAAATTTATTTAAATGCTATAATAACGTTAAATTTTAAGTAAAACTTTATATATATTAAATACGTAAGTATTTTATTAATAAAAGGAGAAATATTACTATTCTTAATAGTAATTTTATTAAGTTTATAATAATTAATATAAATTCTAATACCTCTATCTAGCTTACTAATATAAAGTATTAGTATAGTATATTAAGACTTAAAAGGCCCTATAAACCTATATACTAATAATTATTTTATATACTACTTTACTATTAATACTTACTTTAAAGATATTAAGATAGAATAACGTTTTAGTATTTTTATATCTAAGATAAGATTAATAATATAATTAAATTTACCTTAATATAATATAAGAGTATTAGCTCGTTTTAGGTTAAAAACCTTAAAGTATTATTAAAACTCCTCTAAAATAAGCTTTAATATTTCCTCTTATAATATATATAGGCTATCCTACTTATTCTACTATTTAATATAATCCTCTTTAGAGATAATATAAGTAGAAAGATTTATTACTTCTTCGTTATTATTATCCTTATCTATTATTCTATCGTTTTTCATCTTTTTAAAATCTTCTAACTAAAAAGCGTTAATAATAGCATCTTTACGTTTTAAAAGCTTCTTAAATATTATAATAAATATAAACGTAATATTTATATCGTTAAAAAAAGAAAGGTTAATTATATGTCCTTTTAGATCTATAGATATTAAGTAACGTAATATAATATAATTAGTAATATATTGTATACTACTAAAGGTTAAAGTTCTTAATCTCCTATAGAGATTAACTTTATATTAGTCTATCTAAAGCACTCCTAATATTAAGTTATGTAAGGTAACTTCTATAATAAAATAACTAAGCTATTTAACGTAGTAGCTAATATAAATATTAATAAGAGTAGCCTTATTAACTATAGAAATAGACTTACTATTAGTAAGCTTAATAATTTAAGGTTAAGTAAGGTTAAATATTAGTATATTATATTATCTTAAATAGTAAGGATTAATAATACCTATAGTACTACTACTTATATTAATTAGAATACCTATATTAAAATACGCTTTACTATATAAGACGTAAACTTACTCTACTATAGTTTACTAAAATCTAACGATAGGGTCTTTCTTTTTAATATCCTTTAGCTATATTATAAATATAATAGAAGCTAGTAATATATAAATAGCTTAAAAGTATACTAGTATAATATAGCCCTTATAGACTACTTCTTTGTATTTAAGGTACTTAATATAATAATATAAATATTTAATAATAACCTCTTTATTCTTACGAAAGATCTTCTTAGCTTTTTACTTATTAATTTTAATATTAGGCAATTAGGCATTAAGTTAGTTATCTTAACGTTTCTTTTATTTATTTTACACTTTATTCTTATTTAACTTTTCCTTATAGCTTAGTAAAGAAGCATCTAGTTTAATAAATAGTAATTATCTTTATCTTAAGCTTTCTTAACGAAGAGCTATTAATCTTAATATATATATATAAATACTATAACTAGTTAAACAACCTTAGCTTTAATCTTCTAATTAGATAATAGCTCTTAACCCTTATAAGGTAAGTTCTTAATATTAGTATAATATCCTTTTTTATTATAATAAATACAACGTTTCTTAGCCTTTAATACTTAGAATATATCTAAGGATTAAGAAATATTATTATTTTTAGCGTTAGTATTATTTTCTTAATTAGAAGATTAATTATTTTCCTAATATAAGTTATTCTAACGCGGGTTACTATTATTTAGATTTATATTAGTATTTAGTTTATAGTTAATATAATAACTAACGTTATAAAATTAAATATAAAAGGTAGCAAAGTCTTTAATATTATAAGCTACTAAAAGATTTATAAACTTTTTTAAGATTAGATCTTTAAGTTTAAAAATTTTCTTATATTTATTAAATTCTATATCTATAGAGTTAGCTTTAAATTATCTTAGAAACTCTTAAAAAGTCTTAGAATCTTTTATCTTAACTTTAAGTAACTTTAACTAAGCTTTAGTATTCTTAAAATCGTTTTTAGAATAGAAGTAGCTATCTAGATTAGTCTATATCTTATTTATATACTTATATAGATTCTTTAATTCTTTACCTCTTTAAATAATAATAAGGTTATAAGTAGTACTAATAAAGCATTAGTAAATAAACTTAATTTTTTTCTTTTTTATTAAGATATATAAATATATTTTATTATTAAGCAAAATATTAAGTATCTTCTTCTTCTATATCTTATACTTAATTATATTAATTCTAATAAAGTTACTAAGTTCCTTAAAATAAAGATGATTACCTACTACGCTTATAATAGTTAATAATAAAGTTAGATATTATATACCTATAAGTTAAATATTACTTAATACTACTAAATATATAAAATTTAATATATAATAATTTAAAATAATATTATCTTCTAAATCTTTATAATTAATATAGAGAAATAGTACTATAATTAATACTATTTATAGCTATCCTTCTAGTTTAGTAATTTTAGTACATAGTAAGTTAACTAACTCTTAATATTAAAGGTTAGTAGCTTATTTAGTCTCTAGCTTTATAATAGCCTATTATTTAGACTAATATATTATATTTAATTTAATAGCATAATTATATTATAACTAGTTAATATAGACTTAAATATCCTTTATTAAATGTTACTAATCTATAGCTTTATTTTATAAGGTTTTAAATAACTTCTTAAAATAAGTTATATTAAAGTTTAATTCTAAGAGATTCTTTATAATAGTATTCTATACTAATCTTAAAGACTAATAATAAAGAGCTATAGTTTATAATATTACTAGTATAGTATAAAGTTATTTAAAGAAATCTTTAAGGTAGCTAAATTTAATATAATAGTATAAGAAATTACCTCTTTTAATAATAAGGTATTAATTCTATACTAGGTTTAATAAGTCTACTTTATCTTAATAAATTACTAATACTTATTTTCTCTATTTTAGTCTAATACTATATAAAGCCTATATAAATAAAGACTTATTTACTACTAATAAAGCAATATTATAGTTTAAATCTATAAGTATAATAAGTAAATAGGAAAGGAATCCTAAAAAGATATTTAGAGAGTTAAGTTAACTAAGTAGTAAATTTAACTAAAGTTATATATCTTTTAAAAGATATACTTTACTATTATTTAATACTTTTACTATACGTTCTTTCCTTTTAATTACTTTTACTACGAAAAGGCTAATAATCTAAGTAGTACTAAAGGTTAATATCTTTTTCTTTAATTTTAGCTCTTTTATTAACGCTATGATAAGTATTACTTTAAAAGCTTTCTCTACTTCCTAAATATTTATAGTATTCTAACGTAAGAATTTAGTATCTTTATTATTAAAAAGTCTTTTATCTTTTTTAAGTATTAGAAAAAGTTTAATAGTATCTTAAACCCTAAGTAGTTTATATTAAAGAGTTAACTATAAGGTTAATATCTAATTAACTTTTATATCTAATACGACTAATGTAGCCTTTAAGAAACGTCTATATAAGTTATAGAGAAATAAGAAACGCTCTAATAAATAAGATTATAAACGCTTATGTTTAAAGTAAAGAGAATAAGGTAGTGTACTATAATTAACACGCTAGTCGTTCTAATAATCTATAATAATATTATTTCTATTATTATTAGAATTAATCTAATAAAATAATAAATATTTTTAGATAAGAAATAAAGTATATATAAGTAGATAGTAAGTAGAGAAAATATAAAAACGCCTCTATAAATCGTTAATAAAAAAACATAGTAGGGTAAACGCTTTAACTACTTTATACTCTTTATTTTAGTAAACGATGCTAAAAAGGCACTTATTTAATTAAATATTTATAACTTTACTAGTACTTTCTATAAGGGTCTAAATAGCGCTAATCCTAACTAAGGATAGTACTACTAATTTATTATTATCGTTTAGTGGATTTAAATATAACTTTAGCTAACAATAATTTAGTAATACGTAATAAATACGTAGAATTATTTTTTAATATAAAGGTACGTAGATTATATAAAAAGCTATTAAACGTAATTAAGTAAGCAGAATATAGCTAGTATTATAGGATCTATATATAAAGAGAAGAGATCTAGAGATAGAGCTATAAATATAAAGATATAGGGCCTAAGGGATCCTTAGATACACTAACCCTAAACGGGATAAAGAGATCTTATTTATAGAATTAGATCTCTAGATCTAACACTAAAACACTAAACCTATAAGGATTCCTTATAAATAGAAATTAGTAAAGCTAAGGAAAGCTTAAATTCTATAAATATTCTTAGAAGCTTCTTATTCTTAAATTACTTTAACTTTAGCTAGGTCTATTAAGATTCCTTATCTAGCCTTAATAATATAACCTAAGTATATTATCTAAGTAGTTATAAATTTATACTTCTAAATATTAAAGTAGAGTCTTACTTTTTATAGCTATTTAAAGACTTTATAAATATAAGCTTTATTTTTTTTTTTTTTTTTAAATCTTGTTTATTATCTTTTAGCTACGCTAATGGGCTATATAGACACTACTCTTACTTTTAGAAAAACCCTTATAGGGAAACCTATAGTGTTCCTTTAGTCGCCTTCTAGTAGCCTTATTCTAGTATTATTGTAACACCCTCTTAGTCTATTGCTTCTAAATGAAAGGACTTACATTATCTCTTTATAAACTATAAAGCTTACTAAAGGAATTCTAGTTAGTAGGTTAATATAGTAAGTAATTAATAGTTACTAACTACTAGGAGCTCTATGTAGCTTAAGTATACTATATATTATATAGATTTTACGCTACGTACTAAGATCTTAATCCTTAATACTATCCTTATTACTAGTTTCCTTTTTAGGACTTATTTATTACTTAATTACTTAAGGCTATAACATCTCCTATATTATGAAAAAATTATTATACATTGTAAATTGGACTACGTATTATACTAGAAAAGTTATATTTAACTTATTATAAAGATATTAGATACGTATAAGATAACTATATACTTTATTAAAAATATTTTAAAAGTATTTAAAATATTTTAAACTTATTAGGTATATTGTAGTTATTTTAAACTTATTATAAAAACATTAGATATATATAAGATAATATATACTTTATTAAAAATATTATAAAACTATTTAAAATATTTTAAACTTATTAGGTACATTATAGTTATTTAAAACTTATTATAAGAATATTAGATATATATAAGATAATATATACTTTATTAGAAATATTATAAAACTATTTAAAATATTTTAAACTTATTAGGTATATTATAGTTATTTAAAACTTGTTATAAAAATATTAGATATATATAAGATAATATATACTTTATTAGAAATATTATAAAACTATTTAAAATATTTTAAACTTATTAGGTATATTATAGTTATTTTAAACTTATTATAAAGATATTAAATACGTATAAAATATTATATACTTTATTAGAAATATTATAAAACTATTTAAAATATTTTAAACTTATTAAATATATTATAGTTATTTAAGTATAGCTTATACTATACTTAAGTAAATTTATTATAGCTAGAGCTACGTATAATAGAATATAAATAACGCTTACTAGTAATTTTTTATATATCTAGATATATCTAAATATATCTAGATATATCTAGATATTAGTATCTAAATATATCTAGTACCTAGATAAAATAGTTATAATCTTTAGGTAGAAGATATAATTTTTAGGAAAAGAGATTAAAGATTACTATATAACTAGCTATTAAGGCATAATAGCCTTTTCTAACTAGTTAAGATATTATTATTTCTATATCTTACGTCCTAAGTAAGCTATATATTACCTTTATAGTCTATCCTTTCTAAACGTTTTAATTAGCCTTTAATATTATTATTCTAATTCTAGTAGGTTATAAGTAGGATATATAACTAAGCTTTTATCTTCTAGACCTAATAGAAAGATATATTTCTTATATTTATTATAGCTAACTAAGAAGGTATTTAAGAACTTAGTAATTACTACTATAAGTAGTTACTAAGGAGTAATAACCTTTTTTTTTTAGTTAAGATAGTACTATTCTTATATTTTACGCCCTACTAAGTAAGCTATATATTACTTTTATAATTAAATTAAGTAATTACGTTAATAAATATATCTATACTCCTAACTAGTTAAAAAAGTAGCTAAGGACTACCTTAAGCTTTATCTATAGGTAGGTAGATTAGATACTTAGAGTAATAATAGTTATCTAGAGGTTATTACTACGTATAGGAACGTTGCTTACTAATAACTTTTATTATATCTAGATATATCTAGTACCTAGATAAAGTAGTAATAATATTAAGAGTAAGCAAAGTAAAGTAAAGTAATAACACCTTTAATAGTATATTAGTTAACTATAATAATAAGAGTAATAGTAAGTAGTATATAAATTAAGCTAAGTTTATATATAACGCTCCTTATTATTATAAAGCGCTATTATATTTACTTTTATTCTACTAGTCTTTAAGATATAGACTATAATAGTAACTATTACCTTAGTACTATTATTAATTATAGTATTACTAATATCTATACTTAGGACTTTTATCTTTAACTCTACTCTATACTTTAAGGCACTACTTATTCTATATACTACATAATCCTTTATAATAAAGTCTTACGTGCTTACTATACTAAAGATAAGATATTACTCTTACTAAACTATAAGTAGCCTAGTTATTATTTTAATTATATAGTACTACTTACTCCTTTACGTAATTAGTAGAGTTAAAGATTTATCTACTATTTTTAATCTAATAAAGATTAATATTAAAGACTAGTTATAATATACTAAAAAAGTCTTTCTTACTTTATGCTACTTAAAGGATACTATTAACTTTTTTCTTTCTTAAATTATTTTTCTTATAAAAATAAGAGAGTTTTCTTTAAAAATTTCTATATCTAGTATTATTATATAGCTATTAAACTAGATAAGGATACTTAAGTAATATAGTAGAGGAAAGACTACTTTAAGCTTTATCTATAAATAAGTAGATTAGATACTTAGAGTAATAATTAATACCTATAGTAGTAAATCTATTTAGTATATCTAATTACGCCTATAGTATACTCTAAAAATTCTATATAAAGCTTTATAATCCTTAATACTATATATTATCTAGGGGTTATTACTATATATAGAAATATTACTTACTAGTAATCTCTATTATATTTAGATATATTTAGTACCTAGATAAAGTAATAATAATATTAAGAGTAGATAAGGTAATAGCACCTTTAGTAGTATATTAGTTAATTATAATAATAAGAGTAATAGTAAGTAGTATATAAATTAAGCTAGAAGTAGCCTAGTTATTATTTTAATTATATAGTACTACTTATTTCTTTATATAACTAGCAAAGTTAGAGATTTATTTACTATTCCTAATCTAATAGAGATTAATATTAAAAATTAATTATAATATACTAAAGAAGTTTTTTCTACCCTATACTACTTAAAGAACGCTATTAACTTCTTTTTTTCTTAAATTATCTTTCTTATAAGAATAAGAAAGTTTCCTTTAAAAATTTCTATATTTAGTACTATTATATAGTTTATTAAGCTAGACTTAAGAAGCTTCTAGTAGCGTTTTTAACTTTAGTAGTTTATATACGTATTAGATTTAAAGTCTAAAGAATTTACTAGATAGAATATATTTCTAGTATAATTTTACTTAATAATAAGAAGAAATATTTAATATACTATAAGCCTTTATAAATACTTTTAATAAGCTATTAAACTAGGTAAGGATATTTAAGTAATATAGTAAAGGAAAGACTACCTTAAGCTTTATCTATAAGTAGGTAGATTAAATACTTAGAGTAATAATAATTATTTAAGGATTATTACTACGTATAGAAACGTTACTTATTAGTAACTTCTATTATGTCTAGATATATTTAGTACTTAGATAAAGTAGTAATAATATTAAGAGTAAGTAAGGTAATAGTACCTTTAGTAGTATATTAGTTAATTATAATAATAAAAGTAATAGTAAATAGTATATAAATTAAGCTAAAAGCAGCTTAGTTATTATTTTAATTATATAGTGCTACTTGCTCCTTTATATAACTAGTAAAGTTAAAAATTTATCTACTATTTTTAGTCTAATAAAGGTACTATTACATAGCTATTAAACTAGGTAAGAATACTTAAGTAATATAGTAAAGGTATTAAGTAAGTAAATATTTCCTTAGTCGTTTTAGTAGCGTCCTATATAAGCTCTTCTTCTAAGATAATAAAAGGGGTTTCCTTATAATAGATATAGTTAAAGAATACTATACAAAGCTAGGGTTATATTTAAGGACTTAGTAATTACTAAAGTAGTTACTAAGAAGTAATAACCTTTCCTTCCTAGTTAAAATAGCGCTATTTCTATATCTTATACCTTACTAAGTAAGTAGTATATTACTTTTATAGTTAAATTAAGTAATTACGTTAATAAATATATTTATACTCCTAACTAGTTAAAGAAGTAGCTAAGGACTACCTTAAGCTTTGTTTATAAGTAGGTAGATTAGATACTTAGAGTAATAATAGTTATTTAGGGGTTATTACTACGTATAGAAATGTTGCTTACTAGTAACCTTTATTATATCTAGATATATCTAGTACCTAAATAAAGTAGTAACGATATTAAGAGTAGGTAAGATAATAGTACCTTTAGTAGTATATTAGTTAATTATAATAATAAGAGTAATAGTAAATAGACTAGATTTTTTTAAATATTTCCTTAGATATTTTAATAGCGTCCTATATAGGCTCTTCTTTTAGGATAAAGAAAGGGGTTCTTTTATAATAAATATAGTTAAAGAACGCTATACGAAGTTAAGATTAAAAGTTTAGTATCTTTATAATTCTTATATTAGTAAGGATTTAGTAATCTAATAAACATTATTAAGAAAAGTAGCTATCCTTAAGTTAATAAAAGTATACTAATTATTAAGGTAGAAAAGCTTATATTATAGTAGTAAGTATTTTCCTAGTCTAAAGCTAATAAATAAATTAGGTAATAGAGAAGCTTTTATAAAGAAGAGTAGAATATTTAATAATATTAGAGTTATTAACCTACTAACGTATTAAAAGTAGTTTAATTATAGTATTATAAGGGATTCTTATAAGCTAGGTACTAGTTTTAGTAATAAAGTAATTAAAGAATTTTAAGATTCTAAAGTATTTATTAGTAAGTAATACTTCTAGAATATATATTAGCTAATTACTAATAAATCTTATATACCTATAGGTTATACCTTTTAAGTTAAGAACTATAAAGGTTAGTTTATTAACTAGAGTAGTTAAAGAGTTTATATATTCTATATTCTTTACTATTAAGTCTATCTCTTATTAACTTTACTTTCTTTTTAAGTATTTAGCGTACGCTCCTATAAAGTTAAAATATAAAATTAAGTAATTACGTTAATAAATACGTTTATACTCCTAACTTATTAAAGAAGTAATTAAGGACTACTTTAACTTTATTTATAAGTAAATAGATTAAATGCTTAGAGTAGTTATTTATAGTAATAATAATTATATTTACCTTAACTTTAATATAATTAAAATTATTTAGGTACTAGACTTATTTTTAGTATTATTACCTAAAGTTTTAGTAGTAAGATTATAGCCTTTAAATATTCTTATAGTAAATATAGTAGTTAGTACTTTAGAAGCTTAGGTAAGTAATAACAAAAGACAACTTAGTAATTAGATAGCTTCCTAATATCCTTAACCTAGCTAGCTTTTATAAGTATATAAAGAAATTATAGCTATTAAGTATACTCTTAAAAATAAGAAGATAGGCTTCTACTAAAACATTTAGGCTCTTATTATAAATATAATAAAGCTAGGATAGCTAGTTATTAATAGATTACTAGATAAGAATAATAATTTATAGATAGTAGATAATTATAACTTATACTAAATATAGAAACTTTACGTTAGTTTCTTAAGTATAAGATTAGGGTTAGGTAGTAACTTCTTATTAAAGAAGTAACTATTATTAACGTTAGCTAAGCTATATATACCTTTTACTTATATAACTACTTAGCTAGCTTTATTCTTTTACTTTTTTAGATAGGTTAGTTTTATATAAATATAAAATAAGAATTAAGTTAATCTATATATATTAATAGTACTATAATTACCCTAATAGGATATTATAAGCTTAGGTAGTAGCTTACTAAGGTAGAAAGCTACTTTACTAATATTAATATTAATTAATATATAAGAAGTTATAAGTTAAGTACTAGTATAGATAGTAGGTAATTATAGCTTATACTAAATATAGAAACTTTATATTAGTTCTTTAAGTATAAGATTAGGGTTAGGTAGTAACTTCTTATTAAAGGAGCAGCTATTATTAATATTAATTAAGCTATATATATTCTTTACTTACATAACTATTTAGCTAGCTTTATTCTTTTACTCTTTTAGATAGGTTAGTTTTATATAAATACAAAATAAGAACTAAGCTAATCTATATATATTAGTAGTACTATAATTACCCTAATAAGATATTATAAGCTTAAATAGTAACCTACTAAGATAAAAAGCTACCTTACTAATATTAATATTAACTAATATATAAGAAGTTATAAGTTAAGTACTAGTATAGTATCTTTAGAGAACTAATAAGCTACTATTAAGATAAAGCTATTATAAATTAGCTCTAATAAATAGAAAAACTTTTTATAGTTTAATTATAGCTATGTTTACGTTAGATTAGTAAAAGTAATTAAAGAATATATTAAGAGGTTAAAGAAAGATTAGCTAATTATTATAGCTAGCGTTAGATACTATTTTAATTAATATAAACTAAATAGCTATTAAGATATTTATTATAAAGAGTAGTAGCTAAAGGTAATCTCTTAGCTCTTTATAATTTTATTATAATTTACTAGCCTAATAAAGAATTCTTTTAAGATAAGCTATTTACTTTTCTTTTATAATATAATATAGAGTTAGTTAAATATTTTGCTTAGTTTGCCTAGAAGAGACTATCTTATTAGTAAGTACTTCCTAGTATTAGGAATCTATATTCTTAACTACTTTATTAAGTTAACTATAGTCTAAAAATAGTAAACTTACTTAGTTAACTTTTAATCTAGGAAGATATACTTAAAACGCTTCTTTCTATTTACTAGTAGTAAATATATTACTAAACTACTTAATATTTATAACTCTAATAGTATAAAAGTTATATAGCTATACTAAATATTTATATATATATTATTTATATACTATATATAACTAAAACTATTTATTAAGTATATATAGGTAAGAAATAGTATCTACTTATATAAAACTATATAGCTACTTCTATATCTTAATAAATATAAGTCTATAGAAAGTAGTTTTACTATATATAATAGTATAATATTAACTAAATAGTAAATAGGATAGAGCTTTATAACTTCTTTATATTCTTATAGTAAATAAGTATATAAATATATATAGTCTATTACTAATTTAAGAAGGTAAGAGTTACTTAGAACTCTATCTATTATATTTATTATAAAGAAAAAGACTATAAAGTAGATATACGTCTTATATAATTAATTTAAAGGAACTAAATAAGTATAGAAAGTAAAGTAAAGAAGGAAAATAAGCTATTTATGCTTAGCTATTAATCTTTTTTATTTCTTATATAAAAAGTATCTATAATATAAAAAAATAGAGTTTTTTTTACTTTATACGTAAGATTTAAAGTCTTAGGTAGTTATAAAGAAACGTACTTTTTTAGGTATAGTAGTACTTTAGTATTATGCTATATAAAAGCTATTAAAATAACTTTAATAGGCGTTTTCCTTATACTTAGGCTAAGTAGAAAGTAAAGTAAAGAAAGAGAGAAGAAATTAAATTAAGTTAAAGCTAAAAGAAAAATTTAGAAAGAGTACTATCTTAACTAAGAAGGAAAGATTATTATATCTTAGTAACTACTTTAGTAACTATTAAATCTTTAGATACTTACTATTTTAATATAGTTAAGAATAATCTTTACTTAGGGTTTATTTTCTTATTACTTTAATTTTTATATTCTTTAACTTAATAAGCTCTTTATGTCTTACTATAGTAATTATAATAGCTATAAAGGTAAATTTTATAGTAGTTAAGGTAAAGGTAGATTTAATAGAGAAGAAGGTAGTAACTATAGAGGTAAATTCTATAGTAGTTAAGATAGAGGTAGATTTAATAGAGAAAGAGATAATAGCTATAGAGGTAAATTCTATAATAGTTAAGGTAGAAGTAGGTTTAATAGAAAAGAAGGTAGCAACTATAGAGGTAAATTCTATAGTAATTAATATAGAAGTAAGTTTAATAAAGAAGGAGATAGTAATTATTATTATTATTAATTATGCTTCCTTTAGTATTTACTTAGTAGCTTTAATAATAGCCTAACTATATTTTTTATTTCTATCTCTTTTTTTTTTATTACTTCTAAACTTTAATATAATCTTACTACTTTATTTATAAAGCTAACTAAAATATTAAAGGCTTTAAAATATATAAAATATATAGTAGAGGTAAATTCTATAGTAGTTAAGATAATAATAAAGAAGAAGGTAATAGCAATAAAGATAAGTTTTATAGTAGTTAAGGTAAAGATATAGAAGGGTTAAGATAGTAGCTATAGAGATAACTTTTATAGTAATAGAGGTAGAGTAATATACTAAGTATTACTATAATATTTCTAACCTTTTCTTATATAAAGTAGACCTTATAAAGAATAAAGGATACTAAGTAGTAAATACTTAAAGTACTTTTTTAAACGTTCCTAGACTTCTAGGGTATTTTAGAAGTATAAGTAAAAAAAGGTAACGTAGCTATATATAGTAATAATAGCCTCTAAATATAGTATTCTTTAGAGAAGCTAGGTAGTAGTAGCTTTCCTTTATAATAATATATATTAAGTTAAAAGTATTACTTTTATACTAAATATAGCTCCTATACTAATAAAGAAGTTTAGTAGTTTAATATTACTATAATTACTATCCTAGATAGGTTAATTAGAATATAGGTAGCAAAGCTAGTTAAAGTTAGTTATAAAGCCTTACTTAAGTATCTTAAGAAGTAATAATATTACTATTAACTTTATAAACTCTAACTTTATATTTTAGTAGTATAGGTCTATTATAAGATAATATAAGCTAAATAAATAGAGTAAGCGTATAATTACTTTAATTAAGGGTATTTTTTAGTAGTATATTAATTGTCTATAATAATAAGAATAATAATAAGGAACTAGTTTTTAAATAGTAAGCTTAAAATAAAAATAATCTATTTAGAAACAACTAAGACTAATAAGTATATAAGTAATAGCGTAAGTAATAATAAATATTAAGGTAGAGTATAATAGGCGTTAAGTTAATCTTTATTACTATTAAGAGTAGTTATATATTTAAAATCCTTCTTAATATCCTACTTAATAGTTTAAAAATAGTAGCCCTATTACTAAATATATAATTACCTACTTTAAAAACCTTATCTAGTATTTATAATTTTCTATAGTATATATATCCTATTAGTATATAACTAAAGTCTTAACTTTTATAGTAAATAGTAAGCTACTCTTATATAAATACTAAGAAGTAATAGTTACCTTTATAGCTAGTATTTTAAAGGCTAGTAGAATAGAAACTATAAAGGTATTTAGCTATAATAATAAGTATTATATATAGAAGGCTTATAGTAGTATTATTAATAGGATAGAGCCCTTTATATAATTTATAAAGTTAGAAAAGTTTAGTATTAAGAGCTATTTTATATTATTTTTTTAATATACTATCTTAGTAGATAATAACATTAGTAGAGTATTTTTTATACTTAGAGTACTAAAGTATAAGATATTACTTAGATAGAGTAGCTAGCCTAGTTTTAACTTTATTCTTAACTTTAGAAATTACTTTAGTAATATAGATTTATAATAAGAGTAACTACGTAGTAGATATAAGATAAAGTAGGTATAAGATAATAATTATCTATATACTAATCTACTTTATAAGTAAATATAGGTTTATATATACTTAAAAGTCTAGAAATATCTATAAAGACTTAATTTAAACTACTAAAGCTAACTTTAGTATATTTTATAGTATAATAAGCTATAATATAAGTATATAACGTTTTATAGATTAGGTTTATAGAGCGTATAGTAGTAGTGCTTACTATAATACTACTAGGCTTCTAAATAATAGATAAAAATATTAGGGTAGTAACTTTAGAGTAAAATTCTATTATCTATATAAATTACTATTATTACTAATAAGTCTTCTACTTCTTATTTAATATGTTGTTTCTCTTTTATAAGATTTTATTAAAGAAAATATTACGTTAATACTATTTTATTATTAATATAATACTACCTTAAGTATTATAAGTTATTACTTAAACTTATTTATAAAAGAAGAGGAATCTATATTTTAGTAGTATATTACTATACGTTATTATTATTATTATTATATAATTAGTATATACTTATAGTATAATACTTATAAGAATATTATTAAGATAATATAGTAATATTTACCTTAGTACTAGCGTTATAATTATTCTTTTATAGTACTACTCTAAAGCTATTCTACTTTTATAATAGCTATATATTAACTTTCTAAGAAATAATATTACGTTAATACTATTTTATTATTAATATAATACTACTTTAAGTTTTATAAGTTATTACTTAAACTTATTTAAAGATAGAAAGGAGCCTATACTTTAGTAGTAGGAAATTAAGAGAGTTAGGAAGAGGGTCTAGCTTTAGTACTCTAGCGCTTTAATATAGTATTAATAAACGTAAGCTAGAGTATATTAAATAAAGTATTAATAAGTCTAAAAATCTTAATAACTTTCTACTTTAGTATATAGTTTAGCTTAATTTTAGTTATAGGTTTATTACGTATTATAGCTACTATAGATAGCTACTTATTTAATTTAAATAATAGTAATAAGTACCTAAATATAATATAGGATATAATAGCTATAGGTATAAGTAAGAAGAAGTATAGTAGAATATAGAGGACGTATTAAGAATATTAGTAGAAAATAAGACGCATAAGAATTAAGTTTAGTTTAATAATAATAATATTCTAGTAAGTTTTAGTTTAGTTATAACTTTAGAGATATTTAGCCCTAAACCTATTAATAGTACTATCTAATATTCTTCTTTATTTAGCTATTAAAAGCTTTTATAATATTATTATTAAGCTACTAAAGAATAATAACTTCTAAATCTTCTAAAAAAGCTTTTCTTACTAGCTACTAAAGATAAAAACTATTTCCCTTTACGTTATTATTAATAAAAAGTTGTAATTAAGCTTATTACGCTAGTTCTATTACCTAAAGAATTAAACGCTTTTTAGTTAGTAGCTATTAAGTTTACTACTAAGAATTAGCTTTATTATAGTAAATTAAGCTATAGAAAATTCCTTACTCTACTTATAGCTTTAGGTCTTAATATTATAATATATAATAAATACTTCTATTAGATATATATTTAGTATAAGAAAGCTAAATATACTAGGTAAGGCGCTTAGTTATTATATCTTTTTAATAATATAATATAGAAAGATACTTAAACCTTTAGAGTCTTCTATCCTTATTAATAGCTCTTATATCTTATTTTAAGAGTATTCTAAATAATAGATACTATCTTTTTAACATATACTAGGATATTATAATTCTAGACTAATAAGATATAGTAACTATCTTAAAGATAAGGCTTTATAAGCTATACTTATACTAGCTATAAAGATAAATTAATAGCATTATAACGTTTATAAATTAATAATTAAACTAAATACTAGCTACTATTATATATAGTAAGCTATACTTTTTAAGTTTCTATCTTATACTAATATATTAGAAAATTAGTTATAAATATAGTTAATTAGTTTTACTATATTTATAGCGTTAAGTAAAAGAAGTATTACTATTTATAGTAGGATAAGAATTAATTAGTTACTAAAGTTAACGTAATTATTAATTAAGAGCTAGCTAAAAAATAATAAGTAGTACTAGTAGAGTAGGTTTAACGTATAAGAGAGGTAAAATAAGAGCTAATTAACTAATATTAATATACTTATTTATAATAACTTAAGAAGATTAAGCGTTAACGTCTAGAACGTACTATACTAAAAGAAACTTAGCTTTATACTTACTAGGACGTAAAGAGTAGATCTAAAAGCTCTAACTATAAAGTCTTATTTACTTAAAGATAAAAAAATTAAAGATATTCTAATAGGACTACGAATTCTATTAAGCCTACATTAAACTCTTATCTTTATTTTTCTTAAATAGCATATTATTTATACCTATATCTTATTTTTTCTTTTTATCTATTTAAAAAGAGATACCTTATATCTTTATATAATAATTATCTTTTTATTATAAGCTTTACTATTTATAGCTAAGAAGAGAAGATTTCTATTATACTTTAACTAAATTATAATATAGTATATATTATATAGATAATTATAGATTTAGCGCCTTATAAATATCTTAATATATATTAAAATACTACGCCTATACCTCCTCCTCTATTATTAGTATTAGTACTAATAGCTTAACTACTTTTAGAAGGATGCTAAGGCCCTACTTAAGAATCTAGTTTTTATATGCTTATATAGTAATAACTTGCTTATCTACTTTTAGGACTATATCTTACTAAAGAAAGTCTAATAATATAGTATTTATAAGTTAGCTAGTAGTCTATTTAGTAAAACTAAGGTTTTGCTAATAGGTAGTATAGAAGTCTAAATAGACTTTATACTTAAGTTTAGTTTAATTAGTTTCTAAAGAAGATTCTACGTCTAAGTTTAGAGCATTATTATTATTCTTTTCTAACTTAAGTATTAATTTAGCTAATATAATAGCTTTAAGGAGTTAAGGAGTAGTTTAGAATTCTAGGTATTTATAATTTATATTTTTTAGATAAGAGTATACTTTAAATAAGGGTACTAAGAAAGTTAAGTATAATTTTTAGTTATCTTAAAGATTATAGTATATAGTTTATAGTAAAATTAAACGAAAAATATAATAGTATTATAATAAGTAGTAATAAAGCTATTAATTAACTAAGTAAGTTATTATAAATAAAGAAGGTTATTAGAAACTAAGATAATAAAGATATATAATAAAGGTAAATAGCTACTATTTTAATTATTACTATAAGTAGTAGATAATTATTAGGTAATATTTAGGTCTAGTAACTAGATAAACTCTTTATAGAAGCTTAAAGTAAAGTATAGAGAAGATATATATATTAAAAGTAAGGTAAAAAAGCAAAATAAGTTTAGATTACTATAAGTACTAAAGAAAAAGGATTTAAAATTAATAGCCTATTATTTTATTTAAAGAATTATAAATTAAAAGCTATTAAAAAGAATAAATAATTTTACCTCTTATATATATACTATTCTATATAAATATATATTTCTAAAGTTTTTAAGTTAATTTATTTTATTATATTCTATATTATACTAATTATTATATTTAAGTCTATAACTAATACTAATAAAACTAAATTACTTAGAAGATAATATTATAATAATAATAATAATACTTAGTAGTTTATAAAATATATAACTCTTAAGTAATAAAATATTTATTAGACTTTTATTTTACTATATATCTTTATTATTATTACTATTATCTTCTTTACTATTATTATTAGTCTCTTTTTTATTATCTTTACTAGTCTTCTACTTATCCTCTCTATTACTATTTAGTTTATTCTCTCTATTTTTTACTTCTTTTCTATTACTACGCTTTATTCTCTTTATCTTATTAGTAAGCTTCTTAAGATAAACTTTAATCTAGGCTTTATAAAGCTCTCTATTTTTTCTTTCTAAGGCTTTATATTTTACTATAGTTTTAGCCTTAGCTACCTTAATTCCTTATTTACTAAAAGTAACTAGGTTATATATTTTAGTATAATTATTATAATTAGGGTATAAATTTAACTAATAGTAATTAAGATACTTTAAGTCTTTATAAGGAACTATATATATAATAGTTAATAGTTTATTTAGTTTATATACTTTTAACTTTATAGCTAGCTTAAATAATATAAAACCTAATAGCCTATTAAATATAAGTTCTATAGCTTTTCTTAAGATTAGTATATACTCCTAAATTAAAGCTATAAGAAATCTAGTATATTTATACTATAATTTAAAATCTCTTATTATTTAATTTATATTATATATTGTATAAATAATAAATAGTTATATAGAAAGTTAACCTAAAAGACTAAAATTATTATTAAGCTTTTTCTTAGATATAAAATAGGCCTAAGCCTATATAAAGTTATATTACTAGTAGTTCTTAATTAAGACTTTACTATATTATTAACTATTATCCTTACCTTTCTACTATTCTTATTTATAGTAGGCTATAAAAAGTTACGTATTATTCTTATTATTATTTATTACGTAAGTTATACTACTATATAGTATTATAATAAGGTAACTTAGCTAGAGAGCATTAAGATATAATACTTTACTAAAGTATATAAAGTCTAGTCTATTATTAATAAGATTTTTATCTAAGTATATTTCTTTACCCTATATATATAATAGTATTAGCTTTAAAAAAGACTAGCGCTTCTTAAGGTCTTCTTTATAGCGATTAATTAACTAGCTATATAAATAACTTTTAAGGTCATTAAGCTTAGCCTATTTACTAATATCCTTAGTAAGAAGTATACTAGATTTATAAATGCCCTTATTACGTAGCTTATCTATATAATATAATTAGAGTTATAAACTATATTTAGATATACTTAATAGAATAATTATAGGATAAGTTTCTTTAAACGTAATCTTCTTTTTAGTAATATTATAAACTTAATAGTTATAGTTATTATTATTATTCTAGATTATATTCTTAATATAATTAGTAAAATAGTAGATTATTTAAACGTACTAACTAAATTAAAAGTTAGTCTATTTTACTACTAGTATAATATACTCCTAATATAACTTTTCTATAATACTAGAACTAGTTCTATCTATAGTACTAAATATATAAATAGATAGTATAAGATAGATTAAGTTATAAAACTTAGAGAAATTAAGCTCTTTAAATCTAGCTTAAGAAGTCTTATGCTTATATATTACTATTTTAGTATATTCTATAATTTATAAATAAACTTATATATATTTAAGTATATTCTTATTATATAACTTATAGTTAGAAAGTATAATAATATTTATTAAAGCTTTAATAAATTTTATTATAATTAGGTCCTTTAAGATTAAGAGTAGAACTAAGGTAGCTATAAGTTACTTTAAAAGTACTTATAATTCTAGGCTAGTTTTCTATTAAACGTTATAATAGCCTTAGGCTATTCTTAGAAAGCCTAAATAAATAAAATACTATAGAAACCTATAATTAATTATAGACTTTACTTTTACGCTAAATATAAACTTCTTCTTTTTTTTCTTCTACTTAGTCTTTAGTATATTATTATTCTTCCTCTTAGTCTTTAGTATCTTATAGGTATAGGTTTTCTATATAGCTTTATTATTCTTTATTTTAGCTACTAGTACTATAGATATTACTAGTACTCTCTTTTCTAAAATAATTTAAGCTATCTAGTCTATTATTTACTTAACTAGTCTATTTAAAAAGAATATATATAGTAAATTAAAAGTGATTACTATATAAATATTTAATAAAGGATAATTCTAAGCAAAATTATAAATTTTATAAATATAGTCTTTACCTTTAGTATTATTAATAGTAGTAAGCTACTTAGTATACTTTCTTTTCTAATTAGCGTAGCAAAGTACTTCCTACTTTAATATATTCTTTTATAAAGTTATATAAGTCTAATAAGCCTATTTACTAGTAAGGTCTTACTAATATAGTTATAGTACTAAGTAAATAAAATAGTAATATTTAAACTAAATACTTATAATTATAATAAGCTCTTTATAATCTATACTTATATAAGTAAGAATTAGAAGATACCTTTAAAATTAGCTATTAGTAGTCACTATAATATAATTACTTTTAGGAACTATTCTAAGTTCTATATTTTATTAGTAAATAGCTTTATAATACTTAAACGCGTAGTATTAAACCTTTAAATATAATATCTATAGTATTATAAAATATCTTAAGTTTACTATTAACGTCTATACCTTTTAGCCTAAAGAGTACTATAATAAAAAGAAATCCTAGTCTTTTTATAACTCTTCTAATACTTTCTAATAGATTAAAAATAGTTATATAGTAAGCTTATATATAGTTATTACTATATTATTTAGATATTATAGTCTTATCTAACTCTTAGTAGATAGAGATAAGCATAATACCTAAATTAACTTTATTTTATAATTCTTATTACCTTTCTACTAATTAAGCATTAATATAGATATGCTTATTGTCTTTATTCTTTTATATTATAAGCTTAAAGTAAAGGTCTTTAGTAAAAGGCTTATAGAAGATAAAGAATTTAATAATCTCTAAGATACTTTAAAAGTATATTTTAACTTTACTACCTAGAAGATTTTTAATGCTTTTTATCTTATTATATAGTAGCCCCTTAAGTATTACTTCTTATTAGCTAGGTATAAAGCCTTTAAGGTTATTAATATTTTCTATTAGCAATTTATAATCCTTTACCTTCTAACTAAGTAAGTTACGTATTTTACTTTTAAAGACTATTCCTTAGAATAACTTATTTACTTTATTCTTTAATATACTACTAGAAACTACTTAATTAGTAAATTCTAGTTCTTTCTTTAGTTAACTCTATAGCTTTACTCCTCTATAGAGCTTTTCTCTCCTTAAATAATAATATTAGTACTCTATTTTAATAGTATCTTAGGGTAGTAGCTTATACTTATTAATCTAGTTATAGCTTTCATTAGTTCTATAGGCTAATATAAGTATACCTACTAGATATCCTAGATTTTATTATAAATATATAATAACTTTATTAACTATATATTATATACTATTCTTAGACTTTTAAGACTTATTAGCCTTATCTATTTTATTTTATAAACTACGTTCGTACTATATTAGAGTAATAACTCTTTTTATAGCTTTAAGGATAGCTAAAAATAAAAATATAGCAAAAAGCGTAATTATCTTATCTTCTATTATAAGCATTTTATATATAGTATAGTTATAACTAGGATAAGTAGTAGATCTTATACTAGTAAAGAAACTATTTATAGAGAATTCTCTTACTAGAGTTTTTATTACTAATATTAACCTTTATACTTAATTAAAGAGCCTTTAGAGGCAATTATAAAGGTTTATAATAAAGAGGAACTATATACTATTTAGAAGACTTAATATACCTACGTTTAAGAAGATTAGTCTATAAGAATAGTAATATAACTTATTTAAGTTAAATATATACTAAGGGACTAAAACGTATAAGTTAAATATATCTATATCTAATTACCTCTCTCTATTATTATACATAATACTAAAAGAGTTACGCTAATATATTAACTTCTATACTTATTTTATCTTTATTAACTTTTAAAGATATAGGTACATTCTTAGTATATAAGTAGTAAATTTAGCAT
Organism: Microthyrium microscopicum; assembly: GCA_010405405.1. Lineage (NCBI taxonomy): Eukaryota > Fungi > Ascomycota > Dothideomycetes > Microthyriales > Microthyriaceae > Microthyrium > Microthyrium microscopicum. Next base: position 611,652 of record MU004241.1, on the reverse strand, counting down.
TAAATTTATACTAATAATAACTAGCGTTTAATTTTACTTAGTATTCTAAGACTTAAGTAGTAGAGTTAACTTCTAAAAATATTACTTAATAATATTTTATTATATATATAATATACCTTTACTTACTAGATATTTCTAGACGTACTAGACATTTCTAAATATTCTAAATAGCTAGTACTAAGACTAAGCAAAGATGCTAGCTAATCTTATATAACTAATAGGTTATAATATTACGCTAGAGACGTATTACACAACTTTATATTATTAATTACTAGCTTAGTAAATTAACTTTTCTAGTAATAGTACTATTTTATCTATCTTTTTAGTCTAACCCTCTTATATATCCTTTTTTATTAAATTTTCTTACCTATATAATCTCTTTATTCTAAACCCTTTTTCTATTTAGTACTAACTATTATACTATTTAAGTTAGTTAATTAATTAGCTAAACAAACTTTACTTTAAACTTAAACCTTCTTACTATTCTTTTCCTTATTATTATTCCTTATTACTAATCTTTACTAACTTTACCTTTTTTATTAGCTTTATTAGTTTTAAATTCTTTATCCTTAGGTTTAAAATTATAAAGCAAGGTTAGTTTTATAAAATCTTTAATTGCTTTTAGTTCTTTAAGTATAATAGTTTTAATCTCCTTATATATATTTAGCTCTTTTTTGTAATAAGAAACTACCCTATTAAAGTTAGGAATATTAAGTTTCTTTAAATTCTAATAGGAGTAATTATTAGTAAATAGTATATACTATATATAGCTATTATTAATAAAATGCTTTAATAATCTACTAAGTATAGATTATTTAAACTCTTTCTATTTCTTAGTACTAGGGGCTATTATAGTATTATAAAGCTTTAAGTTACTAAAGAATAAGGATAAATAGCCCTAAGATACTATAGTATTTATTTATAGGTTTTCTATAAGGAAACTAGTATAATCTTTTTAAATAAGATTAATAAGATTCTAATTACGCTTAATATTAGAATTATTATTATAAGTAGTTATTAGAACCTAGCTAAATTATAAAGATATATCTTAATAGTCTTACTAAGTATATATATAATTATCTTAAATATATATAATAACTTATTTAAGTAGCTAACCTTTAGTTTTAATATAAAGGCTAGTTTACATAAAGTAAGGAGTAATAACTATAGTATTAACGTCTTTTAATTATATCTATAGTAAAAGTTTAATTTATATAAAAGCTACAATATAGGCGTTACAAGTATTAGAATTTAAATTAATAACGTCCTTTTTAACTTTACTATCTTTAATATTTATAAATATTATAAGTAGTGTATTTTTTTTACGTTCTAAGAATAAAAAGAGCTAGCCTATAATATATTATAGTTAGTTAAATTTAGGATTATTATTATTAATATATTTAAGAATTTTATAGCCTATATTATTAAGGAGATTATAGTATAATGAATTAAATCTAAATACCTATTTTAGTATAGTTTAGCTAAAGCTATTCATTATAGCGTTATATATTAATAATGCTTAAGAACTATTACAAAACGCAATTTTTTTATATTTAAGATTATAGATAGGTCTAGGCTAGAATAGATCTCTAGTCTATATAATTATTTAAAGTCTATATAGAGATATAATAACTATTATCTATAGTTTATATAATACTACTATTTTATTACAAATCTATAAGTTAATACCTATAAAATTTACTTAAAAAAGCTCTTATAGAGCGTTATAGTTTATAAGACTAAAAAGAGTAATTATTAATTATAAATAATATTACTCTATATCTAGTAGTAGTTTACTATAATTAGCGCTTTTTAATTTTAAGAGCTTCTCCCTACTATAATACTTTTCGTTAAGAATTTAAAGATTAAAAGCATAATTAAGTAACTCTTTAGTAGCTATATTTATATTATATTCTTACTTTTTTATTACTAAGTTAATTACGCTAATTATTTTACTAGCTTAACCTACGAATTCCCTAAATAAGTATTTAAGATATTTAATATAACGATTATAAATACCTTTAAAGTCTTAACGTTTAGTATTTACGTAGAGTTACTATAAGTAGTAAGCACTATATTATTTAGTAAGTAATACTATTTTAGTATTTAGGATATTAATACCATAATTATTTATATTATTTATATTTTACTATTACGTACTAGGATCTTAATTTTAGTAGACTTAGGTTCATACCTCTTTTAATTTCCTTAAGGTAATAGATTTCTTTATCTTAATTAAATATTCTTAGATAGTAAAAAATTATAAAAGGTTTATAGGATTAACTTCTATATAAATATTTATATACTTAGTAATAAGGTTATCTAATTATATATTTATAGTATATATAGCTAAAATCTTTATTTTAAAATTAGAATAGAATATTATAAAGGCAATTAATATTATTATTATAGCTTTTATAGTTTTAGTCTTACCGCATCCTAGCCTAGTATAATAGATATTAAGTCTATCCTTATTGTCTTTTAAGAGAATAACATTAATAAACTCTTTTTAATCTTTATAAAGAGCCTTTATAATACTAATCTATTCTGCCTTTTTTATAAGATTTTAAATCTCTTCTAAGGTAATTCTAAAGTTAGTTTTTAGTAATTATATAAAAGTAGCTATACCTAGTCCTACGAAAGTGCTTAGCGACTAGTACTAATTATTATTAATATTAGTATTATTAATATTAGTAGTATTATTATTATTATTATTATTATTAGTATTACTATTATTAGTATTATTAGTGTTTTTTATAGGCGTAATCTTATCGTTTAACTATTCATTAGAATTAGAAATATCTTTAAATATATCTTTGTAGGTATTATTATTATTATTATTATTATTATTAGCGTCGTTAGCTATATTTAATTACTAACCCTATTTATTATTAGCCGCTTTTAATTATTAACCCTATTCGTTATTAGCCACTTTTAATTACTAACCCTATTTACTATTAGCTTTAGCAACCTCTAGCTTAGTCTATTAATTCTAAGCTTAAGACTCTATAAGGAAGAAGGTACTATTATTAGTAGAATAGAGGGGCGCTACTATAATAGTATCTAGAGATTCTATATTAACGTTATTTTAGATAAAGGAAGAGAAAGGATAAGAGGTACTATTATTAGTAGAATAGAAGAGCGCTATTATAGTAGTATCTAAGGATTTTATATTAACGTTATCTTAGATAGAGGGAGAAGAAGGATAAGAGGTACTATCATTATTAAGATAGAGGAGTGCTATTATAATAATATTTAGGAATTCTATATTAATATTATTTTAAATAAAGGAGCGAAAGAGCTAAGAGATACTATTATTAATAGAATAAAGGAGCATTACTATAGTAATATCTAAAAATTCTATATTAACGTTATCTTAAATAGAAAGGAAGGAAGGATAAAAGGTACTATCGTTATTAGCTTTAAATTCTTATTTAAACTAAGATTTAGTTATATAGTTAGATAAATCTAGATTAAGTAGCTTATTAATTAGCTTTTATAAAGTAGAACTACTACTTATTTCCTTTAAAGTTTCTTTAATCTAACTAGTTAAAGGTTTTAATATATTATTCTTAATATTATTAGAGGATAAGCTACCTAATAGAGTATCTTCTTATACCTTATTAACCTTTATAATTAACTTTTTTAGCGCATTAATATCTATTAATACTTCTTTAGTATACTTTAATATAATACTAAACTTTACCTTTCTAAAAAATAAGGATAAAGTATAGATAGTAAAAATCTTTTCTAATAAAGGCTAATATTTTAAAGAGTCTAGATATAAGCTAAGTACTATAGTAAAGTAGTAATCTAGGTTATATTCTTTCTATCTTAACTACGCCTAGTTAAGACTATTTATTTAATATATAATAAGCTTATCTAAATTATATATATATACCTTAACCTTTAGCTTTTTTAGTTTAAGAAAGGCCTTACGTAGATTCTTAATTAATTAGCTATAGTCTAAAAGAATAATAACTTCTTTAGAGATTTAGAATAAAGAGAATTAAGCATTATTAGTATATTTATTATTAGGTATAATAAAAGGATAATATATAATTATAAGTACGTTATAGATAGCTTAAATATTATAGTTTTAGTTAATAACTTTAGTAGTAAATTAAGAGCTCTTAAGTCTAGCTCCTAGCTTAAGTTAAATTATATAGATATTACTCTCTTAAAAATAGGAACATTTATATCTATTTACTATAATATAAAAATTAAGGCTTACTAGGAATTTATAGTCTTTACTTCCTAGTATTCTAGTAGTACATAATATAATATTATAAGAAGCCTTATTTTGCTTATATGCCTAATAAAGCTATTCTACTAGATCTATACTTTAAGCTATAAATAGATATAGAACTAAAAAATAAACTATATATAATAAACTTATAATTCTATTATTCTTTATTTTTATAAGATTATTATAATTATCTAGGAGGGCAATATAACCCTTCTATAGGCTAAAGACGCTATTTATAAATAGATAATTAATATTAGTAGGAATAATATCTAAATTAGTTTATACGCCTTAAGAAATTAGCTAAGAAAAATTCTTTTCTATAAGCATAGCTAAGTTAGTATTAACCCTAAAGAACTAGAAGACTATAAAGTACTAATTCTAAATAATATATTAAAAATAGTAAAGAAGTAGGTTAAATTTAATATCCTTATTACTAATTATTAAATTACTAGTTATAGTAAAGTAGACTTAAAAAGGGTTATTTAATAGGTTAGAGTACATCTTAATAGTAAGTATAATTACATAGCCTATAGCTAGCATACTTCTATAATATTTAATATCTTAATTAATTTTATAAGCTAACTAGATAAGTTACTTCTTTAAAATAACTATAGAAAATTTAGTAACTATCTAGTTTATCTTTTTCTTCTTTATAATTAGATTATCTAATAAAAAGTAGATAGTTTTAACTATTAGAATTATAATATTTTTCTATATATTATTTCTATTCTTATTAACTTTAAAAGTATTTCTCTTATTTCTAAGATATAGGTAGATAGTTAAGATTAATATAAACTAGGTAACCTATTTATTATTCTTTATTATAGAGAATTATGCTTTAATATTAGAAACTATAGCTTATTAATACTTCTTTTTTAATCTACGTATATATTTAGGCTTATTAGTAGTATTATCTTAATTAACTTTATTATTAATATTATTACTTAAGTATTAATTTACTTTATTAACTAGATTATCTTTACTAAGAGCTACTTTTAGACTTTTCTTTAGTATATTTTCTAGATAAGGCTTACCTAAACATACTCGTAAGCTATAAATTTACTAGATTAGAGGCTTACTATTAAATAGATTTACTATAAAATTATAGATAGTATATTAAAGATTCTTAGAATTTATTTAAGGCGTTAATATAAAGATATATTTAAAGGCTTCTAAACTATTTTAGACTTTTACTTTACCTTTATCTTTAGTTTTAGGATTTTATTTACTTAAGTTTAAAAATATAGGTAAAGGATCTTCTTTAGCTAGATAGGTAGAAATAGCTATAGAATTTAGTTTATATAAGTAATTAGCTAGGAATAAAAGAATAAATTTCTTTAAACTTATATTTTAATAGCCTTAGAATTATTTAGCTTATTATTCTTATAAAGAGTATAAGTTTTATACTAATTAGGAAGAAGTTTTAGAATTATAATAACTAAATAGCTAAAGATCTTAGTAGAAATTTTATCTTTACTTATATCTTAGTTATAGATTTAGCTATTATAATTATATATTAATTACTAAGTATATAAAGCATTATAAGTAGCTATGCTTATAATAAGTAGAGTAAGAGCTAAGAAAGAAATAGAAGATATAAAGAATTTAGATAGTATTTTTTTTAAGAAAGGAAAAGTATTAAGAAGAAAAAATAAATAATAATAATAAAAGTAATAACTTACTTACTATACTAAAGCCTAAAAACGTAACTATTAAAAATTAGCTATTTAGCCTAAACTTTAGGTTACTAAGCTATACTATCTATAAAAAGATAAACTTAAGAAATTATTTAAGAGGACTTATTTAATTTTTATAATTATAAAGAGTAGTAAGAGAGAGAAGTAGTAGTAAGAAAGAGGTTATAAGAATAAAGTAAGGAATTACTTTTTTTACTAGAAATATAACTAAAAGTTTATCTATTAGTAAAGTTATTATAAAGCTACGCTATTCTATATATAATAACTAAGTATAAAATAGATTTAGAAGAACTTATTTAATTTAGTAATTATAGAATAGTAGTAAGAGAATAGTAGTAAAAAAGATTTAGTAGTAAGAAAATAGAAATATTCCTTCTTTTAGTATAGAATCTTTTAGTTAAATAAGTAGAAACCTTACTAGAGCTTATACGTAATAACTATATAGCTCTTAAGATTAAGAGAAACTACTTCTTTCTTCTTAAATATTAAGTATAGATATAAACGTTAATTATAGTTTCCTATTCTATTATAATTACTACTAAACCTTATATTATAACTACTAAGTTAGGAACTTAGCTAACCTTATATAGGCTAAGACTTCCTTTTAAGTTTAAGCTTATATTAGCTAAGCTCTACTTTACTACTTTAAAATATCCTTTTTTTAGGCTTTTAATACTTCCTTTCTTATTATTATATCTCTACCTTATTACTCCTTTATAATTATTAGATTAAATAAGTTCTTTTAATTTATTTATTCTTTAGCTATTAGTGTTTTATATACTTAATAATTACTTTAGTTTAGCTCTATAGGTATTAAATCCTTTCTCTTAAGTTAGAAATATAAATTAGTATCTTTAATTCTATAGCTTAAAGCTTTTATATACCTAACTATTCTTTTAATAAAGCCTCTAGGTATAATTTCTTCTTATAAATTAATTATAATATTAGATAAGCTATTTTCTTAGTACTCTTATTTTAAAAGGTTTTAGTATTTTATATATAGACCTTTAGAACTAGCTCTTCTTTAGTATAAACCTTACTTTTAGCTAATAATAGCTTATAGATATAATATTTTATAATAGTTAACTTTAAAGGTATAGTATAATACTACTTAGAGGTACTAAATAAATATTTTAGCTAACTTAACTTACTAGCTTTAATATATCCTTATTAAATACTCTTTACTTTTAATCTATTATTAATTTACTATATCTAATAAATCTTCCTTTTTTAGCGCTATTAACTCTATTAATAAATCTATACTAAACTTTATAAATAATATAATAAAGATAATTTATAGAATAAACTCTAAGTATAATTAAAGAGATTATAAGTAAGCTAAGTAGATAGTTAGAGTTAAGAATAACGTAACTAAGGTAAATCTTTATATAGAATTAGGCTATTATACTAATAAAATAGTCCTTAATATTATCTTTATTATAAAAAAGAATATTCTTAACTAATTTAGTACGATTAAATAGCTTACTAATACTATTAGCTATAATCTTAAATATATTAAAGTTATTAAATATAATTTGCAATTCTTTTAAGCTATTATCTTATTAGTATTTAATATCCTCTCTTATAAAGCTTTAGACTAAATTATACTTCTATATACATAATACCTTATTAGTAATAAATAAGCTTATTAAGAACGACGTAAGTAGCAAAAGTAGCCCTATAATCTATATAATCGTTTTGCTTTAAAGCTAAATATAATTCTAATTATTCTATAAATAACTTAAGTATTTATAATATTTAATAATAAAGATATATATAGTAATTCTACTTTTAAAAGATATTAGCTATATTATTCCTAGCTTCCTAATTAGCCTTATAGAACTATAAATAGACTATAAGGAAATTATACTTACTATCTAAACCCTATTAATAGCGTATTACTAAACGTACTATAACTATAAAGTAATAGCTTAAGTTTAGCTACATTTTATTCTTTATTTAACTAATATAGATACTAAGGCTATATAATATTACTATTAAGCTTTTAGAATAGTAATATCTATTATTAACTATAGTAGTAACCTAGCTATTATAAAATATAACTTCTACTATCTATATAGCGTAACCTAACTTAGTATAACTTTATAATATTTAGATTTAGAGGTATAATTCTATCTTAGCTAGGTCCTAATAGCTATAGCTTATATTAAACTCTATAGTAATTTAATATTAGTAGGAATATAGTACTAAGCTATACTAATAAAGGTAATAATAACTTTTTTTAAGGTACCTTAAGAAGTTATTATAGTAATACGCTATAATATAACTAATCTTATATATATACTTCTAATAATAACTATATACTACTTAGATTTACCTAACTACCTTTTTTAGCTCTATTAAACTCTCTTTAATCTTATATATATACTTTTAGTAATAGCTATATACTACTTAGATTTACTTAGCTACCTTTTTTAGCTTTGCTAGACTTTTTTATACATATATAATTAAAAAAGAAAAAGCCTACTTTAAAGAAATACTATAAAACTTAATAGTTCTTATTTACCTTTTAGGAAATTAATACTTAGGACAATAAAGACCTTAATATAATTATATTAATATTTACTAAGGACTTCTTATAAAAATAGGTTATACTAGACTTAAAAGATATATATAAACTAAGCTCCTTTAACTTATTTAAGATAAATATAGATATCTATAAATATATAGTTAAGATTAATATAGAGTACTTTAAAGATATAATAAGCCTAAAGTTAAACTTATCTAAAAGTTTAGATATAATTTATAGTATAGATTAAGTATAAAATAATTAAACTATTTTAATAAGTTTAAATATATATAATTTTACTAAAGTTACCTATAATAATCCTTATAGGCTAAAAAAGATTACTTTTAAGGTTACTTAGATTAAATCTCTCTTAAAGAAAACTTATACTAGTAAATAAAAGCGTAAAGCTTTAGTTACTTCTACTTTAAGCTCTTCTCCTTTACCCTAAAATAAACGTAATAAGAAACCTTATACTTAACCTTATATAAATCCTTAGTTAACTACTTAACTTACCTCTACTACTAAACTATTAATATATAAACATAATATATATAAAGATTTTATTTTTAACTAATTTAATAAAGATAGTAAGGTTATTAAAGATAATAAAGATAGTAAAGTTATTAAAAATAATAAAGATAGTAAGGTTACTAAAGATAATAAAGATAGCTTAGATAAGGATTCTAAAGATAGCTTAATTAAGGATTCTAAAATAGAGTTAAATAGTAATTTAAATAATTCTAAAGAAGAAGACTTAGAATTTTTATTAGTACTACCTAGTAGAATAAAGTAGAAGTATAATAATAATAAGGATAATATAGAAGGAATTAATAATAGCTATAATCTTTTAGTATCTATAAATAGAAAGAAATTTAAGAACGAATTTAGTTCTTATAATTATAAAGAATAATAGACTTTAGTATAAATAAGCTTATTTAGTAAGAAAAATAGAAGTAAGTCTAAACGTAAAGAGATAAAGGCAAAATTAACTCTAATCTTAGAAGTAATTAATAAGAATAGTAGCTAGGAATATTATACTTTTCTAAACTTACTAGTCTAAATATTATAGCTTTAGAATACTATTACTAATATAGAGATAGAGAGTATATAATAAGATTAAGTATTACTTTTAAATAGCGCTAAACCTATAGATACTATTACTATATTTTTTTAAGGACTTAAAAAACATATTATTAAGTTAAAGATAAAGAGTATATAATAAGATTAAGTATTACTTTTAGATAGCGCTAGACCTATAAATACTACTACTATATCTTCTTAAGGACTTAAAGAGCGTATTATTAAGCTAGAGATAGAGAGTATATAATAAAATTAAGTACTACTTCTAGATAGCGCTAGACTTATAGATACTATTACTATATTTTCTTAAGAACTTAAAAAGCCTATTATTAAGTTAGAAATAAGGAGCATATAATAAGATTAAGTACTACTTCTAAATAGCGCTAAACCTATAAATACTACTATTATATCTTTTTAAGGACTTAAAGAACGCGTTATTAAGCTAGAGATAGAGGGTATATAATAAGATTAAGTACCGCTTCTAGATAACGCTAGACCTATAGATACTACTACTATATTTTTTTAAGGACTTAAAGAGTATATCATTAAGCTAGAGATAGAGAGTATATAATAAGATTAAGTATTATTTCTAGATAGTACTAAACCTATAGATACTACTACTATATCTTTTTAAGGACTTAAAGAGCGCGTTATTAAGCTAAAGATAGAGAGCGTATAATAAAATTAAGTACTACCTTTAGATAGTAATAGATTTACGTAGCCTTAAAGCCTTAAGCCTCTTATTAGTAATATATAGATAGAAGATAGTAAAGTATAAGTACTAATTTCTATAGATATTAATTATCTATCTAAAATACGTTATTTATAAAAACCTAATTCTACTACTCTAGATTATATTATATTATTCTTTACTTTATAAAAATTAAGTTATCTAATAATAGCTAAACTTCTTCTTAATTACTTAAAAAAACGTTATAGCTTTCTAAGTATACTAGCTTTTTTAACTACGCTATCTTTTTAAAATAAGCTATCTTTTTTTAACTATACTAAACTTTTAAGTTCCTCTAAACGTATTATTAATTTTACTAGCGCTAAGAACGTTATTAATTTTATTATTAATAACTTAGAATTATTACTACTTATAATAAACGTTTCTATAAATACTAAAAACTTAACTAAGAAAGATATTACTATATTAGATAACTTTATAGCTACTAAAGTAATTAATTTAACTATAGAAAAGATTACTATACTATCTAAACCTTAGTTATTAGACTTACTATCTTCTTTATAAAACAAAGTAAATATATTACGTAGTATAAAAGTAAAATATTTTTAGGAGTTATAACTTTATAAGAATAAGTAATAATATAATTATAATAGTAAGAATAGTAACGTAAGAATTAATATATAGTAAGCTTATAAGAAATAGATTAAACCTTATTTATTTAATATATATAAACTAATACTTAATATTATTAGCTTTTATATACTAAAGACTTTTAAAAATAAATATATTTAAGAATAAACTAGTTTCCTTATTAACTACTTTAACTATACTAAATATAGATCTATTATACTTAAGTCTTTTATAATAAGTAAAGCTCTATATATTAAAGCTTTATAAGCTAAACTATTTCGTAATATATATATAAAACGTAAAAAGTCTAGAATAGTTAAAGATAAGAATTTAAAAGTTTTCTTTATTATAAGCTTCTATATAAGATTACTATAAAATAAAACTTATAAGTACTTAATACTTAAAAACTAGAGAGAGATATATATATTCTTTAATTATAAAGATAAGAGTAATATATTAGACTTTATTATTCTTAGATTTAAAGTTAACGTTTAAATTTATTAAGCTATTAAAGTAATAATTATATATAAGTATATTATCCTTACGTAAAGTTTCTATATTATAAATATTTTAGGCTTAGGAAAGACTATCTAGATACTAGTTATTATTTAGATAAATAGTTAATAGATTAAAAGTATAGTAATATATATAAAAGAGTAGCGCCTTATAAGAAAAAAGAAACCTAAGTTTCTTAAGGAATATTTATTAGACGTTTAGGTTCCTAGTTATTAGGGCCCTAAGGATAAAGAGAAAAGTCTTTATATATAGTTAAGAAGTCTTAACTAACTTATAATATACTATTATTTTAAGAAATTATTAGTATAATTAAAATTTACTATAACTTACGTTAATCTAAATAACTACTAGTATAGTACTCTTATTATTAGTATAAACTATATATAAATAATTATATTTATAATTTTAGTTTAGTTAGATAAATAGAAAAAAGCAATTAATACCTTAAAATATAAAAGTAAGCCTAATTAGGTATTTATCCTCTATATTAACTATTTAAGCATAAAACCTAAGTTTATATTCTTAAATAAAGTCTCTTATATATATAGACTTTTTACTAATATTAAAACTAATTTTAGAATACTTAAGTAGACTAGTATTATTATACTAATAATATTAGGTTTATATATATCCTAGGTCTTGTAACTAATTATAAGACTTTTATAAGCGTAGTTAGAAGAATAGAAAACTAGATATTATAAAACTTTAGAACCTAAGAATTATTTCTATACTAATATAGAATTAGTAGTAAATAAAGGTAAATACCTATGTAGTTAAAGATACTTTATAGTTAGAGTCTTAATTTTAGATAAGTTTTATAAATATTAAATACTAAATAACTTAACTTATTTTAATATTAATAAAGAAATCTATATATCTAGTTATATACTACTAAAGTACTATTATAGTATATAGTCTAAAGCTACTATATTAGGTTAATCTAGGATATATTATAATACTATAATAAGCTAATTAAATTTAATTACTTATTTAGTAAATATATAATATATTTACTTCTCTAATACTAATAAAGATATTAGGAAGTTTCTTAAAGATAAATTAAAGAAAGATTAGGTAATTTTTACTAATAACTATATATTATTTACTTCTTTATTATTTAATACTATTTCTAGTTAGATTACTATACTTATTATAAAAGATATAAGATTATATAAGTATTCTAATAAAAGAGAAAAGAAATAGCTTATAAGAGAATAAGCTTAAGTAAGTACTACTTTAGCTAGTATATATACCTTATTTAAACTTTATTATATAATAAATATAGAGCTTTTTAGTTAAAAGTATATTATACTACCTCTAAATAAAATAGAGCTTATTATTATTAATATAATAAACCTAGAAGTAATATAGCTTATAGATAAGCTTAATAAATATATAGTAGTATAAATAAATAAACTAAGGATAAGTATTATTAATAACTCTACTACTTAGTATAAAAGTAAACTATATTAAGCTAAATAAATATAAATTAGGCTAGCTAACTATATAGTCTACTAAATCTCTACTAAGATTATATATTATAGACTTGTTATTAAGGTACCTTATTTATTAATATTAAAATAAGTAAAGGAAATTAAAGGATAGGCTAAAAATAATCTCTATTATATATTAGTAAGAATTAATAGTAGCCTATCTTTAAAGCCTAACTCTAAGAAACTAGCTAAGCCTAAGGATAATCTCTTTATTAAAAAAGCTTCTTAGTTTCTAAAGATAAATACTTAGATATAGTATATAGTAAATATTATTAAAAAGGTTTATACTAACCTAGAAACGTACTTTCTTAATAGAGAGTAAAAGAAATAAGGTTTATAATAAGGTAAAGTCTTAATTATTATAAAGTATCCTACTTTTATTAGTATAATTATAGTAGCGCTTTAATATATAATTAAGAAATTTAATCTTTAAGTACCTTATTTTAATAAAACTAATATGTTAAGTAAAAAGTTATCTTTAATTAAAGTAGGCTATTTAAGAACTAGCTTATCTTTACGTAATAAAGCTAATATTTATTATTTCTTTTAAAATATTCTAAAGTCTATTATAAGTAGTTAAATATTATTAAAAGTAGGTAAATACCTCTTTAATAAGAATATCTAGGTTCTAGTTAGAATATATAGCAACTATAATACTAGAAGCAACTAGTAGTAGATAAAGTATCTAATTATAATATCTATTCTAATATTACTAAGCAATTAGACTTAGGGTATTAGAAGAGTTCTTTAAGTAAGTAATATAGTAAAGTATATCTTAATTAATATATTATGCTTAAATAATAATCTAATTAATATACTATTATAGAATATTAATAAGCTTTAATTAAATATTATAGGTTTTATAAAGGCTTATTTTAAAAGTTAAGTAATATAACTAATAAGACTTAAGGATTTATAAATATATCTTAAATTAAGACTAACCTAGCCTAAGTTAACTAAACTAGTATCCTAACCTAAGAAAGCCCTAGCTTCTCTATCTATAAAAAAGATATAAAAATACCTAAAGAATATTAAAAATAATATATACTAGAATATTAAAGAAAGTTTAGTTATAATTAAGACAAAGCCTAGAAATAACAAATTTAATAAATAACTTTATATATAATTAGTTTAGTTTATAGTAAAGGTTAAAGTACTATTATTAAATTATTAATAATATAGAATATTAAAAAATATACTTAAAGTTAATATTATTACTATTAATACGTAAAATACGCCTTTATAGTAAATCTAAATATCTTAACTAAACTAATAAATATATTTAGTAGCTAAAAGAATCTAGAGAGAGATAGAAGAATAATAAGGATAAATAATAATACCTTATAACTTATAGAGTATTTATTTAGCTAAATATTTTTTAATATATATTTATAAGATATAACCTAGCTATATCTATTTATAAACGCTATTCTACTTATATTCTTTCTTTCTAGTAATATTAACTTATAAAGTAAATAACGTAGTACTATTAGTTTCTATAGCTCTTATTAAGATCTTAGGTAAAAAGCTTAGGAAGAATTATAAAGTTATATTATTTATACTATTAAGTAATTAATAATCTAAGCTAACGTTCTAATAAGATATTTTATTAATCTTCTTTCTATTTATTTATAATATTAGAACTCTCTTAAAAATAAAAATTAGTAGTTTAGTTCTTTAACTTTAGCTTTTCTATAAGTAAATCTATTATCTTTATTAGTAAAAGGTTAATAAATTATACTATATTATAACACTAGCATTATTAATATGCTTAAATAAACTAAAAAAAATTTAGCTATATAACTACTCTCTTTACTAGGATTAATTCTATTATTTACTTTATCTATATCTAAAGGCTAAGGAAAAAGTAATAAAAGAGAGAGAGATAAAAAAAGATAAGAATAAGGAACTAGAGATTAAGAAGGCTTAAACTTAAGGTATTAAGTTCTATTTAATTAGATAAGAAAGGCTATATCCTTTTATAACCTTAATAATAAACTACTAGTCTAAGTAACTTTACTACCTAAATTTAGGACTTACTTATAATAATTATTACTAGTTTTAATTCCTAACTTACTTATTTAACTCTATTTTTACGCCTAATATCTTTATCTATTTTAGTATTATATTTACTACTAATAACTATAAATATTATATTATCTTTTATACTAAGATAATCTATAAACTTAGTTAAGCTTCTATAAACCTAATAGGCTTATATAAATATATAAACCTTAAGAAACTTAATATAGTATTTAAATTTAAATAGTATTTAATCTTAATACGTTAACTATAATTATACTTCTCTATAATTAGCTTTATTTAGATATATACTTTAATATATACTTATTCTAGTTATAGCAACCTATTCCTTCTATATCTCTTATTAAGATTTACTTAGGTAAGTATTACTATACTTTAATTAAATCTACTTAGAGTACCCTAGGCTAATTTTTAAGGAGTCTAAGGAAGAGTAAAGTAATACTTAAGATATAAATAAAATTAAGAGTAAGAACTATAATCCTCTAGAATAATTAAGTATAGACTAATTATTCTACAAATATAGAGTTATAGCTACGTAATTATTTACTCTATTAGGAGTAAGCTTACTATATCTTATATTCTTACTTAAAAGCTAAGAATATAAAGAAATTAGAAAATATAAAGAAAGTAAAGAAGTACGTAAAGAAGACTATAAAGAAGGCTATAAAGAAGACTTAGTTAGAAGAGAAGACTAAGGTAGAAAAAGTTACTAACTTATTAGAGAAGATTATACTTAAAAATAAAATTAAGATAGTAGCTAAAGAGGCTAAGAAGGCCTAAAGTTTAAGATATAAGATACTCTTTACTAAGTAGAAACTAAAAGTTATTATATAAAACCTATAGTTACTATATTAAAGTTAATTAATAATATTAGCTCTAAAAGCTTAAATAATTTTCTTTATCTATACTTTTTTATTTTAAAGGTTCTAGTCTCTATATTAGAAAGCTTTTTAATATAACCTTAGACGTTCTAAATATACTTATTTATAGAAGATATATAGTAAATAATAAGATAAGTTATAAGAGAAGTAGTAATTAGAAGTAATAATTAAGAGAAATAGAATCTTAAATTATAGGTATATTTAATAGAAGGGATTACCTTATTACTCTTAAAATCTAAGAATCTAATTAACTATTAAAAAAGTTACGTAAGGTTTTAAACTTAAAATTATTACTAAGCTTTAAGGCTTCTTATCTTCTTTTTTACTACTTATTTTTTCTTATCTATAGTAACTATACTTTTATATTAAATATATATTAGTTAGTATAAAGGTTAAGATATTATTTTTAAAGAGAAAAGAGTAGAGTTTACTAAAATAAAATAAACCTTAGCTATAAAACTATTTACTATATTAATATTATTACTACTACCTCTTTTACTTATACTTTAAAATAGTAAATAAGAAGAAAGAGGAGAAGGAAAAGATTATAAGTAAAAAGAATAAAAAATAAAAAGAGAAAAGAGAAAAGAAAAAGAAATAAATAGAATAGAAGGTAAAAGAAGAAGAGATATAGTAAGTAGAGGTAAAGAATAACTAGACTATTATAATTAGCTATAAAACTAAGCTAATATAATAATTTAGAAGTAATAAAAGTCTAAATTATTATTATTAATTATATTTAGGCTAGAAATTAAAATAGAAGAGGTTAGTACTTTAAGTAGAGAACTAAATAATAATTATTATTATTTAGTTCTATTAGTATGCTTTATAAATTAATTAGTATAACCTAGTCTATATTACGAAATATTATTATTTATTAAAAATAAAAGAGCCTTTAATTCCTATTAAGGAGATATAATATTAACTAGAGTTATTAAATCTAAAATATTTAAGTATATTATATTTTCTCTTTATATTATTCCTATTTACCTCTAAGTAGATATACTTCTTATTTACCTTAGTAGAAATAACTTAGAAAATATTAAAGACTATATATACTTAGGTACTTACTTTTAGTATTTTATAAATAAAGTACTTAATAGAATTACGTTTATAAAAGGCTATAGGGTTTATAATAGATTATATAATATAAGATTTAGAACGTAATATAGCGTCTTAGATAATATACTAAGACTTTTAACTACTATAGTAAAGAAAAGACGTAATCTTATTATAAGTCTACTTTATATAAAATAGCTATTAGACTTTTATTTTATTTATATTACTTCTTATTATTTAATTAATACTAATTATAAGTAAACTAGCTATATTAAAGCTTATAATAATACCTACTTAAGACAAACTTATTATATAGTAGTAACTATATATAAGTAGCTATAAATAATTTTTAAGCTTTATAGCATACTCTTAATTTACTTATTTTACTTTTAAATAAAAATAGAATAATAATAATAATTACTAACCTTTTTATTAATTTATTAGAGTTACTAAATCTAAAGTTATTACTATAGATTTATTTTTAGAAGTAAAAGATTATAACTAAAGGCTTTATTACTATAATATATCTTTTAGTACTAATATTTCTTAACTTAATAGAGATAAGGATAGTAATCTTATAAGTAAAACTATATAGCTATTAATAATTTTAAATATAGAGAGCTAATAATAAACAAGCTAGAATATCTAAACTACTACCTATATAACCCTCTTTATCTTAGTAAGTATAGTTTATTTTATAAATATATAATTTCTTAAATTATAAGACTAGTAAGTAAGTTATTACTAGAAATCTTACGTTAATAATAGAAGCTTATAAAATATTAATATATAGAAGGCTAGTTATTAGAAAGGGCTAGGAATAATTTACTATTTAGACCTTTATTATAATAGGGTATAGAATGCCTTAATTATATCTAGAATAGATATTACTTTTTAGAATTTATATACTAGACTTAGTTATTATTTAAGTATAGTAAATATACTAAATAATAAATTATAAAGTAAAACTATAGTAATATAGAAGTTATAATCCTATAGTATTAGAATAATTATAACTATTAGCTAACTTATTATACTAAAGGATAAAATCTATAGTACTATATATTATAGTATAAGAAATATAAAGATAGTAGTTCTAAGCTATAAATATATCTATAAAGTAACCTTTCTTAAAAGTATATAAGTTTTAAATAATAGTATATTTAAAAAAGTCTAGAAAGTCTAAATAAGTTTAGAAATTTCTAAAAATATCTTATATAACCTTAAAGAATATTTACTTTATTATACTATTAATACTAAATACTACTACTTACTTTATATCTTATATATAAATATAACCTAATTATAGCTACTAACCTAAATATAAGTTTATAAGTCTTTTTCTAGTAGCGTAAAGATATCTATAGGCTTAATATATAAGCCTTTAGAACTAGTAAATCTAGTTATAAGTAGTATATAGTCCTAAGTAATAATGCGTTTTTAACTATTTAAGTACTACTATAGTATATTTCTCTTATATTCTCTTTTCTATATTATAATAAATTTATAACTCCTAATCTTTATAATATACTTATTATTAATCTTTAGTATATTCTCTCTATTCTAACTTTAATCTTATACTATCCTCTTTACTTAATAACTCCTTTATATTATAGTTAGACTTTTAGAAGATAATATAACTAGATAGCAAAATAGCTTAAAGAAGTATTTAAATATAACTAAGAAGAAGCTAATATAATAACTTAATATAAACTTAAATAAATATATCTAATTAGCTATAGCCGTAGAGAAGTAACTTTAAGACTTATACTATAGTCTTAATAATTATAATACGTATAAAGAAAAGTAAGAAATAATTATTAATATTATATAATACTTAAGTATATAATTACTAGCTAAATAAGGCTATCTATATATTAGAAGATTACGTTAGCTAAGTATAAAGTATAATAAAGTTATATATAAGGATAAATAATAAAAATTACTTTTTATATTAGTCTATTATTACTAATAAAATATACGCTAATAAAAATAAATAAAAGCCTAAACTTAGAATATACGTAAATAAACCTCTATTCTAACTTTAACTATTTATTAATAATAAATAGAGTCTATTATTAATAGAACTTTACTAGCATCTCTCTAGAACTTAAAGCTAAAAGAATTAAAATAATTTTAGAATTATAGTAATATATAACCTAAGGTATAGCTATATATACTTCTAGACTCTAACTCTTCTTTAGTAGTTATAAATATATAAATATATATTTATAAGGTAGTAAACAACTATATTTATACTCTAGATTATAGAAAGTTTATAAATAGTAGCTATAATAGTTTTAAGAAAAACGCTAATACTCTAAATTATAATACTATAGTTAAGTTCTTTAGAGAATTCTTTAAGTATAGGCAACATAAAGAGCTTTTACTTTTCTATAAATTTAATTAAACGAAAAGAACTCCTATTAATAGTAAGGTCTTATTTTATAAAGTAATTAATAGTACTATATTAATTAGGCGATAGACTATTAAATTTAAAGTAATAAAATAAATTAAAAGATAAAATATAATTTATTATTATATAATCCTTAGACTATTATAAGTTCTTCCTTCCTTTTTAACCTAGGAAATATACTAATAATTAGAACAAAGCATAATATTAATTATTATAAGTAAGATACTAAGGTATACTAAAATACCTAATTTCTAAGTTAAAACCTAGCTTTATAACCTTATAGTTAATAAAGTAAACGTTTTTTAGGCAAGATAAATTAGTATTAGATCTTAATAGCTTAGTAAGATAGGTTAGCTTTAGATATTAAATCCTTATATATACTAATCTAAATCCTAGCTTTAGTTTAAGTATTTTTTTACTCTTTAGGGCATATTACTTATTTTACTACTCCTATATAGTAAACTAATTACCTTCTTAATATATCTATATATATCTATTAAGTTAATAGCGTTTAGAGTCTACTAGCTACTTAGTATAGATAGTAAATAATACTATAAATTAATTAAATATAGGTTTATTAGATACTTAAAGATTAGGCTATATTTTAGTTCTTAATATAATAGTATTTATTCTAGTTTTAAAAAATGCCTTAAGCTTAATATTAAAAGGTAGCTTTATATTAGGCTTAATAAGAGCTTCTAGTAAAACTTAAGAGCTAGCCTCTATCTTAAGTTAAAGAAATAATTATAACTTAGTTTTAATAAAATGCTCTAGAGCTTATTTAATAAGGTTCTTAAGCTTTATAATAGAAGTAGCCTATAACTCTAGGCTTAGAGCTTATTTAATAAGAGCCTTAAGCTTTATAATAGAAGAAGCTTATAACTTTAAGTCTAAAGCTTATTTAATAGAGGCCTTAAGCTTTATAAGGAAAGGAGCCTATAACTCTAAGTTTAAAGCTTATTTAATAGAGGTCTTAAGCTTTATAATAGATAAAGCTTATAACTCTAATTCTAGAGGTTATTTAATAAAAATTATAAAATAAGGTGCCTACTATAACTCTTAGTTTAGTAATTATTTAATAAAGGCCTTAAGCTTTATAATAGAAGGAGCTTATAACTCTAACTTTAGAGTAGTATCTAATAGATTAGAGTTAATAATTATTAGTAATTCTAATACTAAGGAAGTATCTTAATTAGACTTTTAATATATATTAGCTAAGTTTAGTAGTCCTATTTAATAAAACTAGAAAGTATTACTTATTCTTTATATACTAGTAGAATTTAACTAAGAAATAGTATTTTATAGCACTATAAATATTAAGTTCTATCTAATAGTACTAACTAGCTAATAGGCTTACGTATATAAAAGATTATCTATATATTATAGGATTATTAGAATACTATTCTTTAGTATTTTCTTATATACTTTATAATAAGTTTCTATAGAATTAATATAACTTATTAAAGTATAGCTAGTCTATATATAGTTAATATATTTATTACTATATTTATAAAAGAGTAGATAGTTATATAATATATAGATTAAGTAATTATCTATAGAAGGTTAGAATAGTATTTATAATTAGTACTATAATAGTTAACTAATATCTTACTAAGTTTAATATATAGAATTAAAATTAAACTATTATATAATAATAGAAGAGTTTAGACTTATTAAGTAAGCATAGACTATAAGTATAGTAATACCTAGTATTTAACTATTATTTATTAATATACATAAAGATAGTAACTAATATAATACTTTAGGACTTATAGACTCTATAGGTTTAGACCCTATATTAGCTTAATTAGTAATAAAGGTAGCTTCTATAGCTTACTTATAATTAAAAGAGATAAACTAGTTGCTATAAAATAATATAATAGTAATTACTAATAGACTAGTTACTTAAATAAAGTAATTAAAAGGTTTAATGCTAGCCTCTTTATTAAAAATGTCCCCCTATATAAACTAGATAAGCTTACTCTAGCTAGTAAAGGTTAGTAGCTAAATATATTTATATATTCCTAGAATAATTTAGTAAATAATTAACTTATCTTATATAGGAAGAGTAATAATAGTAGCTAGTATTTTGCTTATTATAGTAGCATAGTAGTAATAAAAGAGAATATAAACTTTTAGTAGCTTAATAGAGTAGCAATTAAGACGTTCTTATAGGAAATAGCGTAAATCTAATATTAACTTCTATTTAACTATTTAGATTTAGCTTATCCTACTATTATTAATTATAAACTATAAATCTCTTACCTACTTTATATAATACTTAAGCTTACTTATACGTTTAATAATATATTAGCGTAATAACTAAACGCAACTTTATAATATAGATTAATATAGCTAAACGCAATTTTATAATATAAATTAATACCTAGCCTCTACTTTAATATAAGGGAATATAGAAATAGCTTAGTATAAGCTTATAATCTTAGGCCCCTTTTATATAGCCTAAGAATTAGTATATATAATAATTAGCGTATTAAACGATAATTAAATATAATAATAGGCTAAACCTAATTTTATAATATAGGATTACTACCTAGTCTTTACTTTAATATAGCGTAGCATAGAAATTACTTAGTACGACTTAATAATCTCTAGCCCCTTTTACGTAGCCTTAGAATTAACAAATCTAATAATAATAAAAAGTAATAGCTAAATAGGATTTTATAATCTACTTTAGTTTAACCTCTTATATTAATATAGCGTAATATAGAAATAGCTTAACATAACTTACCTCCTCTTACTCCTTTTATATAGTCCTTAAAATAGCCTATTTAATAAGAACTAATAATAATAGCTAAATAAGTTTTAAGAATATAGCCTTTATATATACTTAGCATATACTATATTAGTTAAGAGTTAAAAAGTAATAAGAAACGCTACTAGAATTAGTCCTAGTACTAATATCTTTTATATATTATATAGTATAACTTTTAAAATATTATCTTCTTTCTTTATTATTCTATATAATTTACTTCTTATTCTTTACTATACTTATCTAAAGTTCTACTAATTATATATTTCTATTAAAATACCTATATACTTAGTAATCTTTATTATAATATTATACTTATTAGATTCTTACTACTACTTTACTTTAATATTTAAATCCTAATAATACGTTTTATATATAATATAATCTCTTAAGTAAGCCTATACTAAGTTAATAAAACCGTAATAAATTTAGTAAAGTAAGGCAATATTATAAAAAGTAAAATAAGAAGTAGACTTATAGAAACTTATAAAGATTAAGATATAAAGAGAAGTAAGGCTAAGTAAACTATTACGTATATTTTCTTAGCCTACAATTTACTTTTATTAGATTCTAATTTATATATTCTTCTTTATTAGAAATAGTAGATTTCTATTATAAAACTTTATAGCTTAAGACCTTTTGAGCTATAATAAATAAAACAGAATAGACTTTATAAAATAGACGTTTAATACTAATATAATATACTCTAAATATACTTACTAAACTAAATATTAGCTAATATAATAATCGCTCGCTAGCTAGATAAATAGATAAAGTTTTTAGACCTAACTAAGTAGATATAAGTTAAAGGTACTACTATTAAGCAAAATAATACTTATAAATCTAGAGGTACTAATAAACTCTAGGCCTTAAACTCTAAGTTAAGCTTACTTAACTATCTAAAAACTAGCTTAATAATTTCTAAAAAAATAATTCCTATTAAATATTAATTAAGTCATAATTCCTATATAGTATTAAACGCTACTTCTAATAAAGCTCTAGAAGCTATTTAAGATATAAGACCTATAAGTACCTTAGATAAATCTTTTAGTAGTAGCTAAGTATTTCTATTATTTATTTATTTAGATTTATTTAGAAAACTAATAAATACTAATAAATATATAAGTCTTAAACTATTCTAGAAACTTCTTCTCTTTATCTTACTAGTTATAGTAATATAATTACTTAGAAAAGCTTAATAAGTAACGTAGTATTATATAATATACTAGTATCTATCTCTTTTATTCTATTTTATTTCTACCTTATTATATATATAAGCTAATATAATAGTATTAAAGTAGATTCTTCTAATTATAGCCCTTCTTAAATTATAAGTAATAAAAACGCTACGCTAGGTTATTTTTATTTATAGAAACTAAGATAAGCATAAATATATAACCTACTACTTTCTAATATAGACTAAATATTTATTCTTAGCTTAGGCAATTATTTTTTTAGTAATTACCTTATATATAGTATAAATATAAATAAGCTCTCTTTATAATCTATATAATCTAGTCTACTAGTTTCTATACCTTAGTAGCTATATATAATCTTTAAATAACTATTTCTTTCTAAGCTTATTATTATAATACTAATAATCTTATTAATAGATTTAGTCTATTATAAGGTTTACATTTACCTATAAGAAAAAGTAAATAAGAACCTATATTAAGCTAAGGTCTATATAATAATAAAGTTATTAAGTTAACTATAAATAAACTAACCTTAGCTACTCTTAATAGTAAGTATAACTTAGATCCTTAGCTAAATTATTAAAACAATATTAATAAGTAAAGTATAATAAGTAATAAGCTTTAGAACTATTACTATAAAGTATATTTAGAAGAGGCGCTACCTAAGTTCCTAACTATAGTAATTAATATCCTAAAGGTACTAACTATATCTAAGTATAACTAATTCTATAGGAATATAAGTTTATTCTTATATCTTTTTAGATATAGTATATATAGAATTTAGCTAACTTTAAAAACTACCTAGATATAGCATTACATTAGTTAGCATAGAATTACTATATCTAAATAGTTAAAAATATTATTACTAAATATTTAGACTAAGTAAGATATATACTAGTTAGTACTATTTAACTCTATATTCCTAAAATTACTTAAGATTAAGAAACTAGATATATAGAAGTTTACTAAGTAGCTAAGAAAAGATAGTAACTTTACTAAATTATATAAGCATAGTAAAAATAGAGAAAGTAAACCTTATATAAGTTTATATTTTTAAATAAGACTAAATTATAACTATATATTAATAATACTTCTAAGAATATATATTATTTATTAGTAAGATAATTCCTTTTCTTATTAATAACTTACTATTCTATTTACATACTAGTTATAAGCATAAAATCCTTATACTTAGTTAGGGTAGAAAATATTTTAGAGACTACTAAGCTATAAAGACTATAAAATTACTATTTTTAGGTAAACTTATTACATATATCTATATACTTATTAAGCTATATATAGAAACTATTACCTAAAAAGTTAATAATTTTTAGTATAACTTACCTATATATTAAGGTAATTTAGGTTATTAAATAAATAATATAATACTAATTAGTAACTATAGCAAGTTATTAAAAATAGCTTAAATAATAGAACTTATAACTACCTTATTTAAAATAAAAAATAAGCTTACTTATTTAAAAAACTATTAAAGATCTTATATTATATAAAACTAAAATATAATATAAAAAATAATAAGAGCTAATATTAGACATATATATTTCTAACTATAATAATATTAATAAGCTTTATAAAGTATATTCTTTAAAAAACTAGTAATAATCTTACTAATATTACTATTTAAGCAAAACCTTAGCTTATATAGAAAGATAATTATAATCTACCTACTTAAGAAGACAACAAGAACTAAAACTCCTCTAAGCTATTATAATATTTAGGGTATAAGCAAAGTAGTTCTAAAGCTAAGTTTAATAAGCAACATAAATATAAAGAATATACCCTATAGCCTAAGAAAGTAATATTATATAGTAAGTTCTTAGCTAATAATAAGCATAAAGTAGATAATAAGTAGAATAATCCTAATTATATAGACCTAATAAGTAAGTCTTATATATTTAAGTAAATATATAAGCTCTAATTACTAATAAATTATATAAATAGAACTTAGTAATAAGAATTAGCTAAAAAGGATATATATTTAGTTTACTAAACTAGGATAGATAGAAACTAAGCTACTAAACCTTAGGGGCCTTCTAACCCCTTAGGATATTATAGACGCTACTAATAATAAGAAAGATCTAAATTATGCCTTATTATTCTATCTTATAGATAAAGACTTAAGCTAAAAGAAGGAAGTATAGATTATAGATAATAATAAGAAGGGTATAGTATTATAGAACTTAATCTTAATATACCTATAATAAGGTAGTTTATAAAGTTAAGATCTAATACTATAATATAATAAAGTATTTAATTCTAATAAGGATGAGTAGAGGCTTCTAATTCTTCTAGATAATCCTAAATAATCCTAGACAATTCTAAGTATTTAGGTAATTATTCTAGTAAGGCTAGTTTCTAAAGTAGCTCTATATATAGTAATTAGAGCTATCTACTATATTATACCTATATTAGTATCTAGAATATTATAAATATA